>JAEUYN010000341.1:0-33836 GCA_018257835.1 Euura lappo | reverse complement strand
GACGACAGTAGGCTATCAAGTCGCGCGCGAAATCAAACACGTTACCGTCTTGCGAAGCCTTCTCGTACCACGCGTTGAAGAGCTCGCGAGTGTCCTTTGACATAGAGTCGGCATCGTAATAACGTCGCTCGGGGAGAGGCCCCACGTAACCCTGATTTTCCGGTCTGTTGAAGAGGTGCGGGAAGACGCCTTTCGACAAGTCGTCCGGCAGACCAAAAGCTTTGGGCAAGGCCGCGAGAGCCATCGGCATGTAAGCCAGAGAATCTAGGAATCGCGTGTGACCCGTCTCCATCATGACTATCTTTGTACCGTTCAGAATGACGCGGGGAGGAATTCGATCGCGCTCGACTAAATAACGAAGAATGAATTGCGAGTCGAAGCCTCGAGCGTTGTGTGCTATGCATATGATTTTTTTGAACCGACGAATATCTCGCGTCACGAAATCTACCAACTGTTTCACAGGATTTTCTTTGAATATAAACTCGCGAACAGGCCCACATTCCAGACACGGGCTTCTTATGTCCGGTTCATCGATGCAGCTTGTACAAGCCTGCTGAGCAACGCACAGGTTGGGCACGTGCAGGTTTACGGTCGCTTTGCCCTCGAGCGATTCGCACTGCTGTGTTTCAAAATCGTAAAATACAAAGATGTACGCCGCGCGCTTGTTCTTGCTCTCAAGTGGCTTCATGAAACAATTGTGATTGACCGGTTGGTTGGAGCTGCAGGTGATACACCAGACAAATCCGCAGGTGTGCGTAAACCTTGTGCGATTGACCATTTTCGAGCAGCCTTCACATATCTGCAAGACCTCGCACACCGATCTGCAAGGACTGTACGAACCCTGCAATTTGTGTTTCCGGAAACATTCGGGATTTTTGAAAAATCTGCGGCACTCGTTGCACCATATATAGCCAAATCCGTTTGCCTCGCCACACTGCGTCGTCTCGCACGCGGGTGTGCATTTGCAGGACGGACATTTGTGTGAGCACGAGTGTCGCCCGCGATGACGATAAGAGAAATTGCAAGGCTCGCAAAATTGTCTGTTACCCGCTGCAGCTACAATATTCAGAATTGTTTTGAAGTGTCTTCTTCGCGGTAAATAAAGTATGTTCAATTTATGTTTTATAACCTGACCGCACTCCGTCACTACTGTCTCGCCGTTGTAAATATGGTCCCCGCCACGACCCAAGGTGTTAAAATCATAGACACAGATAGCGAGACCGTCGAGCGCGAGGTGTGCTTGAAATCGAGCGATTTCACCCATACCGCATCCCTCATCGCGAACGACGACTCCGGCCTCTAAGCAGAGTCGTTGAGCGGCATCGTACTGAGCTCTCGAGTTTGCATGACGCACATCACTCCAAAATTCCGTAACACCTGGACGATCAGCCTCACTACTACCTCGCCTAACGTACGCCCTTGCGACTACCAGAGATCTCGGCAAACATAGATTATCATCAGGTATTGCTAAAATAGATTTTTTCTTCACACCCTCATGCGTCAAAGCCTTCGCTTTTCCACCTCTACCTACGGGAACATTGACACGACTGGCTGTCAGTGTGAATGTCTGGTCGATAACAAACTCGGTCGCGCTTTGTGTTACGTTGAAGATAAGTCTCCACAGATCATCCCTGTGACAGGCGCTAGCTGGTCGGAATGAAAGACCAGCTGCCCCGTGAGAAAACGATGGTGCGTTGAAACCGAATCCTACGTAATCACCACTTTCTACCGCACCCCGCATCGCATAGTCGAATATTTCACCCACAGACTCCTCCAGCCATGCGACGGCGTTCGCGTCTTCGGGTGGTGTTTTAATCTTAATCGTCATTTCCCGACCTGTCATTTTAAATCTATCATAGAATTTAACGATATCCTCGACCAAGATAAATTTACACTTTGTACTCGGCGGTATATGAAAGTTCTCGTCGAAGGAAGCATCGGAACTCGCTGTGTAGTCGTCTTCGCCGGCGGTCTCCGTACTCTCAGATTCGTAGTCTGCCTCGACGGAACTCGGCGTACTCTCGTCGTCGTCGTCGTCATCCGTGCCGTCAGTTTCTTCATGGTTTCGCCTAAGTCGACTCGATCCTCCGCCGTACTGACCCCTCGATGTACCGGGTTGCGGGACGAATCGTTGCCCTGAAAATACAAGAAACTTTGTAAACATCATGACATGAAACACCCTCGACTCCGTCGTACGACTGCATACTCGTGAAAATTATGTTTCCCGTCTGCCCAAGCGGCGAATTCTACGCATTATGACAGATTCATACTCCGTAGGTACGCGTTCGAAGGAATAGATATCGGGTGAGGCGATCATGATCGACGATTCGCCAGACTCCTGATCATTGTAATCCTCCAGTTCTACCCAGTGATTAGTGAAAGGTTCGTTGCCACTGCTATCTTCCGCGACGTTTTCATATTCCCCTGCTAACTGTGCATCCTGTTCCACCTCGACGCTGCCTCTGCTATCTTCCGCGACGTTTTCATATTCCCCTGCTATCTGTGCATCCTGTTCCACCTCGACCTCCTCCTCCTCCTCCTCCTCCTCCTCCTCCTCCTCCACCCCCTCCTCTTCCTGTTCTTCTTCCTCTTCAACTTCCTCTTCCTCATCTTCCTCCTGCTCCTCCTCCTCCTCCTCCTCCTCCGACTCTTCGTCTACCGCGTCCGTTAGCTCTTGCGAATCCTCATCTCTCCACGGCTCAACCAGCGATACCTGATCCTCATCCTCATCTACCTCCTCACCCTCTAACGGCAACTCTACTCCGTTATTATTACTGTCAATCGAATGATCCCTATTGATCCCCCACGGAGAAAGGTTCGCGTTTACGGGTTCGTAATCGAGATTGGGGCGCAGCTCTTCATCCACATTTACCAAGGCTTCTTCCGCTGACGCCAACTCTACCCCGTTACTATTATTATTAATCGGATGCTCGCCGGGATAGGTCCACAAAGAAATATCTTCGGTTGGGGGTTTGTAATCGAGATTGAGACGTATTCGTCTACGATTTTCTCGATTGAGTTGACGCAGAGCAAGCATATTGTTTATGGCTGCGGGTTTCATATCGGCTATACGTCTCTTACAGTGAAATATATGGCTTACTTCGGAGCTATCTGAATCTAGGTTGGAATCACCTGTACGTAAGGCTGCTGGTACCGATTGAGAAAAATATTTGAATAAATAAATAAATCAGAAAAAGGAAAGTGTTGTGGGTCGCAGAGGTTGTACTTACCAGCTTCCGAAAAATACGTAGTAGAATCATCAGTGTCCGATGATTCGGGGATACCCTCCGTGCTGCATCCCGCTACAGTATCTACAGCACCATCGACTGTGCAGTATGCCGCTGGCGAATCTGCAGCAGCCTCGGGTAAATCGACATCCCGGTTGACCGTCTGACCGGCGAGCGAGGTCGGAATGTCGAGTCTCGCTGGTGAATCTACAGCAGTCTCGGCTAAATCCACAGCCTGGTTGACAGTCTGACCGACGAGCGATGTCGGAATGTCGAGCCCTAATCCGCGTTCGCAAACATCCACGGCCTCGCACAGCATCCTTTCCTCTCGCAGAAGAGCCGCCTCCGCACCTGACGAATTTTGATATTATTATAGAAAACTATATAAAACACACATACTATAACATAGTATCCTTGAGGAAAATAAGAAAAATATGTCTTACTCAGATAATTGGTGTATGTATCAACCAGGCTTCGAACTACCGCGAGATCCGCTGTGCCTCTCAGACGTAAAACTCTCACAGCCACTCCGATGCACACCCACATACCTCTGAATACACCTCGGTGATACATATCGCCGATAACACGATCACTACAATCGGATAGTATGTACCTCAGGCGATCCAGCAGCTCCGAAACCGATAACGCGTCCATACACCAGTACGATCTTGCGCTGTAGCGGTGTGCCGCTCGAGGATTTGAAAACCTGGCAAAACGAGCCGCCTCCTTCACCACGGAAGTGAGTTTACCAGTATCACTCATGTTTTATAAAAATTGAGCACTCTTCGCCAACGTCTCTGTACGTCGGTGGTTAATTTTCAACTGTGATCTCTGAAGTCTTTCCCTCCCGCATAGCACCTGATACCTCCGTTCATAACCCAGAAGCTTTGAGCGCTGCATGGTCTCAGGCCGATCACCACACGACTTATCGCTATGTCTGCAAATCACATACGTGGTATGGATGAATGTGTAATCGTATGGGCAGGATGCACATCCCTATCCTTCTCGTGGCACGGCACCTAGCACGCGCGTTCATAATCAAGGGACCCTGAGTATCACAGGTTCTCAGGCCAATGGTCTAAAGGCTTATCGTGATGTCTGCAACTCGCATACTCGGTATAGATTTCGGTATCCCATTCATCAGTGTGTGAGTTAAAACAAAATCGTGTGGACCCAAGACCCTGTCTGTATACTTTTGACTAAGAGAAGTACACACGACCGTCTGAGGCGTCATCATTTAGCTACTAACCCTCGTGAGTTGAACACGTATCTGCAGCATTAAATCAAGTGAAGTAAAGCTAATTCATCTTCGATAAATCGAAAAAAGGTAGGTTACAATAAAATCGACAATGATCTTTAACATCACCGATAACAGCAAACTGAGGGCACAATCACAGAATTTGCGATTTAATGCGTACAGATGGCCTATAGACGCGTCGATATACCTACCGACGTCATGGCTCACATAGATCCTAGGGATATGTGGCTATACGATGAAAAATCGAGCTGGTGAGTTGTCGTGATCATCTTTGAAATACATGAAAGAGATGTCTTGAAAATATTTGTTTTCTTTGCATTTTTCATTCTAAACAGCGCTCAAAACTCATTTACTCGGGTGCCTGTTGGTCTCACGAGGTCTTTTTGGCGTTATGGTTGCGACGGAAGTCTGATTCTCGTCGACGAGACACCTGTCGATGACGTGGATCCTCTGCGGTCCGAGGCGGACGAGGAGGACGAGGAGGACGATGATGACGTGCCAGACTACGAAACGCCGCACGATTGCGTGACAGATGATGAAGACACCGAGGAAGAAGACTATGATGAATTGACCGATGAAGAACCGTTTTTTTCATCCGAACGGTGTTCCAATTTTCTCGACTCTTCCTTGATCGTGTCTGATCGGCGATAAAGTGCGTGTGCGATGCAACACGATCATTCTTCTCATCCATCTAAAAGAGTGTATCATTAATTCCTGGTAATAGTTTCAGATCGTTTACGGCACGGGATTCCTCTTCTTCTTCTTCTTCTTGTTCGCCTGGCAGCAGCAGCGCTTGCAGGTATTGAGATAAGAGATGCACTCAAAGTGGTTGCACGTTCACACGCTGACGTCTGCAGAATCGGCATGCCTGCGCATGGGAGATTGTCTGCGGAGCTGGCTCCCGGACAGATCACTATTCAGTCGCTCTTCAACCGTTGCTAAAACCAGTCGTCATGGCCATGTCACAGTCAGGTTTGCCCCGAGAGGGTTGCAGCAAGTTGTTCAAGACCTTTGACGTTGCATTGAAGAAATCCGAACGTCACCTAATACTGTCTACCACGTACGGGCTGAACATCTCGTGGTCAAAAAAAATTACCGTTGGGCTTCGCCTCCGCATCGACGGTACCTTCGAGCCTGTGATACGTCTGATCAACAACTACAGTAGCGGTGTGTCGCTGAGCGCTTCTGCCTGGGAGGACCTGATGGAATCATTCGAACTCATCGATACCTATTTCGAGAAAGGAAATACGAAATCGGAGAATAAGTTGTACGATTTGACGAACGACACGATTGCCTTGGACAACAGCGTGATGCGTTTCACCACGGCGCATGGCAACAGAGTCATCGCTTTCTACACGAAGAACACCGGCGTACAAGAGGCGGCTGAGGATGAAGATGAGGATGAATCCAGTTCCGCAAAAAAATCGAAAACGTACACGCCTGTGATCGTAATGCAGAAAGGAACCTTCGATGGGCTGAAGAACATCGCCTGCTGCATCAACGCACGTTTGACACGTCTGGAGAGTCTGATGAAGGATGTGAACGCCTCCAAAGACGCCATGGTGAAGTACTTTGCGTCGGTGTTAGTTCTCCGTAAAATGAAATCACCCACCCTGCAGCAGATAGGTGCACTAGTGTGCGATGAGTCAGACTCCACGCGAGAAGTCGTTGGTATGCAGTGCGACACAAATTTCAGAGATATGTATTTCGATATAGTTTTCTCCGAACTGTTGCGATTATTTCTAGCATATATCATAGCCGACGTTCGACAGAGCGTGCTAACAGAGAGTTCGCTGAAAGAAGTGTGAAAAGTGTTCATAACTGGTGATGTCGCCACTGATGGTTTGGGAATTGTTAATTTATTTGCTCAGAGTTTTAGTAAGAGCTACGCTTCTGGCGCTTTCATTGCGCAGCCTTCTACCTTTGACGTCCCTGGGCATGCTTTCCTTGGTACGATATCAATTACAATAGCCGAAGTTCTTACAGCTCTTAAATCTGTTGATGCAACTGGCAGCCCCGGCCCTGATGGACTCCACCCTCTTTTGTTTAAGCGTTGCTTGGATCCTTTAGCTCTTCCACTTTCTATTATAATGAATAAATCACTGTATTCTGGTTATTTTCCTAAGCTCTGGAAGGAGAGTTTTATTACGCCGATATTCAAAGCAGGCGATCGTTCGGACGTGGGAAACTATAGGCCGATTACTAAGCTAAACGTTGCTGCCAAGCTGTTCGACAAAATCATGTTCGATAAGTTGTCACCTCGTCTTCTCCCGCTAGTTATCAAGGAACAGCATGGGTTCATGCCTAAGAGATCGACCTTATCTAACCTCGCCTTGTACGAACAGTTTGTAGCCTCCAGCTTGGAAAAGAAATTACAGGTAGACGCTATTTACACCGACCTGTCCAAAGCTTTTGATTCAGTGAACCATTCTCTTTTAATAGACAAATTGGGTAACTTTGGCCTATTCGGGAAACTCCTTGTTTGGTTTGAATCCTACCTGGCTGAAAGGGTGCAATTTGTCAAGGTGAACGGGTTCGTATCTGAGTGCGTCAGAGTGCGCTCTGGCGTGCCACAGGGTTCCCATCTAGGACCTCTGTTGTTTAACTTGTTTATTAACGATATTGGCTTAGTAATTCGTAACTCAGAGTTCCTTTTATATGCTGATGATCTTAAAATCTTTAGAGTCATCCGTTCACCTGCGGATGCAAGGTTGCTCCAGGAGGATCTAGATAGGGTCGGTCAGTGGTGCGACAGCAATGGCCTCAAGCTTAACTGTAAGAAGTGTCAATCAATTTCATTTTCTAGATCTAGAGGCCCTGTAATTTCTTACTATTCTATCAATCATGAGCCCCTTTGTCGTGTTGACGAGATTAAGGACCTGGGGGTAATTTTTGACTGTGGTCTATCTTTTACTGCTCATGTCACTAAGACTACTCAAAAGGCCATGAAGTCACTAGGGTTTGTGATTCGCTCGTGTAAAGATTTCAAATCACCCAGAACTGCGCTGATCTTATATAATAGCCTCGTGAGGTCCATTCTCATGTACGCCTCTCCGATCTGGTCTCCGCATACGGCTTGTCTCTGTCGTTCCTTGGAGACGGTGCAGCACAAATTTTTTCGTTTCTTGGCTTTCAAGCTAGGCGAACCCTTAAGTCCGATAGAGCATGACTACCGAATCATTGCTACCAACATTAAAATGTGTAGCTTACGCTCAATGCGGTCTTTCAATGACCTTCTCTTCCTGTTTAAGTTGTTGAATGGCTATATTGACTGCATTGACCTTCTGTCGCAGCTTCAGCTCAGGGTCCCCTTCCCTGGCTTGAGAGCTAATAATTCCATGTTCGCTGTGCCCATGCTCTCTAGTGACTTCAGGGACAGGGCGATAATTGCGAGACTCAGTCTCTTAGCTAATGCTAGCAGCCAATCTTTTGATTTCTTTAATGATTCTCTTAGTTCATTTATATATAAGGCGCGGAGAACGCTACTTATCTATGCCTAGTGTTTTTATGTTTATCATTTTTACTTTTGTGAATCTATCTATTTGTTGTAGTTTTGTTATTTTTATTTTTTAAATATGTGATCTACTTTGTATTTTTCGATTATAGTAATATTTTTTTTCTGTAAAAGGGGTTATCCCCGTTAATAAATTAAACAAACAAACAAATAACCCCAAAATTTCACGTTTCCGTGACGTATGTGGCGTGTGATCTTGTATGACCTGAGCGAATGTTGATTATCGTACAGTCAAAAATTGTTTGAATTCACCTATTTTCAATATGTTTAGATTTAAGGATATGTAAAGGGTTTAGATTTAAGAATAAAAAACGTTTTTTGTAATCTTATATTTTTGTCGACTCTCCAATTGAAATCCCCGTTATTTTACCTCACCCGTCATCAACGATCCCATAATTCAAAACGACAGCCATCTTTATTTACAGATCTAGATGTATTGAAATTCAAATAAACCCGCCAATCCAACGGTCGTTGCCATCTTGTTTTCAGAAAAATCGAACCGAATTCTCAAAATGAAATGAGTCCGCCAATTCCAGCCCGCCATCTTGCTTTTCTTGAAAACTAAAACTATTCAAATAAGCCCGCCAATCCAACGGACGTCGCCATCTTGTTTTCACAAAAATCGAACCATCCTGAGATTTGGACACATTCGAATAAAACCGCCAATTCCAGGCCGCCATCTTGTTTTTCAGAAAAATAAAGTCATAACAGGTTCGAAAAGATTCAAATAAACCCGCGCCGATTCCGAGGCGGCAGCCATCTTGCTTTCTTTCGCGACGCCGACGGACGAGGAGTGGGGGTATGGCGCCAGTGACGTCACCGTGTTGATGTTTACATCGGTTTGTTGTGACGCTCCAGAGCTGACCCTATCTACTCATATACATCGCAGATCTGGAAGAGGTGATGAAGAGGGGGCAAGACGGAGGAGTGGTGGTAGGAAATGAGAAGATATGGACACTGGGGTACGCGGATGACATAGTGCTCATGGCAGAAACCCAGAAGGAAATGGAGGAGATGATAAGAAGAGGCGAAAGGTACTTTGAGAGAAAAAGACTGACAGTGAATACTGAAAAAACAAAAGTGATGGTATGCAGCAAGGGGGGAGGAAGAAGGAGGAAAGTCGACTGGAAATGGGGAGGAAGAGAACTGGAAGAAACAAAGACAATGGATTACCTAGGCTACAGGTTCAGGAGCAACGGAGGACAGGATGAACACGTAAAAGAAAGGGCAAGAAAGGCTAATCTGGCAATGGGAAAAATTTGGAGCATTGGGGAGAGAAATTTCGCAGGAGACATTAGTTGGAGGCTGAAACTGTTTGACGCAGTCATAAAGAGCATCCTGCTATACGGGGTAGAGATATGGGGATGGAAAGAGAGGGCGGAAGCGGAAAGGATACAGGAGAAATATCTGCGATGGATCCTGGGACTAGAGAGAACGACGCCGGGATACATAGTAAGGGAGGAGCTGAAAAGGGACAAGATAAGTGTGACAACGGGAAGCAGGGCAATGGGATTCGAAGAAAAGATAAATAGAGAGCAAACAAAGAAGCTGTTAAGAGAATGCAGAAGAGAGACAAGAAGAGACGAGACAAGGGGGGAAAGGACGAGATGGGCAAAGGAGAGGGAAGACTATCTGAACAGGTGCGGAGTTAGCTCGCCGTGGGTAGAGATAGAAAGGGCAACCGGAGGAGAGACGAGGGAACAGACGGAAAGGAGGGACAGGATCATACAAGAACAGAACAGAAGAGCGAAAATCCAAGAATCCAGAAGCACGCCAAGATACAAGAACATAATGACAGATACGATGGTGCCGGAGTACATAAGGAATAATAAGGGAAGGAAGGACAGAGGGATAAGAACAGTGGCGAGGCTGAGATGTGGGAACGAGGAGAGAGGGAGCAAGTTCTGGTTAGAAGAGGAAGAAAGGAAATGCAGGATATGCAGAAGGGAAGAAGAGTCGTTAGAGCATCTGACCGAAAACTGCATAGAAAGCCTGAGATGGGGAGAGGGCATCGGGAGTCTGCTGGAAGAGAGCGGCAGGGGACGAGAGTGGAGCAGGAGGCTAGAGAGAGAAAGAAACGAGGTACGACAGAGGACAGAAGCAGAACAGGCGGCTCAGGGGCACGGGGGGGGGCGGGCTGCCAGCGTGAGTCGAGGGGTTGACCCCTCACGGGGCAGCTCGGACGGGTAGCTGGGGAGTGGGAAAAGGGACAGAGCCGCAGAGGAGGAAGGACAGCAAGTAGAAGGAAGAAGGGCCAAGGCAAGGAAGAAGGGTGGGGACTGGAGAAGGGAAGGAGAATCAGGAAAGATAGAGAAATGAAATGTAAATATATTAGTGATAAATAGAATGAATAAAGGTAGAAAATGAAGTTTGGAATGAGAAAATAGTAGATAAAAAATGTAAATAATAGTATTTAATAAGTAGAAAGAAAGGAACAAATATAGGATATATATATATATATAAATATAAATAGAAATTAAAATGAAGTATGGAATGAGGATATGATAGACAGAGGAGGAAATATTAATAGACAATAAGGAAAGAAATGTAAAGAAGGAGAATGTAAAAGAGAGGGCTGATGCCAAAGGGCAAGCCTGGAATAAAAACAAACTATATATTTCGAATAATTTCATTATAATTCAAATCAATTCACTATAATTCGTATCATTCCATTGTAATTCAAATTAGTTCACTGTGATTCGAATTAATTTTGTTTACATCGAATTAATTCTTCAATTCTCAATAAAGTCCTGATAATACATGTGTACGTTAGCTAAAATTGATTTGCGATATTTCTGAGATTCATTCAAACTCGAATCCAAGTTAATTCCGATGAATTTGGAATAATTTTCGTCAATTTCGCCTAATCTCAATAAATTTAATCTCGTTTCGTTAGTTTTATTTAATTTTATGAAATTCTTCTCAATTCGAATTCAATTCGTTTAATGCTGATTGATTCATGTTAATTCATACTAATTCATTCAATTCGTGTCAATTCGCATCAGTTCCGATTGATTCAAGATAATTTTCGTTAATTTCGCCGAATCCAAATTAATTCAATCTAATTTCGGTAACCTAATTCCATTTTTTTTTTTAATTCTTCTCAATTCGAAATAATTCAGTTAATTCATGTTAATACTCATTAAGTTCGATTAATTTGTACTAATTCGCGGACCATTGACACGTCTATTCAGCGAGTTATTTCCCCCTCGGTCAGGAAGCATACGCTTTCCGATTGGATTTTTATTAAAAAAATGGTTCTGAAAGTTGAAAAAAGACCTAAATCGACACGGAAACACATGCAATTAAAATTTCCCGTTACCCGTTAATGAATTAGACTCGCTACACAAAACTTTCGTGCGGGCTTTCGCTTGCATCATCATTTCATCTATAAATAATTTTCGTACTCTTATCTTTTCATTCCTTTATTGAATTTAGACCCTTTCCGGGCTCTTATGTACCACATTTTCATATTTCGACCTTCGTCACTTGTATACCCAAGACACGCGATCAGCTAACAAGGGGAAGCTAGATGCGAGGGGTGACCGATTCGGAACATCTTTCGCCCACATGTAGGGTGCACCTAGGGGTGTACCAGGTCCAAGTAATATGGCGCGCTTCTCAGCCGTTTTCGAGATAGAAAAAATCGAGAATTTTCGAGCAGTCATATACTATTTGCGTACGACCGAGTACCACGAGCGCGTAGCGTAGTCAGCAACGTCTCCGCTTCGTAAACGCTGGATCGCCGGATCGAATCCCGTTGTCGACACTTTTTTTTCTTTTTTTTTTTTCAAATATTTCATTTCTACGGCAGCTGCTATGCGAATAACTTATTATTTCGATGAATTAATGTATATATTTTTTTTATTGTGGATTATTATGTAGGAATAAGGAATAACGAGGTGCTGGTATTGAGGTGGAAGGTAGGCAAAGAATCGTGACGAATAAATCCATGTGTTACCAAAGAAAAATCAAACTTTTTATTGGCGTTTCATTCATTATCAATAGTGCAAGAACTAGGGTGGTACTTATCGTAGAAACACGGAAAGCAATAATTATTTCGGCATCGAGCGCACGCAATAAACGCCGAGTTTCCACATCCGCAAGATTTTTTCAAAACTTCAATTGCGAAACAAACCTCGTTAACGTTCAGAAAAGATGTCCTGTCGTCACATAATTTTGCTGCAAACCAAGCGTACTGTAACATATCGCGGAATATTGGAGAAGATAGCTGATGGTGTACGAGCGATTGAATTTTGATACAATCTTCCCTAGAAGTAATTTCATGGAATACAAGACCTGGGAATCACGAACTATGCACCTTTTTCATACTTGAATATTTCTTCATTGATTTACAGAGATATTTTATATGAATGGAATAGAATAAGAGAAAAGATAATAAGTTATTCGCATAGCAGCTGCCGTAGAAATGAAATATTTGAAAAAAAAAAAAGAAAAAAAAAGTGTCGACACCGGGATTCGATCCGGCGATCCAGCGTTTACGAAGCGGAGACGTTGCTGACTACGCTACGCGCTCGTGGTACTCGGTCGTACGCAAATAGTATATGACTGCTCGAAAATTCTCGATTTTTTCTATCTCGAAAACGGCTGAGAAGCGCGCCATATTACTTGGACCTGGTACACCCCTAGGTGCACCCTACATGTGGGCGAAAGATGTTCCGAATCGGTCACCCCTCGCATCTAGCTTCCCCTTGTAAGAGGCCATCAGCTGCCCAGCGAGACAGCGACCGAACACTAATTCGATGTGTGTCATTCTCGCGGCCGGTTCGGACTCATTGCCATCTTTAAACTAGTCCACAAATTAATTTTTCGATTCACTTGTGGCTAACGTTGCGCTAAAAATAATTTAAATGCAAAGAAAACGAGAAAACTCCTCTTTAGTCTATGAGTGCCCATGCTGAGATGAGGCAAACAATCGCCGTGGCAACAGTGGCGCGCCCTGGGTGGCGGCAGCGCGTGTCACCAACCACCGCCGCCTACGGCAGCCAAACGGTCGGGCGCGATGGGCTAAGCTGTCCCTCCAGAGTATAGTCTCCGTGGAGTAAAGTTTCAAACCGCAGCGTACGGCTAACCGTAGCTCGGCGACGGTTGAAGTAAAGCGGCGTGCGTGGTGATTCTGCGCACCCTACGTAGAGCGTGAGTCTCAACTGGGGCCACCTCTACAGGCGCGAATCACACGGACACGCACACATGGACACACACGAGCAAAATTCAAATAGCAAAGGGGGAAAAACAACGGTAAAAAGCGGGGTATCGGGACTCGACCGTTCGCGGAGGCGCGTGGGGTCGGGATTCCGATGGTAGGGGGTAGAAAGACTGAAAATACAAGCAAGGCGAGAAACAGAAAGCAGGCAAAAACGATCCTAGCGGATCTAGGATACTTTCCGTATCGATGGGATCCTCGTCTCGGGCTCCACCGGTTTCGGCGATGGTCGATTCCACCTAGACAAGGTTACTTCGGGTTTCTCGCCGCACAGGGGGCGAAAATACAGACGATAAAGATCCTACCTTGGATCGAGGGTCTCGGGTATTCCAAAATGCGTAGCGGCAATGTCTTTGGGGGCACACTAGCACACTGGGTCGGTCGGGTGGTCGGGCAGCCGGTCGCGGCCACGTGCCAGCGGTCCGGCGAGGTTGGGTTTTCGGGGCTTACGGATTCACTGGGCGGTGGTGAGCCAATTCTCAGTGCACGGATTGCACAAAGCACTCGCGAGGGAATCTCGACGACTTTTTGGGGCTCGGAAGGCTCTAATAAAGGTTGCAAAACGAGGAATTGTTACGCGACGCAACGGGCTACCTGTTGCGCGTTCAAAACCAAGATGGAAGATCTCGTAGGCAAATTCGCAAGATGGCTAGACGCTTCTTCCCCGCGCTAGCTCGTAGGTGCGCGGGGGAGCGGGGTAAGGTCGCTCCTTGCTCCAGTGAATCACGTGACCTCTCGATACATTTCCTAATTCTATGCGCGTTACCGAGAGTCGCGCGAGGATATTTTCAAGCCTTCCGCGGCGTTGAGGGATGCCACAACGGGCAAAGTATTTGCCACGTTACAAAGTTTACACCCGAAATTACACCGGAAAATACACTCATTCTATACGGAATTTACACCAAACTTACGCCCAAAATACAATTTTCAATTTTTCGAACGACATACGCCGAGATTACATCGAATTCACACCGAAGTAAAAATTTTACGCGTTTCACACCGAATCTACACTGAATTCATACCACAGAAATAAAATGGAAAAAATTGTACTACAGGTTGGGGTTGCATCGACGGAAATTTTCTCAGATTTTATAGTAATGAATGTTCGGGGGGGCGGGGGGGCTGTAAGTAGAAATGCACATTCAGTATACCTCGAGTATTCTCGTGAAGAAAGTGTAAGTTTAGATGGATTATTTGTCCAAAAAAGACTTTAGATTTTTTTTTTTAGATTTTCAGAATACGAACTACTTTTTTAAAACCCTTCAAAATTTGAGGTGTGGAATGCTCCACCTTCCATAGTGGTTTCGGAGTGGATCCTTTTTTACGGTCCCATTACATGGGGGGGGGGGCTCCGGGTCGAAAATCGTGTTGCGTAATATGTGGATGACCCCTAACGGTTGAGTAATAATTGATTACCCAGACAGCACAAAATATATCAAGTGTAAGGAGAGAAACATAGTCCCGGTGCTGGCAGTGTTGTTACCGCTGTACGGAGCCCTTTGTTTACCTCATTGCAGAGAGCAGAGATTAGGACAGTTGGCTTCGGTCTGTCGTACGGGATAGACGTGTTATAGAGATAGAGTCCTGTATTTCTGTATCAGTTCTCTCACCTTACATCAGAAGTGGGATTGACCTTCAATGCCCGATGTATCGCGCGGCTGATTGTTCAATGATTTTTTATTTTCATTCATTGTCAGACGTACTGAATTGAGTGATGTAAATGAGTGATGAATCATGGTCAGGAACGGCCGAGCCTATGTCGCGTAAGCAGAATTGTTTAATTCCCGTGGAATCCCGTACGACGGAAAGAAGGCTGGACATGCAAACTTTGTGCCTCTGTCAGCGGAACAGCAAGATAACAGTGTGCTTCTACTGTTGTGGATTGGCATGCAAACTTGGGGCCTCTGTCAGTGGAACAGCAAGCTAACTTTGTGCCTCTGCTGGTATGGATAGACATGCAAACTTTGGGCCTCTGTCGGTGGAGCGGCAGGCTCGCTGTAAGCGTCTGCTTTGATATAAAGCCGTGAATTTAAACAATGAGTAATTCTGGTACGACTTCTGTACCTCTATGTGTGAGCTCAGTCCAGGGCTGGCAATATGTTACCGTTGGCCGAATTGTTGACATGAATGGCATTTCAAGGCTGTCGATGTAAGCGTTAAAGGTGGTTAATGAGCTAATCGCTGCTCTCTCTGAAGGTTCCGATGCGAATATGACAGGAGATCTTTTCCTATTTTGCCTTGGCTGAATATCGCTCCAAGATCGTACTCGGAAGCGTGTCTCGTTAAAATGAAAGGTTTGCAGAAATTTGGGTATTGGAAAATTTCTTGAAGGCACCCTACTACCCCGTAAAGACAGTCGCGTGAGATTTCGGATGCTAGCTGGTGTTCGAAAGTCCAAATGAACAGGTTGTTTTCTCTAATTTTTTTCGTTTCCATACGTTGCTCAGGCAATTCGCGATTCCAGTCGTGCTACAGATGAAGAGTTTGATTTTCGCTTGATCAAGGGGTTTGTTCCTTGTCCCTTGATTTCGTTCGTGTGTACTATTGACTTTTTGTATTGCTTGACGTGTGGAGACATCACATTTGAGATGTACACGTGGTTTGCTAAATGTGTATGATCTAGTTTGTCGCCAGGTAGATGGAATTAGTGCGTCCAGCTGCTAGGTCTACAACTTGTTGTAATTGTTGTTATTGTAAATATCCTGAAAATCGAATTGATTAATATCTGTTTGGGCACAGAAAGACGGAAGGTTCAAGGGCTGGCTCATCATGGGCGGCCTAGATCAGGTTGCACCCTCTCTGTTGTAGTATTTGAATCTTAAGCTTTTCTTTAGGATTACTAGGCGTTGAAAGTCATGACCAGAGCCTTTGCTAGAGGATCGTCCTGCGTGTCAATTTTTTTGTGTCAATTATGAATATAGGACTTCGTGATTGGATATGTGATGTTTGTCCTTGAATTCGTCGACTTCTGCTAAAGTCATCGCTGGTCTCTTTGTCTGAACAGATGTTCATTTGGTGTTATTAGTTGTCACGTATGCGAGTTCGTGGCGGTTCGTGACTAGGGATTTCGCCGAAATTGCACCCTCGCCTGGCTTTTCGTTACTGGCTTTGATCGGTGTAGCTTCAGTGATTCTGACCGGACCTGATATCATGTTTTTGCCAAAGTTTTTGATTTCTGAATTACCTTCGAAAGGAATAATCACGTTTTCTTCGTACATACAGGAATATTGTATTTGGAGTTACATTTGTTTAGTTAAAGGCGGGTTGTGCACAAGTTTTACTTTGGAATTTTGAAACATGTGCTGGGTAAATTACATATCGTTGTTGTTAGTCAACTATTTTATATGGGTTCAATCCCGTGTAAAATACATAAAAGTACACCGAAGGTGTGAAGCGGGCGATATTTCAATAAGAGTATCCAGCGTAGAACAGAAGTGATTATATATTCAACAGATTTATTCAGACAAGTGATTTAAAAGAGAGTACAACAGTTCTTATTCCTAAGAGAGTAGTTCCAGAAGTGAGTCCAGCTAATTCAGTCAAGACTGAAGAAGCCAGCGGGAAGGGTGAGGGGAGTGCATAAGACTGACCAAGCTATCCCACGGTACGCGAAGTATCGGGTGATGCGCCGTCAGGCTTATGCGAAAAGAGTAAGATAGCGGGGTGCAGATATTCTAAGATCTAGTTAACTAAGTCTAAGTCCAAGTCTAAGTCTAAGTGCGTGTGTGTGTGTGTGTGTGTGTGTGAGAGTGTGTGAGGGTAGGCGTCGTATGGACCGTGGGACCAGACGTGACACCCCCCCGTTAGATGAAACATAGGGTGTTAAGCATGTGTTTCAAGTAAAGAAGGTATAAACTAAAAAAATAAGGCTCGATTACAATTATGATGTAACTTAAATTTAAATGTGCTTAAGGTTAGTTTACAATGTTTTCTTATGATTACTTAAATTTTGGAAATTATTTTAAAATGGTGATTCGATTTGAATGGTGTTTGTGTTGTTGTGAATTTGGTTTACAATGTGAATGTGTTTTTAATTTTTGTGTGACATATGAAGTTAACTATTGATTGAAATTTACTTATGGATATGAATTGATACAATTTGGTGCATTGATCTTAAGGGTAAATGCGCTTAGGGTTAGTGCGCGTTTAAGCGGGTTAGTGAACTTTGTTTTTGAAAATTGGTTTATTGGATATTGTTGGTCAAATACAAATGTCATCTATTGGCTATTCTTAATTCTAAAATGAATGCAATAAGGTTGTTGTAATTTTAATTTAATTGTTTTTATCGGTCTTATGTGGTAGATGTTGAAAGGAAAACAAATTATTTATTGGATGTTGGTGAATACAAATGTGTCTTAGTATTATACTTAATTTTTAATTGAAATGAAATGGTGGGTAATTAATATTTCGGAGTGGTGGGGGTTGTTTATAAAGTTTCGAATAATTTTGATACAAATGTTCTTGGTTTTGTGGCTAATGGATAATAACAATATATTTCTTCGAGGGGTTTGTTTTAATGCATGAAAAACGTATAATAATTGTTAATTGTAAATATTGTAATACTAAGCTTATATTTAAAAAAATGTGTTGTTAAACTAAATTTCGAAGGATGATCAAGAATGCGTCGCAAGAATCTGTTTTATCTTGCAATCGGTTACTTTGGAAAAAAAAAAGGCAAATCTTTAAGTTCGATTTAAACTGATATAATTTTATGCGAACGATTTTTGTAACATAAAAGGGAAAATAGGGTTGGATTCTGGAAATTGCTTGAAAATTAATTTGTCTGGTTTGATAAGTCGAAAGCGAGTCTGTCGGTTGATGTAAGTTTTTTTTTGGAAAATCGTTGCCAATAGGGTAGTTGTAGTTTGAAACTATCATTGAGGGGTCAGAGATTTCTGCGGGAGGAAGGACGGATATTACCATCGGTTAATCAAAAGTATCGCTGTTGAGTTCGCGTTCGTCAATCGGATGTTTGCTGTGTTGGTTTGAATGTGTGTGAGTCGTTGATAAGCGAACAGGAGGGTCAGGTGTTTGGTCTGAGTCTACAGCTGATGAAGGAGAGGAACGATGTGGAGGAGATCTGCGTTTGTTCGTATGAAGAGGAGATAAGGCGTTGGATGGCGGAGAGTCTGCAATAGGGTCAGGGGGTCGAGGAGGAGGTTTTGTTTCCCGGTCTGATGCGTCATTGTGCTTTTGCGGTGTTGTGGGGTCAAAATTGCAAACCGTGATCTTTATATCTGTATCTTTGAAAATGTATTTTATCATGGTACTAACCCAATTCCAATCAAGTTTGGCTAAGCCGCATCCTAGTCTCGGTATCGATATAGATTTCTTTCCGTCTTTTGATAGGGCCCGTTTCAAATTTTGCAAGGTGTTATACATGGTTTCCGCTGTGGGTTCGAGCAAATGTTTGTCTTTCGTGATCAGGTTGTAAATCGTGCGTCGCGGGTGATTTACTGCGATAATGTCTTTGAGGTTCGGTTTCATTGCTCTCAGTATCTTCTTTTGAATCAATCCCTGTTTTGCCATTTGGCTTGCAATGCCAAGCGATGCTGTGCAGTCAGCTGAGATGCAGTGTGCTAAATTATCTTTTTGCTTCAATAGATCTGCTTGAATTTCCGTGACATTAGGGTTGCTAATTATCGGAAGATGATCTAAGTCGTTTAGGAACTCTACAAACGGTGGAGTACTTCCTGGATTGGGATTTCGCGAAGTAGAAGGTATGGCACTCGGTTGAGTGTTCTGTGGCAACCCATTGTGTTTTGGGTTTTTCTTTTTAGCGTAGCGTTTCGAAGGGGAGAATTTTGGCTTAGATTTTGAGGTACGTTCCGCACGTTTCTTTGAAAGTTTTTGACTAGAATCAGAAGGATTCTTTGGTATTTTTGTTTGATCATCAGAATCGTCTGAGGATTCTGGATAATTGTTTTTATTTATTCTCTGCCGCGGTGCAGGATTGCTAGAGGATTCTGTTTCGCGATGTCTTTTAGTCGCGAGGAATTTAGGTGGAATATTTTTTACTCTTTTTGGTCTCTGAGCTTCTTCTAATAATTTGTCCAAATATTTGTCTATTGCGTCTCTCTCATCTGTGTTACGGTCTGTGCTCGTACTCGGATTATTGTCTGGTTGTATTGTCGGTAGTGTAATGGGTGTGTCGTTGTTCTCGGCGCGTCGGGTTGCTTTGCTTGGGACTGTTGGTCGTCATTATTGTAACGCGACTGGTTGTGAGATTGGGACTGTTGGTAGTTGGGTCTACGGTTGGAGGAGCGGTGGTTTTGTTGACGGTTGAAGGGACTTTGATTACCGTTATTACCTTGATCAGATCCCGAATTTTGCGGGTTGTACCGATTGTTGAGGTTTCTCCTGTTACAAAATTCATATGTGTGACCAATCCTATTGCAAAATGTACAAGACCGAATATTTGTGCGCTGTCTCGATCTGCATTCCTGAGTGGAATGACTGCTTCTGTTACAAAATGTACAAAAAATTTCTGAACTGCGTTGTCTTGATCTGCATTCCTCTGTGGAATGGCTGTTTCTTTTACAAAATGTGCAAAAATTTTCTGGGCCGCGTTGCGGTGATGGATTTGAATGGTTATTTGAGCGACGTTCGCTTACTTGCTTAGTTTCTTCACTAGCATATTTTACTAATTGCAATCTTTCTTGAATAATTTTCTCTGCGCCTACTGACAGATCGATTGCCTCTCTTAGAGTTCTTGGGTTTTCGCAAGACACCCTAAGCTCTAATTCGCCCGCTAAGCCTTTTATGAACGAGTTAATCGAGTTCTGTTTTAAATGCTTAACTAAAACTGCCGCTTCATCGGCTGATTCGTGAGACTCGATTATTTCGTGGGCTGAGCGCACGAGTTTTTCTATTCTATTTCCATATTCTAATGCTGACTCGTTTCGTGCTTGACAAGCTCTTGCAATCGATATTTCTACGTCGGATAAACGTTGTCTCGGACCAAAAGCTCTTTTCAAATCTGCCAGAAGGTGGCTTACATGTTCACTACGGCTGTCCGGCAGTGCTAATTCTGCGTCTCCGTCAACTTTGGAGCGGACTAGCGAAGTAAATACGGCTAAGTCCTGTGGACCGATTAAACGTTTCGCGTTTTCAACTTTTGTTATGAAAGATTTTACTGTCATGTTTGAACCATTGTAGTTAGGAATCAACGCGGCGACTGCTTGGATTGTCAAGTATGAAGGAGTAGATGCTGCTGAGTCCGGCATCTTGAATTATTTACTAATTACAACTAAACAAAGTAATATTAATTTCTATTGAATCTCGGAGACTTACAATGAGCTGAGTATGGCGAGGGCTGCGAAGAGGTATCGCATGGTTGCGATTGATGTAGAATTCCTCGAGACAAGGGGTCTGGGTGGTGGGGCGATGATCTGCGATCGTCGATGACGGCTGGCGGCTGCAGCGGCTAGCGACGGCTAGCGACGGGGTACAGGTGGGCTCTGCGTCGAATTGATTTCGTCCTTATCTGCTTCTCGTCTGGCTCAGGATACTGGTACTCGTTCGGTGTGGAGATTCTTTGTTTTCGAATGACTCAATTGATTTTTGGTCTTCGATTAATTATTATATTCTCGTCGTCTTATGTTTGGCGAGAGATTTAATTTTCAATGATTGTTACTGCGTGTAATTGGCAGTAGTCTCGTCGTCTTACGTGTGTTGCGAGAGCACAAATTTTTATGAATCACTGTTCACTTAAATTTCTTAATGATTAATATTTAACCAATCAAACGAACTTACCTGAAGTGAAGTTCGATTGGGATTATATTAGTCGTCTCGTCCGAATAGATCATATTTGTAGTAGCGCTGCTCTGCGCGGTTTTATCACACAGTTTATATTAAAAACAAAAACTGTCATACTATGCCTTCTATGTTGATACGGTGCGATCTTCATTATTTTAAAGCCCTCAAATCACATTCTGGGTTTCTTTGTAAAAAGAGGGTTAGGGAGGGTTTTGATCTATTCGGACGAGACGACTAATATAATCCCAATCGAACTTCACTTCAGGTAAGTTCGTTTGATTGGTTAATTATATTGCGTCGTCTCGTCCTCTAGATCATATTTGTAGATGTTTAAAGTTCAATGTGATTTGAACGAACTTTATTAATTCATAAAGAATTACATACAAGTAACATAAGAATTCCTGTACGAATTCGAATCAACACAAACGAATACTAATGAGGCTTATTCATTAAAGCCTCTGCAAAATTAACTTTATTACACAATGGTTTATTGTAGAATTTTGCAAAAACCATTGATTTAACAGTCCATCCTGCTGTTTTTCTAATAGTTTCGATGTCTACACCATTTCTATTAGCAGCTGAAGTTGATGCATGTCGTGTACTATGGGCAGAGAATACCGACGTATCAACTCCACTCTTGTGCAAAACAGTTTTTACCCATCTAGACAGAGTTTGCGTCTGAGCCACTTTGTGTGGTTTTTTATGAGTAATAAATAATTGGTCAACATTTCCACCTCGTAAAGAAGATGTCTTCGTTATATAATCTTGTAATGTTGAACCTGCACACAATTCTGGTTGTTCTCGAAAGAATGGAATGCATAAGCAAGGTTGCGGCCTATTTACTTTCGAGTTTTTGATACGATCTGGTATTTTGATTTGAATTTCATTCGGTAACACCAGAATATTATCCAACCTTATCGCAGAAATTGTTTGCATTCTTTGAGCTGTTACTAATGCTAATAAAGTAACTAGTTTTAGTGTCAGCTGTTCGAGTGATATACATTCGTGAGGATATAAAGTTTTTAAGTAATCCAATACCGTTAATGGATCCCATGTACAATTATATTTAGGTCTTTGCGGTTTCAAATTGGAGATTCCCTTGAAGAACCGCTTCATTCTAGGGTCATTTGCCATATCATAAGAAAAAATCAATGATAATGCAGATCTGTACGAATTGACTGTCCCATAAGATCCAACATTATTGTAAACCTCTAACAGAAATGAAATTACATGCTTAATATCTGCACTAAACATTGAAATAATTTTTTCTTGGCAATACTTCCACCATAATCTCAATGGTTTCTCATATTGCTTTAGTGTATTTACGGCTAGTGAAGCTATAATGATTGGAACTGCATCATCCGGCATTCCTCTTGTTATAAACGCTTCCCTGATAACCTGCCTGCTACCAGGGTAAGTTGCTGGTGAAGCGGGTGATGCTTGCTAAAAGGAGAAGTAAGTAAGTTGGTTTTTGGTCGAAAATACAATGGTTCCTCAATTAATAGACTTTGAAAAATTGGGTACCAAGATTGCGTTGGCCACAGAGGTACTACAAGAACCCCTTCTGATTTATCTAGAACAATCTTTTGTAACGATCTGAGTACCAATGAAAAAGGAGGAAATGCATAAAAATATCGACTTTTCCAGGATATGGTAAATGCATCGATAGCAATAGCGTCCGGATCTTTATGCCACGACACAAATCTTTCACATTTATTGTTGATATTGGATGCAAATAAATCAATATCAAATTCGCCGAATCGTTGATTTATTTTTTGGAAAGCGTCGTCGCTCAACTCCCATTCGGTTTCTACCGAAATGATTCGCGATTCTGAATCTGCGATAACATTCTCTTTAGATTTTATGTAAGAAGCGAAAATCCAAATATCTTTTTCCTCACACCACTGCCAAATGTTTCTACTGACATTAGTGAGCTTCGGGTATTGTACCCCCCCCATTCTGTTTATATATGAAATTGCTGTTGTATTATCTATACGCATGAGTATTTCGCACGACTTAAGATCCGAAGCGAAACAACGTAGTGCATGAAAAGCGGCTTTCAATTCAAGATAATTTATATGTTCTGTCTTTTCATCACTACTCCAGAAACCATGTGTCTTTTTTCCATTACAACAAGCACCCCAACCGCTTGTCGATGCATCAGAAAAGATTTTGATTTTGAAATCATATTTTCTTATTGGATTTGTGATGGTCAAGATATTTTTATGCCACCACATCAATTCAGTTTTCACTTGTACCGGCAATGTCATGGGCGAATCAAAATCGCCCTTTGCTTTTCCTAATGCCAAGAACTTTGCTCTTTCCATATCTTTCAAATAAAGTAAACCATATTTAACTGCAGTACACGCAGCTACCAAAGTACCAATACATTGAGCTAAATCTCGGATGTAACATCTCGATTTGTTAAGAAACTTTTCCACCAATTCGAAAATATTCGTTCTCTTTTCTAGTGGAAGTTCGATTCGACTGTCTTTACTGTTGAATACCATTCCTAAGAATTTACACTGTTGTTTTGGTTCTAAATTAGATTTCTCGAAATTTATCAAAAAACCCAAAGTCTCTAAGACTTCTATTGTTTGTGATACATTAAATGAACATTGATCTTTCGTTGCTCCAAACAACAGAATGTCATCTAAATATATAACCGAAATTAATCCTTTGCTACGAAGATGACAAGCAATCGGTTTCAATAATTTTGTGAAAACATAAGGAGCCGTGCAAAGACCAAACGGTAAGCAATTAAATTCGTACAATATTCCATTGAATTGAAAACGCAAATATTTCTTCGATTCAGTTGCAACAGGTACTATAAAATAGGCATCCTTCAAATCCATCGAAGCCATGTAACAATTCGGAAATAATAATCGTGTGACTGTTCTTACATCCTCCATTTTGAAATGTAAAGGATCCATAAACATGTTGAGTTTTTTAAGATTTAGAATAAATCTCATATCTCCATTAGGTTTTGGTATTAAAAAATACGAGGATAAAAATTGACCTTCACATGGTGAACACTGTGAAACTGCTCCTGAATCAATTAATTTTTGAATAGCTATTAAACAATGTTGGTGTTCAGTTGTGGAAAACGAAGGTATTTTAGGGATGGATCTTTGACAAACATGCTCAACAAAAGTCAAGCGATATCCCTTAACCCATTGAAGAATCACAGAATCCATTGTAATTTCTTTCCAGGCTGAAATAAAGTATTTCAGCCTACCAGCAGACTTACTCACCCTTAACGTCGACGTGCTGCAAACTGGGATTGATTCTTGCGCCCGCCCTGATGAAAACTGTTGTACGGTTTCCGGGACGGGCCTTTCGAGTTTAAAGCACTTGACTGTGTGTTCGGTTTTGGGTAACTCTTGTAATTTGAGGTTTTCCGTTGCTGATCCCATCCTTTTTTCTTATAGTTGTAACTAGGCTGATATGATGATACCGGAGCTTTTGTAAGATCCTTTCCTTGTTGTTCAACTGCTTTGGCTGCCTTCAACTTGTCCGAAAAATCCTCTCCATATAGGAATTTGTCCACGGTCAAATCTTCAACGATATTTTTAACAATTCGATTCAGATTTGGGGTAATGAAAGCACGCCTGGTTTTTGAAACGTCGTGATGGCTGTCAGCTAACAGCCGAGCTGCGTCACTGAGACACTTCACTAGCTCAGATTTATTCGGCACTGCATCTTCCCAGTTGCAAATTATCGTGAGAGCTGTGCCTATTGCAGTGATGCTAGCTCCCAATTGTTCTTGGGTAACTATTTGAAATTTGTCCTTCTTAACTGCAATATCCGTCATAGTGGATTTTATTTCTGGATTTAAGATCGGTGGTTTGCTCATTTGAAAATTTTCTGCAGCCGGATATTCCTTGATAATGACATCTTTTACCTCCTTAGTCAGTCCAATTTTCACTATCTCTGTCCATCTGTCGACTAAATCTTGATGAAGTTTCGGACCTGCCAGGTTATTCTTAATCGAATCGTCCCCCAAAAGTTTCAGAGTCTCACTATCGAGTCTTGATGTCGAACCAATTGGTTCCGACTGTTCACCAACACTCTTTTGTTTCACACACCTGATCGAAGAATGTCCACTGCGCTCGGAATTCGACGATGAGCCTCTGCTTCTCGATTCGCTCGATCGATCGGCTGTCACATAACTTGTTGATCGTTCGTCATTTGAATTTTGGTCTTGCTCCGAGCTTGTCATGGAATCGCTGCAGTTTCTCGGAGATTGACGTAACAAACAAGCGTTCGTCCTCTTTTTCAAATGCGCATGCTGGTGATGCGATCTAGATCTCTTTGACCTAATCGACTCCATGTTACTCCTATACAGACAAAATGAAGAAAAATTTACCTTTAATCGATGATATTTCCGTGAGCTCAAGATTCGTCGTGCCTCGCAGGCAGCGATCGAAATCTTCTAATAACCAAAAAAGGTCAAAAGAGCTGATCAGTCACAGGACGACGTATCTCTCGGATAGCGTTCATACCTGTCTAACTGATCACGGCCGGAGCGGCGTTCTCGGGACTGACGCCGATTTTTCTCATATTTTTGCTGCAAACAATGAATCTGTTGCAAGATTTCTGCTCCGGAGGATCTGCTCCTCTCCTTCTTCCGATGACGATGTTCCCTCGGCGATCTGCTCCTGGATCTGTTTCTCGATTTTCCCATTTTTCACACCGAAAAACTTTTTTACGTGTTAATTAAACCGCACAAAGAAACACAATGAAGATCGCACCGTATCAACATAGAAGGCATAGTATGACAGTTTTTGTTTTTAATATAAACTGTGTGATAAAACCGCGCAGAGCAGCGCTACTACAAATATGATCTAGAGGACGAGACGACGCGAGGTATTTATTATTTTAACTTCCGTCGTCTTATGGTTGCGAGGTATTTATTATTTTATTTTCCGTCGTCTTATTGAGAATGCGAGGTATTTATTATTATCTTCCGTCGTCTTATGGTTGCGAGGTATTTATTATTATTTTATTATCGCTGCGTTATTTCGGCAGGTTGTCTCGTCGTCTTATGTGTTCACTGCGAGAGCACTTATTATTATTATATAATTTTATCTTCCGTCGTCTTATTGAGAATGCGAGGTAAGCCTTTATTATAACTAATGATTAATTACTATTAAAACTATTTATCATCGACAGTGCTTGGTGGTGTTTGACTTCTTCTTAGCACTTATTCGCGTCGATGTATATTTTGACTTTCTTATGTAGCAATTTAATTGTTTCACTATTTCTTCGTAGCACTTGATTTCTTGAATGTAGTTGCTGCACTAATCACTTTTAGCTTAGAGCTTTTCACATACGCGTCGCACCTATTCTACGATTCTGGATTGATCAGATCCAATTCTGCGAATATTCGGTGCTAATCTCTTTTTAAATTTTCACTTTATCACTTTAACCTTCGTTTCGGGGACTACCGCTGCCACCAGTGTAACAAGCCTAAGCCAGTCAAGTATATTTATAAGGGTTCACCCCGAATAAAGATACAGAAGTATACCGAAGGTCTAAGATATAAATAAAGTAAGTGAGAGTTTCTGCGTAGAACAAAGTAATTATATATCAGCGTTTATTCAAGTATTCAAGTAAGAGTCAGAGTGTACAATATTAACTACTACTAGCGAAGGAGGATGTTATCCTCAAGAGAGTTATTATAGAAGTGAGTCCAGCTAATTCAGTCAAGACTGAAGAAGCCAGGGGGAAGGGTGAGGGAAGTGCATAAGACTGACCGAGCCATCACACGTGTATCGAGTTTCTGACTCGAAGCGATTCGAGGAGAGATAACGCGGACAGGCAGACGGGTCTGAACGCAGAGGAGCACACTAATATCGCGCGAGGTAGCATACTAAAATTAAGTGACGTACGTCCCCACACGGGCAGTAAATATAAGTTTGACAGTGCTATATGACCCCCGTTGCGTAGAATATGAAACATGGATGGTGCACCAGCTGACAAAAACCAGAATGCATCCCCCGACACGGACAGCTGGAAAACAGCAAAAACAGGGAAAAAGAGGAGGAAAAACATTCCGGAAACGGACAGACCCGCCAAAAAACTTCCGCCCCATCAAACCAAGGCAGGTCAAACCAAAATGAACGAAAACATAGAGTTAATGGACGAAGAGATCGCTCACGATTCCGACGACTCCGACGACGAACAAAATGAAACCGTAATATCGAATGAACGAAACGAAAAGATGCCGCCGATCATCATAACCCAAAAAATCGCCAACGTTGAACAGTTCGCGACCCAACTAAAAGGCATTTGCCAAGAACCACCTACATTCAAATACACTAAAGAAAGTGTAAGTGTTTTCACCGGTGCTAGAGGTGACTTTATCGCGGTCAAACAGCTTTTTACTCAGACATCGGTGGCTCACCACACCTTCAGCCTCAAAAGCGAAAAACCAAAACACCTCGTTATCAAAGGTCTCCCAAACATGGACACCCAAGTGATAAACAATGACCTCACATCAAAAAACATAAAAATATCGAAAGTCATACTCATGAGACAAAAGTCTGAACCACCCTACAACTACCCATTGTACCTAGTGTCGCTCCCAAACTCACGTCAAATCAACGAAGTTCGGAAAATAAAACATATCAGTGCGTTTAAAATTACGTGGGACAATTACAAAAGTTCCAGGAAGGTGACCCAGTGTTACCGTTGCCAGGGCTTCGGGCACGGGTTGATAAACTGCTCAAATCCACCAAGGTGTGTAAAGTGTCCAGAACCTCACCTGACCAAAGAATGCACCAAAGAAAGAGAAACGCCACCTAAATGTGTAAATTGCCATGGTCCACATCCAGCAAACTACCGTAAATGTGAGTCCTACCTCAAACACATAGAAAAGGTCCACAGCCTTCAGCAAGCTCGAATAAAAACAAACCCAAAACAACAGACCAGAACAAATGATGTTCAACAACGCCTCGAGACAACACCAAGGGTGGTAAACCCAGGACGAAATGCAGAAGCCACAAGAATCAACGATACCAACTCAACTCTAAATCAACGCTCCTACGCAGCAGTCAGTGCATCCAGTATTCAACGACCCCAGGAAATACACGACTCCATGAACAAAAACAACGTGGACGACATCCAAAATCTCGCAACCCTGGTAAACGAGGTAAAACAACTGAACTCACTCTGTAACCTCTCTGAAATGTTAACCCTAGTTAAGAAGTTAAACGCCAAACTTCAAGGTTGTAACGATACCGTCTCAAAACTATTAGCCATAAGCGAAATCGTTGCCGAGTATGAATAAAGTCAGAAGCCAAAGAAATATCAATATTGTCTACTGGAACGCTAACGGCCTACCAAATAAAATCATAGAACTACCAAACTTCCTTGCAAATCATAACAGAGATATTGTAACACGCTTTCGGGGTTGTTTGGAAACCAACCCCGTCCACAATGCTAGCAAAAGAAGCCGACAACCCAACGTGGATGGACGGGACTAAAACTAAACAAACGAAATAACGAAGATTTGGGCGCCAAGTTCCTTACGGGAACTAATCGCCGCGTTTCCGCGGGGATGAGGGAAGGAAATAAGGGTAGAAGGAAAGGGGGAGGCCGGCTAGGCAGTGTTTGGTAGAGGGGAACGTGGGGGCGAAGATAGTAGACCCTGTGTAAGTTGGTGAACAATTAATAAAATGTTTATTCAATGAAACTGGAAGTTAACAATCCCTTCGAGATGCGAGGCGATCTCGAGGGTGAAAAACGGATAGGGGCTAGGAGAGCCAATACAGATTATAATAGAAATGAAAAGATTAACCTACAATATTTACAAGTCGGCCGCTCGACTCGACTGGCCACGGGCCAGGAGGAGGGCGAGGGGGCGGAGGGGAGCGATACCGGGGGTCAGCCGGATCGCACAGCGGTCTGTGGATCCACGGCAGCCGACTCGCAGCGGGGAGTGCGCGCGATCCTTGCGCAGACCACGCAGCGCAATCGTCTCGACAGGGACGATGGCTGTCACGCGGGATCACGCTCAACTCACCCGGTCGAAGTTGATGGTCGGTACGGTAGAGCGGGACAATATCGGGCGGACACGAGAAATAGACAAGGTTCAAACCGCGGCGTACGGCGAACCGTAGCTCGACGACGGTTGAATATCGGGCGTGCGCGGTGACTCTGCGCACCACACGTAGAGCGTGGGTCTCAACGGGGACCACCTCTACAGGCGCGAATCACACGGACACGCACACACGGACACACACGAGCAAAATTCAAATGGCAATGAGGAAAATAACGATAAAAAGCGGGGTATCGGGACTCGCCCGTTCGCGGAGGCGCGTGCAGGTCGGGAGGTCGATGGCGGGGGTAAAGAGCTGAAAATACAAGCAAGGCGAGAGACAGAAAGCAGGCAAAACGACCCTAGCGGATCTAGGATACTTTCCGTAACGCTGGTCTCCTCGTCTCAGGCTCCAACGGTCTTGGCGGCAGCCAAGCCCACCTAGACAAAGTTATAACGGGTCTCTCGTCGCACAGGGGGCGAAAATCGGTACTAAAAAGATCCTACCTTGGATCGAGGGTCTCGGGTACTCCAAAATGCGTAGTGGCAATGTCTTTGGGGGCACACTAACACACTGGGTCGTTCGGGCGGTCGGGGAACCGGTCGCGGCCACGTGCCAGCGGTCCGGCGAAGCTGAGTTTTTGGGGCTCACGGGTTCACTGGTAGCGACGGAGGGCACGATTTCCGGGTGCTCGGTAGCACGATGCAAAACGGAGCGAATCGCGAGGTTTTGGGGCTCGGAAGACTCTCAAGAACAGTTCAAAAACTTGGATTCTACGCACGACGCAACAGGTTGATGCTGCTAGCTTGAAAACCAATATGGAAGCTGACTAGATAGAATTTGGCAAAGATGGCTAGACCCGTCTTCCCCGCGTCAGCTCGTAGGCCGGCGGGGAAGCGGGGTGAGGTCGCTCCTTGCTCCAGTGAACCACGTGACCCTTCGGTACATTTCCTAATTCTATGCGCGTTACCGAGAGTCGCGCGAGGATATTTGCAAGCCTTCCGCGGCGTTGAGGGATGCCACAACGGGCAACTCATTTGCCACGTTACAACACCCCCCCGCCAAACGGAAGGTACGGGTTCGCAGAAGGCGTACGCTTCCGCAGCATCCGTCTACGCCGATCACCATGTACGAAAAAGAGGAAAGAGGGAAAAAGAGAAAATTTACAAGAAAGACTGACTAGAAAATGGCATGCTGTTTGGTGATCGTCGCAGGGGGTCTGCGTCCACGTTGAAGTTACTTTAACACCAGGGATTCCTCGCGTAACCCTCGGCTCGCGAGGGGGGCGGGGGGGAGCTGGGGAGACGGTACCTTAATCCTACGGCCTGGTTCTCACTCTACCCGTGGTGAGGAGCGACGCAGGGGGGGTTCGCGAGTTCGCGTATCTTACCACTAGGTCGCGAGTAGCGCGTGTCTTAAAACTAGGTCGCGAGTAGCGCGTTTCGTATATTAAGGGGTCGCGAGGAACGCGTACCAACAAAAAAAAAACAACGAAAACAAGAATACAATAGAAATTGACGGAGGTCGCGATCTAGGACGGCGGCGGGGGCCCTCGTCGTCGAAGGTCATACCGCGGTTGTCCGGTTTCATCGCGGTCAGAGGGGGTTCGCTCGCGGGTAGCTGCCGCGGGTGGACGTCTACCACGGCCACGGCCACGGTGTCGGCCACGGGGTCGACCCACGGTCCTTGCGCGGGCCGCGGTTGTTACTCGCGAAGCGGGGACATGAACGGGATCAGGGGATGACGGTACCGGGGGCGGCTCACGGTCGCGGGAACTCGCGGAGGATGACGCGGAAGAAATCGCGCGTGTACGGTCGATTACGCGACCCGGCGGTCCGCCGCGCCCTCGTTGACCTCTTCCTCGTCCTCGTCCTCGTCCTCGGGATGGTCCGATGTCTGACAGGGGGTCCGACGCTCTGTCGTGGGCGTCCCAGTGAGGAGCTTCGTCTCGGGAATCCTGTGGGTCTCGAGGTGCTCCTTCGTCGGCACCTTCGCTGTCGGAACCCTCGGTGTCTGAGCTCTCGGAGGGGGCTTGGGGGTCGATCACGGGTAGCTCCGGGGCCGTCGGATCCTCAGGTTCCGTGGCTCTAAGCCCATTCCGGGGGCGCCGGGGCGTAGTTGTGGTGGTCGGTACCCTCGTCTGCGAGGGCCCTTCGGGTGCCTCATGCTGCACCTCCTGGAAGTTGACGGGCATTAGTACTAGCTCTCCATGATTGGTTTGAAGGGAAAGGGCAGGAGGATCGGGGGGGTTCGGGGTCTCATGCACACTCTCGTTGTCATTCACACTCTCACTCTCACCTTCATCCTCACTCGCGTCGGTACTCGCGGGGTTCACGGGGTTCGCGGCGGTACCGGGGGGCGCGTAGTAGGGCTTAAGGTCGTTTATGTGGCTTTTACCGGCGGAATTTCCGTCCAGGTCTTCCAAGGTGTAAACGGTGGGGCTCCTCCTCCGCTTGATCACGAACGGTCCTACGTACTTCGCGGCTAGCTTCGCGGCAAAGTAGTTCGGAGCGGAGGACAGTACCCGTTGACGACGTAAGACTAAATCTCCTCTCGAAAATTGAATATCGCGCCTTCCGCGGTTATAATATTTAGCCTGACGCTGGTGAGCGTCTTCGAGATTTTTGCTTACGAAGTCACGGAGAGCATCGAGACGTCGAACGCGATTCTCCCACTCTTCGGTGGAGAGCGGTACAATTTCCGGGGTTCCTTCTTCCTGTCGTCGAACTGTGTTCGGAGGATACAGTTCGCGACCGAAGTTGAGGAACGCGGGGGTGACTTTGGTCGAGCTGTGAACCGCGGAGTTCATCGCGAAGCGGAACTCTGGCAGATGCTGATCCCAGTTGCGATGATCGCCCTCGATATAGGCGCAGATCATCGTCTTGAGCACACGGTTCACTCGCTCCACGGGATTCGCTTGGGCGTGGTACGGCGGTATGGTGGTGTGGTAGATTCCGAGTTCGGTACACGCGGCGTCGAGGAGTTTGTTCGAAAACTCCGTCCCGTTGTCAGTCAGAAGGACTTCGGGGACCCCCCAGCGGTACACGACGAGTTCTTCCAGCGATTGGAGAACAGTTTTCGCGTTGGCTTTACGTAGCGCCCGGCATTCTACCCACTTCGTAAACAAATCTTGAATCACGATCGCGTGAGTAAAACCCTGGCGGGTAGGAGGGTACGGTCCGATGATATCTGCGGCAACGGCGATCCACGGTCGATCAACTACGCGGCGACCCATCAGACCACGAGGTCCCGATTGGTCGACTTTGATCTGTTGACACGTGTCACACAAACGCACGAACTGGGCCACGTCGCGGTCTTCTCGATACCTAGGTGACCGGCACACGGGGGAACATGGGCTTCCTCGAGCACGGCGGCTCGACCTTCGAGAGGGAGCACGAGTTTCCACGCGTCGAGATCCGGCAGCAAAGGGTCGGAAAGAGGGTCTACGCGATGATAATACAATCGATTGTCTTCGACTTTCCAGTCAGGAAACTGGACAGGCATAGTCTTCACGTTTTCGACGCGACGGCGGTACCACGGGTCGTGGGGGTCTTCCAGGGCAGCTACGGGTTCGGTCACCGGCTCGTAGATTCGCGATAGGGCATCAGGAACGTGGTGTAAAGCACCCTTGCGGTGTACGATGTCGAAATCGTACTCAAGTAACTCCAACGCCCATCTCGCGAGGCGTCCGGTGGGGTTCCGTAGGTGGTGTAGCCAACGGAGGCTACTGTGGTCGGTAATTACAGTGAAATGATACCCTTCAAGGTAGGGTCGGAACTTGCGGATTGACCAGAGTACCGCGAGGCACTCCCGTTCGGTGACGGTGTATTTCCGCTCAGGATCCGTTAACGTTCGACTAGCGTATGCGATCACGTGCTCTACGCCCTCCACGCTCTGCGTGAGGACAGCACCGAGACCGGAGTCGCTAGCGTCGGTTTAAAGGGTAAAAGGAATCGTAAAATCGGGACAGGTAAGGGTAGGAGCCGTGATAAGGGCAGTTTTCAGGGCTTCAAACGCTTCCTGTTGTTCAGATTCCCACTGCCAACGCCGGTTCTTCTTTAGAAGACGCGTGAGTGGGTCTGATTTCGTCGCGAAGTCTTCGATGAAACGACGGTACCATGAGGTCATGCCGAGGAAACGACGAACTTGTTTCACGGTTCGCGGGGCTGGGTAATCGGTTATCGCGCGGATTTTCTCAGGATCGGCCTGCAGTCCGTCCTTGTTCACGAGGAAGCCGAGGTATCGGACCTCGGAACAGCAAAATTCGCACTTATCCGGGTTTACGGTTAGTCCCGCCGCGGTGATTTTACCGAGGACTCGATCTAACCAACGCAGGTGATCGTCGAAGTCCTGGTTTACGATGATGACGTCGTCGAGATACACGAACACGTGAGGTTCCATCTCAGGACCTACGAGGCGGTCCATGAGACGCTGAAAGGTCGCGGGCGCGCCGGACAATCCGTACGGCATACGCTTGAATTGAAAAAGTCCGCGGCCAGGGACGGTAAACGCGGTGATCTCGCGGCTCGCGGCTTCCAGGGGCACCTGGAAGTAGGCTTGACTCAAATCTATTTTAGTGATGTACCGGGCTTCTCGAAGCTTATCGAGGATGCTGCTCATATACGGGAGCGGGTACGCATCCTTCTTCGCGACTTTGTTAACCTTTCGAAAATCTAGACAAAATCGGTACTTTTCCGGGGATTTCTTTATCATGACGACCGGATTAGACCATTCGCTGCGGGAGGGTTCGATGATACCAGCGTTGAGCATAGTATCGACCTCTTTATTCATCGCTTCCTGTACCTTCGGC
>JAEUYN010000035.1:0-147317 GCA_018257835.1 Euura lappo | reverse complement strand
GGCAATTCCACCAATTATCAACCAATGTTTGGGCCTGAAAAAATTGATTTGCCTCAATTTTTTTCCTCGCATTCTGTGAACCGAGATTGGCAGATTCACCAAGTTTCAGCCAAATAGGACTCACCGTTCACGAGGAATACGATATTCAATTTTTAGGATAAATTTTTTTTACGCATTTTGAACGTACTTCCAACGTCACAATAAAAATTCGAAAAAATACGTTTTTCATGTGAAAAACTCTCAGCTTTTCGAATCCATTTTTCATTCTTCAGTATCTCTGCTGAAACCAGCTCAAAAACACGTTTTTTGACAAAAAACAGTAATTTCTCGATGTGCTCAATGTTTTATCATTCTTTTGAATTTTTATTCTGAAAGCTGAGATTTTTTCAGTAAGAAACCCAAATTTTCAGAGTGGGACGGCTAGTGGTCACGTGTGAGCTACGATTAACCCCTTGGCAGTGAGGCAAAAATGGGATTTTCGTGCCACTTTTGTGTTTGAAAAAAAAGGCTTATTGAAATTTTCTTCCGCCATATTGGATCCGCCATTTTGAATTTTGGAAATCTGACGTCATATTCGGATCCAGCGACCTCGAAAACCTGAAGTTACTCACTTTCATCGGAATCAAACTGTTTTCCGAATTTGCGTCCGCCATATTGGATCCGCCATTTTGAATTTGGAAAATCCGATTTCAGATTCGGATTCAGTGACCTCAAAAACCGTAGTACTGAGATTGTAGGATGAATGTATTGACTTTTTTTTCAAATACAAACGTGGCACGAAAATCCCATTTTTGTATCATTGCCAAGGGATTAATCGTAGCTCACACGCGACCACGTAGCCGTCCCACTCTGAAAATTTGGGTTTCTTACTGAAAAAATCTCAGCTTTCGGAATAAAAATTCAAAAGAATGATAAAACATTGAGCACATCGAGAAATCGCGGTTTTTTTGTCAAAAAACGTGTTTTTGAGCTGGTTTCAGCAGAGATAGTGAAAAATGAAAAATGGATTCGAAAAGCTGAGAGTTTTTCACATGAAAAACGTGTTTTTTCGAATTTTTATTGTGACGTTGGAAGTACGTCAAAAATGCGTTAAAAAAATTTATCCTAAAAATTGAATATCGTATTCCTCGTGAATGGTAAGTCCTATTTGACTGAAACTTGGTGAATCTGCCAATCTTGGTTCACAGAATGCGAGGAAAAAAATTGAGGCAAATCGATTTTTTCGGGCCCAAACATTGGTTGATAATTGGTGGAATTGCCCATATATAACAAATTTGAATTTCGGATAAATACCATTCACGTATACAGGTATTCAATAATAATAATAATAATAATAATAATAATAATATTAGAATTTATAGTGACTCAATAAGAAACAAAAACTCATATAACAAATATCTAACAAATTAACATCTTTGGATACCAAGAAAGGAGAATTAATAAACACGAGTATACCTTTATAAATTTGTAATTTGTAATATTGTATAAATGACTGTTTATTTTTTCTTTCTCCTTTCTTTTTCTTATTCTTTCCTTTACGTATAAATGCTCTTTAACCTCAATAAAAAAAAAAAATAATAATAAAAAAAATCACTTCCAAAACGCAATTATTTCCACACCAACTGAGACCCAGCTTGCGTGTGTGAATCGACGTTGAAGACGATAAGAGGTCAATTCATTTTTACAGCGTCAATGGTTGTTTTTCTATATTATTATATATATGTATATAAGATTCATCTCTCTCACTTTCGACTAGAAACACATTGGGACTTTGCAAAATAAAGAAAAAAAAAAACACCCTATAAAAAGACCATTTATACCTATTTACAGTTATTAAAACAGTCTCGGCAATACTTGTTACTAGATAATTATACTATGATATTAATTATATTCCTTAACAAAGATCATCTTTCCAATAATTATCATAATTCTATGTGATTCTTGTATAACAGAAGTTTAAAAAAGCCTTGATTATAGAACAATAATAACAATATAACATACGAATAAAATCTGCCGCACTCATACATTCTAAAAAACATTTGTTAATATTTAATTTTCTTGTTAAATCTTTATTCTCTATCCTATATTTGGTCAGCTGCAATCATAAAATCATTGGCGATGTTGGTAATATATCGGATACCGTATCGTTGAGAGAAAAAAAAAAGAAAGTATTTTTTTGTGAGCAGAATAATTCCGTTTTCTTCAAGTTTGCAAGAGTTTTTCCTCTTCATTCCATTCGCTGTGTCGTCGTCAAAAACATAATAACAGAAACAAATTGAACACAACGGGTCTTGAAATTCAACCAATACTCTCTTCCGAATGAAAATGGAATTAAAAAATAATAATAGAAAACTCAAGTACGAAGGGAATAGCTGCTAAGTTATGCGGATCAATTATACACGCCAGACGCAAGCGTGAGATTTTTCCACGCTTCGTGGTCAAGTAGACGATCGGTAACATAGACACTTGGTTTTATAGTTTCTCTCGGTGCAATAGAAACAAAATTACTATAACGAATGATTAATTCCAGTTGCTTATTTACACGCCGACTCAAGTTAATGGATATCAGAAAACGTATATCTTTACGTTTAGATAACGTTTTCCTCGTAAAGCCGCGTATTGACGGCGGTTCCCCTAATCTCAGTTAGCAATCATGCGTCACGGTATTGGATATTCATCTTTTATCCTTAAACTTTGCAGAATAAACGAAACATTATCAATGCATTACATATAATAATGTGCTAATATTCAAGAGATTAATTCGTACTCTCCAATAATTACGAATAATAAGAAAGTGAAGGGAAAGAATATCCTAGATATGTATACAAAGTAATTAAATTTCCCTCAATTATCGTCGTCCACCATGTATACAAATCTAGTTATCGCTATCCGCGTAATCGTCGCTATCCCCGCTGTCATAGCGGGACGTTTTCAATTCCTGATTAGCAACGGCAGCCAATATTTCGGCTGCAAGATCCTGATCAGTGGTCAGATCCGGTACCAAGGAGTCCAAGTCCATGTCTCCAGATTCGTTGACGAGATTACCTAAATTAGGCGAAGGTCCATCCTCGGCAGACGATTCGTACAACCTGAAAGTCGACCAGGTAACGAGATAAGCGACGGCAAAGATGAGGGGGGAAAAAAGGGGACTAGCGTTATACAGCGTGTATCCACATTAAATCTGCTATAATTATTACAATGTACAAAGGAAATCAGAATGAAAAAAAAATCAACTTATCGAAATAATAATATCATTAAATGAATGAATAAATTCTAAGCCAACTGTGTGCGAATATGCTTGACCGCTGATAAAAACATGCATAAAGAAACACAATCAATGGTATATCCAAACGGCGTCGTGCTATTAGGAGGTAACAACTTACTAAAAACTTGAACATTACAATATCGTAGCGCTTGAAGGTGGAGTAATCATGCCCGTAGTTTATTTACTTACTCAGCTGTAGATGATGTGTTACATTTCATCATCACACAGCCTGGAACAAAACGCATCGCATTGTCATATCGATAATCATGAGGAAGAGTTAGTAAACCCAAGTTCGATAATCGTATCCTTTCGTACAACACATTTACCAACGATATATAAATACAAATATATATAATATGTATATCTGCAAAAAAAAAAATAAATAAACTACCAGTAGTTATCGCATGCCCCCTTGTTATTTATACCGCATTACAAATATCGTTGCATAATCTGTATAGGTATTGAAGATGAAAAAAAAAATGTCTTTGAAGAGTGAAGTAATTATCCGATCCTTTCAGGCGTTTAAATACCCTATTAAATGTATATCAACCACAAACAAATATGTATAGGTAATACCACCCGCATAATCCGATCAAAATCCACTCGCGGGTAATGAGAAACAAATTACTATAAACGGGATATAATTAATTGCGCGGCATCTCAAGCCTTGGACACTCACATCTGTTCGTTTTGATCGTTCCCGCTCTCCTCCGCAACCAACAGCTCGTACTCCTCGGCCGCGAATCGATCCCAGTCAGAGAGCTGTTGAGATAAAAATGAAATAAGAAAAACGAACGCGTCTAGATTGTTGTATACAAAATTGAAGCTCACCTCGTGACCATCGGCGTCGTGATCTCGAGTCGAAGCAAAAGGATCCCTTTGTTCGTGATCCAGATATTTTTCCAGATTGAAGAAAGTGTCGAAGAATATTGAAGTCATTTTGCACCTCTTCAAATCACTGAGCGATATTTTACCGGGAATAGTAGGATGAATCATATCCAACATCTAGAAGATGAAGAAGAAAAACAAGATGATGAAATGTCCGACTGTTGATAAACACTCGATATTTGGACCATCGAGATGTACGCTGTGTCAATTATTCAGGTATTCAGGCTACCAGATATATGTATACTTAGGAATGAAATTGCATGCGGTATATGAAACGAGGTCAAGGTTTGTCCTACCTGGCAGAGACAATCTTCGAAGGGCAAAGTTTCAATGCCTATCGCCTCCATTCTATGAAGCTGCTCTTCGTAGAAGTACTCCAATTCGTACATGGACAGATATCCGTCGCCGTCGAGGTCCATGCATCTGAGCGAATAAAAATATACGGTTCACTTTCATCTTCATATGAGTTGATAATGTTGAAAAATTACCTGAACCAGTATTCAATCGCGGTGGGATGATTCTTGTCCTCCTCGCTAAGTAAAAACCAGACAAATTCCGTATAGCTCATCTTGTTGTCGCCTGGCTGCTGTAGTTGTTGCTGTTGTTGATGATCGTGAAGATCGTGATGATTCTGATGATGATTAGCCTGATGTTGGGGGGTTCTTACCCCACCGCGAGTAACGGCGCCGCTGAATATACGTTCTATCATCCTCGTCGAAAGTGCTGAAAAACAAGAGATTTAAAGTGAACAAAAAATAAAGAAAGTAAAAACAAGTTATAGCCTTAAAATAGGAATAAGAGTACGAGGTTGTGGGTATTCTATTTTTAGGAATATATGTTATATGTATACACAGGGTCTGGTAAGGAAATTGCTTAGGAATTTTCTTTGTCGTATCAAAGTACCGGAGCAACTCACCATTATCGTTGTGTCTCGTCAGATCTAATTTGTCTATAAAGAGATCGTGATCTCGATCGAGTTCCCAAAACTTGCAATATATAACGTAAAAGTGTTCGTAGCTGAAGTAGGCTGTGACCTGATTTATATCCTCCTCGTGTTCTAGTATAGAGATCACAGCCAATAGATTGCTTCGTCTCAGTTCGGCTACGGAAATTTTTCCGCTCCAGCTTCTATTTACGGAATAAAAGATCCTCGCGACGACCTGGTGGACGGGGACAAATGTGTGAGACATCGCAGAAATAAATATAAAAATCCACGAAAAGACGGTACGTCTTACCGTATGAACGTATCTCGAATGAAACTCTGTGGCTTCCTTCAGGAACGTGAGTCCAGGGTGAGTCTCGACCACGTCTTGTACCAGGGGGATCAGATCCTCGGGAATGATGTGATCCCTGATACCCCGGGTGGTCATCCTAACGAATCTGCTAGCCGCGTCGTGATGCGTGCTCGACCATCTGCGTACGAATAATGATTCATGTATTATATATCGATCGTGAACTCGTCAAGTTTCAATATCGTCAGACTCACTCTTTCCAGAATTCAATGAACATGTTCTGATCTACGTATCCGCACTTGTCGCCCCCCGCAGCGAGGAACAGCGGTACTTTCCAGTACAGAGGACAGTCGCAAGCCTGTGTTGCCGAATATGTGCGTCAATAATCTTGTGCGTCAAATTGATCAAATATATTGAAATTACCTTGGTGACGGTATGGAAAATCGTCTTTGTGGCTCTGTGACCCGGAAGACATTGAAAAGCTGCTGATATTCGTGAAAGAGTTGCGTCCAGCTGAGAAGTGGGTACCGGTTTACCACCCGGGAAGTAGAATCTGCGATAATTTGAAAGGGACGATATTAAAGACTCGGGAACATGAAATCAATCGACCTTGTTACCTTGGTATGAGGACATTTCGATTCGCCTTGACGTGCCTCTGCAGCGTCGTGTGAGGGGGTAAATTCTTGTGATTAAGTTGAGTCTTGTCCCTCGCGTAAATCTGCAATAACAATAATAATGATAATAATAATAAAATGGTCATCCAATTATCGTCAATAGAACCGCGAATAATTTATTCACGCCTCGCGAAGCATATCGCAATTTATTTTCATTTTTTCTTTATAATCGACGACACTCCCATTCGCCGATTGTTACACGATTTCCCATTAGTCATGCCAGACACGATCCTCGTACCTGAGGTTCAACGTATTATCGTATGTTAAGGAGTTGGCCCAGATTGAAAATCGCTATGATACTCGCGTACAACGCGTGAAAGAGAAAATTAGTTTCATCACTTCAACGACTCTGTTACACCTACACTGTGCAGAGCTATTGACCTATAGCCGAGATTTCGATACAACGTCATTTTATACGTGCCCGGAGACACGGTTCAAAATACCGCTACACCCCATTGGCGAAATTTTTTGTTGTTTTTTTTTTCTTTTCTTCGTTGTTGTTTGAATCAAATTCATCAACGACTTTCAGTCTTTTAAATTAACGAACGTGTTTACGGTCTTTGATCGCATGCGAGCCAAGAGAGTATAACGTATGGAACATTGAGAGAGACTTGGAAGGCACGAAGACAGACCGTAGTCAAGCCTCCGCGAGTCTATATTTGGTGCATCCAGAAATATCTGCCGTCTGATGACTATACATACGTGCATGGTGTCTATCCGCTATCTCGTAGAGTTTAAAAGAAAATAAATATTCCAACCGTTTCGATGTTAATTGATTAAAAAATGATGAAAGGGGAACGACGTACCTGAGCCTTGCTCTGAACCTCGTGTCCGGTCCTCCACGTGCTGATGGCCGGTTGTCTGGGTCCCCTTTTGTCGAGTAATAATTCGCTCGGACATTTCTCGAATATGAGAACCCTCTCGGCAACCGAGCCCCTGGTAAGAAAAGGCCTGACCGGGTTATTCCCCGATCCAGCAGCCGCGGTAGCGGCATTGGCACGAATGTGCTGTCTCTGTTGAGTAGTGAGTTCGGGGTGCGGTACTAATTGTTCGAGTCTCGGTCTACTGGGCGAATTGACTCTCGGACCCCACCTGGAAGTACCTGCAATATCACGATCTTGATCCTTTGCTGCAACAATAATCTCTTTATCCTTAATTTCACTCGTTCCCGATGACGAAGGTTCGAACTTGGTCCTCGTCGCGGATACCATCTGTTCGACACCGGTATCCTTGTCTGAGTCTGCGTCTGCGTCTTCGTCTTCGTCTTCGTCTTCGTCTTCGTCGTTATTGTTATTACGATTTTTACCACTACGACGATGGTGCATCGAATGATTATGACAATGATGATGATGATGATGATGATGATGATGACGATTATTGTGACGATCGATAACCACGTTATTACCGTAATTATTATTATCAATCAATGTACCAGTTATAGCAGCGTTGGCAGCATTGGCAGCGGCCGCCGCAGCTTCCATCCTCTTCTGTGTCGTTGGATTCTGTTGCGCCGCTCTGTACCTGACTTTGGCGTAATCGACCATCGACATAGCGGACAGATCCTCTTTGCTGAGTGTCTTCATCGGATCGATACCGGGTATCGCGTGGACGCCGTTGCTCCCCAAACTCGTACCATGAGAGAGTATGATCGGTTTGACAGGTTCGACCTTGGGCTTCTCCTTCTTTATCGCAGGTTTCTGTTTCGCTATCGGCGTCTGCGACTGAGGTTCACTGGTCAAATCCTCCGGTATGATGATCCCGGTCATCAGCGCGTTTATCAGCCGTTCTTCCTCCCTGGCAACTTCGTCAGCAGCGATATCAGCGTCGACGCCATTCTCCGCATTCTTCTTCGAGTTCTTTGTCTTGACATTTTTCGTGCTCTTTTTCGGTTCCCCCGTGGAAATTTTATTCTTCAGAGGCCACGTTGTGAGTCCCGAGGAGGATGCCGAAGGCGACCCCGCAGCGGTGGCGACGACGCTCGCCGGTCGCTTCTGCTGCACGATTATCCTCGCCGGTGTCAAATCGGCGGGGAATGTGGTCTCGATTGTTTCCAAAAATATTTCATTGTGATGAGCAGGGTTTGATTTCGTATTCGGCGATACCTGCGCTCTCGTTATCTCCGTGGCTCCGACCTGACCCGGACCCGAATTCGCCACGACTCTGGGTTGTATCTGAAGCGTTTTGGGGCTACTCTTCACCGGCGAAGACTGTGGCGTGTTTCTCTCGAATTTCTGCAACGCGTATTGTATGGAAGACGGTAAATTCTTCGACGGTGATTTTTGCCTCGAGGCAGCCGCTAGTCTGGCTTTATCCTCGACGACAAAATTGTTGACTAATTTTTCAAGATTGTTATTATCCAGGTTTGGAGCTTGGGCCAGCAGCTCTGCTGCTGTCGGCGACGTATTCTTGTTACAACCCGGCTTCAACACCGAATCAAATTTATCAGCCGCCGTCGCGTTGCTGTGACAATTCAAAATCTCCGTAGGTGCCAATCCCCGACTTTTCCACGTCTGGTATATAGCCTCGGCGTGATCGCTTATCTGTTTCGCAATAGCAGCTATATCTTCTTCGCCGTTTGATTCGGTTGGAAATTTCTGTCTCAACTCGTGCTTGGCTGTAGCCGCCATTATATTATCATGTAACAGATTTTTAAAACCGATAAACGTGTCACGTTTTTTCCTCTATTACGTGCAGATAAGAAAGAGACCTTCTAGTTTTCCCGTAAGACGGTGTCGATACCGGACGACGATCGACGTATCGTCTGTGTATCGGTATAACGTATACACCTGCAACAGTGGGGCGGAAATTGACGTGGCATAGTTCTCGTCCGAAAGGTTCTGCTACGTTTTTTATTCCTCAAACTTTTTTCAAAAAAAGAAGATGAAAAAAACAAACGAGGACGTAATTTAGTTTCTCAAACATTTGCTGCGCAGCTAGTGCAAAGCGAATCTTTTTTTATTTGTTTTTATATTCATTCAGACTTCCCCTCCAACCGTAGCTGCATTTATACAGATGCAGTTATAACACGACTGTGTGTTTATATATTTTTAATTCACTTGCCTACATTTTCACAGGTTTCTCTTATTACGTATAGGATCTATGCTTTGCATTCCCGAAGCTTACGCAGGGTCGATGAGAATCACCGCAGCAGCGTTTCTTAATAATTCACCGCAACAGCTGAAACAGAATAATGAAACGATCCAATTTAATGAAATAGAATTTCGATCAAACCGGAAGAAAGACTTTCTACGGGTCTGCTCGAGATTTACGAAAGTAATTCTGACGTAAAACATAAATCAATTATCACAGTTTCGTAACCCTCGAATGTACAATGCGAGAGAAGATTACCGCTGAATACTAATATGGACAACGACTTACGACCACCGGCGACGTGTTGTCATACGTCCAGAAGAACTGGCTTGTTGAAAAAACGTTGCTCGGTGTGGTCAGTGGTCAGTGGTCAGCTCCGTTTATAGCAACCGAACGAACTAACATAGTTGGCCCGAGACGACGAGCGGGAGTGTAATAATAGCGTAATTTAACAATCGTTGAGATAAAAAGAGATGTAGTGTATAATATGTACTATCTGACACTCCACGGAGCAACTGATTAGGAGCTCACGGTACGATATCCATTCATTCGCTATGAAAGAGTTGGTTGAATGGACTATTAAACATACTCTCTCTCTCTCTCTCTCTCACACCTATTTTCGACCACGGATCAATTACAAGAAGAAACAATTACGCTTGTACAAGAGTATAATTTATAAATTATACATTGTAAGGTGATCAAACGCGTATATCATACGTGATGTGATTATTATATTTGCGAAATCACGCACCAAAGCGACCTACGCTCTCGAATCACCCCTGCAGGTATATCGCAGTATCTTCAGAGCTAATCCTACGCGTCCGACAAATTATACGGGAAAACGCGATACAGCGTGGGTGATGTAAGTTCCTGCACGAGCTCACCTGTGTAGGTGTGTGTCAATGCACACCTGCAAGTGGATACTGCACAAAGTTCTCCATACTCTAGAGGAAATACGGTGTTTACAATAAAACGTGTAGGTGTACAGGTATGTCATACCTACGAAGGTTGTAGCCTGACACTATATTATTAGCGAATGGATGACAAATAAATGAATTGATGCCAAAATTTCAAATATTACGGACGATTACCGAAAGATTACACATTCGACGTACACCAGATCATAGGAGTGGTTGACCCCGCGACCGATTATTTATAGAATTCTCTGAATAACTGTAAGAAGATTTTCTACCGAATGTCGACGCGATACACGCAAATTATTATAATTGATGGCAGAAAAAAAAGAGGAGAATCAAAAAGAAAGTATCAAAGATCATTCGATAATAAAAATATGTGTAGGAATATAATTAGGGACGTGGGTCGGTCGAATCGTGTGCAAAATTAAATTAAAAAAACAGAAAGAATAACTGTTAATATAACAATAATGTTTCTCTTTATGAAACGCTTATTTTTTCTCATCGTAGATATCCAACAGCAAAGTCAATTGGTTAATTTTATAATTCAATTTTATCATCAGACATTTTTTCACTCCATTCATTCTGCAAATTTTTAACAATTGATTAACGACGTCAATGATAAACGCAATAATCAATTAGACATTTCCGTATTGTATATTACGGGTGAGTCGCCATTCTGCACAGCATACATAATATAATAATATGAATCGACAAAAAAAAAAAGACAGTGGCTCTGTCGTGTAACCTGGTCATTGTACACTATAATTCAATTAGGGGGCTTGAAACCCCCTGCATAGGTAAAGAAAGGCCCCGCGGTCACCCGGACAACCGCGTGTGCACCCTCGATCGATTTCACGCAGTGTTGACACATCTTCCTTTAAATTGTCGTGATACGAGTTTTTTTTTCTCCTTTCCTTGTCTTCTTCGAGATAAAATTCCTGAGTACCGGTTTTTGGCCATATAAATAAATTCCGTATAAATACTCTTCCGCGTGTAGGACATGGTTACAGATGGGAGTGTCATTATAAGAGAAGAGAAAAAAAAACGGGTTCGCACGCGACTAGCGGCTGACCTTAATTCAACCGAGTTTGTTAGCTACGGTAGTCAATTAAATATCCTAATTGGCGTTAAATTGACATAATACGACCGAGCGTCAGGACCGCCCACTGTACCAACGAATTTTAGTAGATGTATAAATAATTCAGGGGTACAAGAGCGCATCTTTCAATATTTCAGAGAGCAGGTAGAAGACGCCGGCTCCCTGTCACCATTCTTCGACTAACAATAAATGCTTGTTCTACAAGCCCAAAGAAATCTGAGAAATACGAGATAAAAGATCGCTGGCTTTCCGCGGTCAGATCTGAGATATGAAAACAACAATGAAAATAAAAACAGACATAGGTGTACCCCCCCCCTTTCGGAGAAATAAGAGAGAATGAGGGAATAGTTGTCGCGTGTGCCTCATGATTTACCACCGGTTCGTTAAACTCCGTAACTGTTCGGTTGCATTCGGGTTATCCAAGAATAACGCGGGCCGCCATATTTGGCAATGCAAGCCGCAAGGCGCTGTTCCTCGGTTCCTCGGGGGGCAAGACCACTGCGAGCAATGCTATCTGCACGTCGAGCGCACACCTCCGATCCGACCGAAAGTTCATATTCCGATACGTATTAGGTACTAAAGGGTTTTTCAGCGTTGAGAAAGGTTATGTTATGAAAGAAACAACTCCCACGCACGATGCGTAGGTTCTTCGAGTCGAGTCTAATTAGCATTATACCGGAATGTGTCTCGACGATACGTGGCCGGAAAAAAGAGACCACCAAAAATGAGAAAAAAAAAGACTATTCTCTCCTCCCCTGCGTTCCCTCAGCGACCATCTCTCCGTAAGTGAGAGTGAACGACCAGCGGATCGATGCCGAGCGTCGCGACGTCGCTGCACCAGCAGGGGCGCTAGCCGCTACTGCTAACCAACCAAGTTACTCATTTTCATAAAACAGAAACGCGCGACTAGAATTATCACGATAGCGGTGAAATAAATAAACATTTACACCGCCGTTTCGCGGGGGGTCGTCGAACCTAGAGTCGAGAACTAACAGAAATTCTAGGATGGATGGATAGCCGATAGACGAGCTGCACCTATGAAACGGTTGGCGTTGGGGCCAGTGAGCGATCCGAGAATAGCGGGTGACCTAAAGGAAAAAGGAAAGGGGCAAGAGACGAATAGAAGAGAGAGAGAGAAAGAAAAAAAGGTTGTGTGCTACGTTAAAGAATAAGAAATAAAAAAGAAAAGGCAGCGATGCCGCGCTAGTCGTCGTTCCGTTCGCGTCGGGTAGTAGGTATACACTATTTATACCGTATATCTTACGCTATATACGTTTTGTCGGTCGTCGAGTCGCGCACACTTCCTTCCTCCTCTACTCTGCTCTCTACCCACGTGCATCGCACCCATACCGCCTCGCCTCGCCTCGCCTCGCCTCGCCTCGCCTGCATATCGTTATAATTTAGAAAGAGACAAAATAATAATGACACTTTGCCTTCCGAGATTCGAAAACGAAAAACTGTTACGGGTCTGACTCGTTGCGTGTGGATAGTTGATGTACTGAACTAGTTCACCGCGGTATTAATGAGAATGCCAAGAAAATTGCTGCTCAACTATCCGTTAAGGAGCGAATATTATGATGAATTTCAAACGAAATATGAATAATGCACGAGTCTTGTTTTACTCGTTATTTTACTTGCTTACTTCTTACGCAAGTAGTGGCGCCCATGGCATGCCATGCCGTGCTATGCTACGCGTGAGTAACAACTAGGTGCATGCCTACGGCAAAAGACAGTACAGCTGCACGTACATAAGATACATAGAGAAACAAAGAGTCCGCGTGCGTGGTTCGTTATATGTACTTACTTCCGCGCTACTTAGCGACAAAGAATACAAATACAAAATCTAAAGACTCATAACTACGCGCAGGATGCCAAGAAACGATGATCGAACGCGCGATTTGTCCTTCTCTTCTCGTAAAGGCTACGGCTGTCAGTGTCAGCTAATTTTGACATCATCGTTCGCAGGATACTTGTACGTAGTATGTGGATACACACAGAAGGGAGATAGACACAAGAGCGTAGATTATCGACCGCGGGGGGTTACACCCCCTCTTCAAATATCGACGATAAATAGTGTACGTATCGATGTGATGTGAATTTGGCCAAGGGCCGAGGGCTGAGTGATTAGGGTTAATGAAAATTGGTAAAAACCGCAACTCACCAGTCTCGGGGTTCCGGTAGGTCAGATCAAACATGGCATGTATTTTAATGGACCGGAGATATAAGAGATATAAACACACCCCACTATTGACGAGCACTTCACCGATCACTATATCGTACAGTTTTTAGTTTTTACACAGGGAGTTTGTTTCGTTGTATCGACGCCAAGAATAAGGATTCACATCCGAACCAGGAGCAGATAGACGGACACACACATATCTATAAATAATCTAAACCGTCGGGCACAGAGGCACAGAGGCAGAGAGAGATGTGAAAAAAGAAAACATTCGTACGGTCTGGGGTTTCACTCCTCGTCGTCGGTATCCCCCCGAGTCTTCGGTTACTCCCTTAGAATCAACGAAAATTCCTTTCTCCGTACCGACGAGGATTCGCCGACGGATGCGAATAAAACTGTTCAACCGGATCGCATGCACATCGACACGACGATCCTCCCGGCAATCGTACGACGATAAACTTAACGAAAATCAAAAGGTGAACTTGCGCGATCTAAACGAGTAACAGATCCGCTAATCCACCGTACCATCCGACATCGTCGCGATGTCGACAACGACTGAAGTAGTGAAGTCTGAACACTCTGAACACTGAACAGCCGGCGGCTGCGCGCGGACCGCTGAAACAAGTCAAGGCCGGTCGGCGCAACCGCCCCTGGCGCCATCTACGGACGCCGGGAGGACCGTCGGTAGAGAAGAACTCATCTACCCTCGGAGACACGTGCCACTCCGGTTGCCTGTGATCAGGCGGATTACTTCCTCGCTGTTTATTGATATTTGTTATTTGATTCACGTGGTAGCTGTCGCAATTATTATGAGTATAGTTATTATTATTACTGTTATTGTTAGATGATAAGTGTGTGGATCACATGGATGGAAGAATACGTAATGTTCTTGTTCATTCGTTTTTAATCGCTTCTAAATTCATGCTCATTTATTTCAGGCTTAAAACGATCATATCACAATCATTTTTTATTCTGGGATGTACCTGTCGAGTATGTAGTTTCTTTTTCATGTTTAATCAATAAAAATGATCATTTCAACAACAAAAAATATTGGTGTTATTTGATTCGCGACATCGATCTAAAATCACGTTCTTTTGCTTTGATGTTCTCGTTCAAGGATTCGCAATATTCATCAAAGATGACTGTAATACGATTCGTGAGCAATCATGCCTGGTATTACTTCCGTAGTTTTCGTACAACCTGCGTAATTTGGGAACGATTTAATTTCAGTAATCGGTAACTTAGTCGACTCTCGATTGAAAAATCGCAAAATACCTGACAAAGCGTAGACCAGATCGATCTCGGATTTCAACAACTCCAGTATGCGAAGGGCGCCCTTTTCTCCATCAACGGCGAGACCCCAGAGCATCGGGCGTCCGACGAATACCTGATTGTGAGAATAGAAATCGTCGTGAGGATCGAACCATCGAGAGCTGTGTATTTTGTAATTTACCATTTTGGCGCCCAGGGCGAGAGCCTTGAACACGTCGATTCCTTGTCTCACACCCCCGTCCAAATACACTTCCGCTTTGTCGCCGACCGCTTCGACGATTTCCGGAAGCGCTTCGATCTGGTGGATAACAGTTGGATGATCGTTGACTGCAAACAAATTGTGACGAAGAAAATGATTACCGTTGAGGGACATCCGTCGACTTGGCGAGCTCCGTGATTCGAAACCAATATCGCACTGGCTCCGTGTTCGACTCCAAGAATCGCATCTTCGGCGGTCAGGATTCCCTTCAGTACGACCGGTAATTTCGTTATGCTGTGTGAGTGAGTATAACGAATAAAGAAAATATCGTCTTCGAGAGTTTGGTCTACACACCTTTTCAACCACTTGACATCGTTCCACTCGACCGAAACGTCGAATGAGCTGAGCCAATACTCGGTGAGCTCGGCTGGGGATTTGTTCGAGTTGACAGAGTCCGGTTTTTCAACTCTTTCGAAGATCCCGAGACTGAAAATCGGAAAGTGAATAAACTGGAGGATTCAATCGAATCGATTTCGATTACCGAACCTGAGGTGCGACGGGAGACTAAATTTGTTCCTACGGTCGGCTCTCTTGTCCCCGTACACCGGACTGTCCACGGTAAGAACCAGAGCCTTGAACCCGGCTCTTTCGGCTTTTCGAACCAGACCGATCGTCACGTCGCGATCCTTCGAAATTAAGAGCTGGAACCACTTGATTCCGTCCGGTGCTGCCGCCGCTACGTCTTCCAAACTCGACGTTGATATCATAGAGAGGATGAAAACCGTCCCAGCGGCCGCAGCAGCTGTAGACATCGATCGGATCGTGAAATTATAGAGATATCCGAGTAAACATAAGTCTATGCTCCTAATGTAATGAAGAATTCATATTCATTTGATTAGAGTTGATACAAGGAAGGAACCGATCACCTCTTGCATTGGCGCACTCTCCACCGGGATGAGCCATCTTCTGCAGAGCCGTGGGAGAGACACCCAAGGGCATGGAAATCTTGGTACCGAGTACCGTGGTGCTGATATCGCGTTTCGATACATCGACCAATACTCTCGGCCTGATTCGGTACCTGGAAACAATATTTTACATCGCTGGTCAAGTCTAAAGTCTGCAAAGTCTGCAGTAGTAAAGATATATTCGAGTCGAATATACCAACTGTCTGAATGAGAATTCTGAATGTAAATCATAGCGATATGCGAGATGTAAACGAATAAAAAGCAAATTCTGAAAAATCACGGGCTGACGCGACGGCGAGAGGCGATCAGTAGTATATCAACGGATGTCATCGGACCAGTGAACCCATTACTGCTATCAGAAAAAGTGTGACTTAATTTGTATATCATATACTGTATACACCATCGTGAAACGTGTTTTTAATGAGTTCAACATCCACACTGCCGCACTCGATGATGCAATGCGAGTACCTACTCTGATCGTACGTCAATTACACCTACTCACTTTCTGAACATATCGATGTTCAATCTGAGGGTGTGTTCGTCCCCGGCTCCGCCCTTGTAGTAGTCCCTGACGACGGGGTTCAATTTCTTGAGGGCGACTTTCTCGAAGTCATCGACACAGACGAGCTCGTCGGACATGGTTGTGCAGTTATTTGGGATACGAGAGAACCGGACACTTCTGATCTCCACGATCTTTCGAACAGAACTCGACAGTCACCGAATCGTTGGTGATATGGCGCGTGAGAGACGTAACGACTGTGTTCAGAAAATAATAAGATACAATTATCAATCTCGACTACTCGGAGAGGGAGAAGCGTATCGTGCAAGTTGAGGGGAGTCGACGTCCGCAAGGTCGCGATGTCAATCCCGTTCCACGACGATCAATGCGATAAACGTTACAAGTTGTGTAAAAAAAAAATCGGTTTACTCTACGTACAGAAGAAAATGATCAACATATCAACATAATGTTCACATAAATTATTAGAGTATTAAATAGTATAAAAATACAACAATGCACTGTTCAGTTTAGTTTTGATCGCGTTATTCGTTCCATAATCACTGTCCTGGTCGGGTTGCCGGCGCCTCAAATGCGACTGTAGTAAGATTCGTGAACGACCATGTCTCTCCTGACGTCCTTTGTCGAACTGCAGCCTGTCAACGCGTAGGTCTGGTCGAGTTCGTTCTTGAACACGTCCAGGACAGCGCGGGCTCCTTTTTCTCCGTCGCAAGCGAGACCCCAGAGCATCGGACGGCCAACGAACACCTGGGACGGAAAGAATGATTGAATATGGCGACGATTGTGCGTCAAGAGTCTCGCGCGTTTTTCAATTTACCATCTTAGCGCCCAGAGCCAACGCCTTGAACACGTCGATCCCCTGTCTGACTCCTCCGTCCAAATATACTTCAGCCTTGTCGCCAACTGCTTTGACGATTTCCGGAAGCACTTCGATCTGACGAGAGGAAACAGAATGAGATCGTTGATAGAATTATGGGAGTCGAAAGGATTACCGTTGAGGGAGATCCGTCGACTTGGCGAGCTCCGTGATTCGAGACCAATATCCCACTGGCTCCGTGTTGTATTCCGAGAATCGCATCTTCGGCGGTCAGGATTCCCTTCAGTACGATCGGCAAGTTGGTTATTCTGGAGGACAAGGAGACGATTAAAGAAATTGGAAACCCTTGAACATGAAATAGTGTATCGATTTCGATTTATCCACACACCTCTGCAGCCACTCTACATCCGCCCACGACAGCGACGGGTCGAATAGACTGAAGCAGTACTCGGCGAGTCCGGAACCAGACTCGGCGTTGTTGATCTTGGTCGATGCAAATCCTTCAAAGTTTCCGAGACTGTGCAAAGTAATCGAGAAAAGATCAGATGAATCGGATCCCGGTAGCTGTCGAAGAAGTATACGTCATGAAACTGTCATTTGACGAACCTGAGGTGCGACGGAAGAGTGAACTTGTTCCTACGATCGATTCTTCGATCTCCGAACATCGGCGTGTCCACGGTGAGCACGAGGGCCTTGTACCCGGCCTTTTCGGCTCTCCTCACAAGTTTGACGGTGACATCACGGTCGTTGTAGACGTAGAGTTGGAACCACTTGATCGCGTCCGGCGCTGCCTTCGCGACGTCTTCCAAACTCGTCGTCGACAGGGTCGAGAGGATGTAGACCGTCCCCGCGGCCGCGGCGGCTGTGAGACAAACGATACAAATCGATCTCTTTAGTTCGTGAGTTTGTGAATTCAAAATCGAGGTTTCCCGCCCCGCCACTCCAGTCGCGGCGCGCCAAAGTCCCTAGAATATAGTCATTTTTCTCTCCTCGTTCTCGGTGGATGCGAGTGAGCCACGGAGTGAACCAAAACCCGCCATTGTTGACACTTTGACAGCCGCATGACAGCCAGAAATGGTCCACAAGTCGAAAACAATCGCGTAGCGGGGCTTGGAGAAAATAGTGAACTCGATTCTGTGCCAATGGACAAGCCATTCGGAAAGGTCTTAGAATTTCGGGTATAAATAACTAAAGAACGGTGTGACAACCGGCTATCGACAGAGATCCCACGCTGCATTATTATAAATGCTCCTAATTGGCGCACAGTCGTCTCGGACATCGCTGGACAAATTCGCGGACGTGGGAGACACGTGGCTAACGTGATAGCGTCTGTCCAATTCGCGCCGGTCAAGTGGAGAAATGTCATCGTCAGAATGCGACGCAACGTGATTAGCCTGGTCAAATTCTTGTCCCTCGCGTTCCTCACGGTCCTTCTGACCGTTGTTATTTTCCGATTCATCAGAAACCCGAAATTGCGAGAGAATCTTTTCCTCCCGGGGGAATCTACCGTCGTAAAAAATATTATCGGCGATAATCCAGAGCCCGCTCAACGCCTGGAATCCGAGGGCGAAGATGGGGACAAAATCGACTGGCACGATTATGAGAAAATCGCCCTGGAGAAGAAGAGGATCGGACTGGGAGAACGCGGCGTGCCGGCGTTCTTGTCCCCCAGCGACGACGCGGCGAAGGAGGCCCTGTACAAAGTGAACGGCTTCAACGCGGCTCTGAGCGACAAGATTTCGCAGAATCGCTCGATCCCGGACATCCGGACCCCGGGGTGCAGGGAGAAGAAGTATCCGAAGCGGCTCGATCCCGTCTCCGTCGTCATCTCGTTCCACAACGAGCACCTCTCTACCTTGACCAGGACCTGCTGGAGCGTGATAAACCGCTCGCCTGCTTCCCTTCTGCGGGAAATCATCCTCGTCGACGACGCCAGTACCAAAGCGGAGCTTGGCGAGGAGCTGGATAAGTACGTCGCCAAACACCTGCCCAAGGTGAAGGTGATCAGACTCCCTGTGAGGTCCGGTCTGATCAGGGGCAGATTGGCCGGAGCAAAGGCCGCAACGGCTGGGATCCTGGTCTTCCTGGACTCTCACACGGAGGCCAACGTCAACTGGCTGCCTCCGCTGCTGGAGCCTATAGCCCTGGACTACAGAGTTTGCGTCTGTCCGTTCATAGACGTCATAGCCTACGAGACTTTCGAGTACCGCGCCCAGGACGAGGGGGCCAGAGGAGCTTTCGACTGGGAGCTTTACTACAAGCGCTTGCCGCTGCTTCCGGAGAGCACAAAAAACCCCACAGAGCCTTTCGAGAGCCCCGTGATGGCCGGCGGGCTCTTCGCCATCAGCGCCAAATTCTTCTGGGAAATCGGAGGGTACGACAGAGGCCTGGATATATGGGGAGGAGAGCAGTACGAGCTGTCCTTCAAGATCTGGCAGTGCGGAGGCAGGATGTACGACGCACCCTGCTCCAGGGTCGGGCACATTTACAGGAAATTTCCACCCTTTCCGAACCCGGGGAGGGGCGATTTCTTAGGGAAGAATTACAAGAGGGTGGCCGAAGTCTGGATGGACGAGTATGCCGAGTACATTTACCGCAGGAGGCCTCATCTTAGGTCTCTGGACCCCGGGGATCTGACCGAACAACGAGCTCTGAGGAATAAGTTGGGCTGCAAGCCGTTCAAATGGTTCATGGACAAGGTCGCGTTTGATCTGACGGACGTCTACCCACCGGTAGAACCGGATGATTTCGCGTACGGCGAGATAAGAAACATCGGAGCCCCTGAACTCTGCCTCGACTCTACGGGCAAAAAACGCGACGACACCGTGGCGGTAGGGTTCTGCAAAAAGGACAATCCGGCCCTGCAGGGAGACCAGGAGTTCCGACTGACCTGGCACAAGGACATCAGGCCCAAGAGCAAGACCGACTGTCTGGACGTGTCGGCGAGCCACTCTAAGGCCCCTGTGACGCTTTACCCCTGTCACGGGAAGCAGGGAAACCAGCTGTGGCGTTACGACGTGGGCAAGCAGTGGCTCGTACACGGATACAATAACAGATGTCTGGACATGGACCCGGCGGGGAAGAAAGTGTTTATGTCATCTTGCAACGGATCCTCCTCCACTCAGAAGTGGAGGATAGAGAACGTGAACATGAAGGCTCTGAACAATTGGGAAAATACCGGACCTAAGGGTGTCAATTGATGCGTCCGAGGAACCGCGTTGCCGGATATAGGCTTAAATTTAATATGCTCAAACAAAACGCTCAATTCTTTATAAACTTCTATTGTGATCGTTCAGTTTTCGCGGTGAAGAGACAAGGGGATTTTGAATTGTGCCTTATTTCATATTGCGGTACATTGTGTTCCATTCCGATGACCTTCGTTTTTTAAATTAACTTGGCTGTATTCCTACGACAATGAATCGGTGGATTGTAAATATAGGATCGAAACAATCGGGGCTGCTCAGATGAAGTGCTTGATACTCTGCGTGCTGATTACATACTATAGTGAAATAATTTGATCGTTGTACCTCTAGCTATATTTTTATACACATGTATGCATGTATCTCTGATTGAATAAACGATTCGCGTAGGGTAAACGATCAGTGTTTCCAAGCTCACCTCTCACGTTGCCACACTCCCCGTCTGGATGTGCCATCTTCTGCATGGCCGACGGCGACACACCGACGGGTATGGATACCCTGTGACCGAGCACCGTGGTACCGATGTCGCGTTTCTCGACATTCCTGAGTACCCTCGGTTTGATTCGGTACCTGAAAATAAGAAAGCATATCAGATCCTGGAATTTAATGAGTATGCGTATTATTCCTCGATAAAATTTCGCAACGTCAGTTTTCTGGGAGACGGGAACTCTAGTCAGGAAGTTCAACCGTCTGTTTATGGAGGATGTACGAAAAACCGCAATATTAAAAATGTAATTCCCCACATCGGTTGGGACATGACATTTTGCTATAAGATGGAGCATGATCGTATCACCACCACAGCGTTCATTCGCCACAAATAGAGGAAAAATTGGAATAACCTACTTATTTACGCAATATTTCGAAAAACGAGCGCCCTTGAAGAGATTCTCGTTTTCCCAAGACTATGACGAACCTATTCTTATTGTTAGTTAGCTGCTGCGTAGTTCTGTACTACGTTATACTCTTCCGTTTACTCATACTTTCATTCTACTCTAGAAAGATTCCATCGAAACTGACCAGATGTGTTTGAAATTATTATTCTAAAGCCATGACTGAGAGTTTTGCGAGCTTGCACCAACGGCTAGTTTGCGAGTGAGATGCATGACAGGTGCGATTGAAAGTCACGACGCGATGAGGTGGCGGGAGAATGCAACTGCAGCGGCTTAGATGAATCGGTGAATATGTGAACACGTGCACGTCTGTGATGGCATGACGACAATGAATCTTTATGAACTGCAATCGCTTGCAAGGTTACACAACGAGAGACGAATTGAATAAGTGAGCTTGCATAATCGCCTGACATTCGTGACTTGAAGAAAAAAAAAAAAAAAACGTATAGAACCGCGAGACAATATGTGTAACGCCAGAGTTATCAGTCATCGTACTAGCACACGCTGATGAAACATTTGTCGTTATTTGTTTATTTGTTATTGTGAAATCGATCCACGACCAGCAGACTCCTCTTCCACGCTATGATACACTATACTACGCACGTTACGAAGACACGATACGAACAATAGAGTTACGCGGTCATTTCATGTCACGATCGAGTTACACAATAATCGTACAATACTCACTTTCTGAAGGTATCGACGTTCAACTTGAGGGTGTACTCCTCCCCGGCTCCGCTCTTGTAGTAGTCCCTGACGACCGGCGTCAGTTTCTGCAGAGCGACCTTCTCGAAGTCGTCGACACAGACGAATTCTCCAGACATTATAGTGCGATTGATTATTATATGCAGCTTAGATCGATAGATTTATAAGACAGACGCGGCGCGTACTGATTCGAACGATGAAAGAAAACCGGGTGCTTGTGATCTCGACGATCGTTCGAACAGAACTTGATCGTTAGCTCGGCCGGCTCGATCATTTATAGTAGATCAGAAACGATTTAAACCGCGCAAGACGTCGTGTTTATTGAGTAAAAATGAGAGAATCGCGGATTCTCCACACAGGAGAGGAGGGAGAAGACGAACGTCGAGTATCTTATCGCGAGTTAGTCGAGGGGAAGTGGCGAGTAGCGGTAAGAGATCCCGACTCGTCACTAATCTCGTTCGGAAAATCCTTTGCTCCGATTTCGCAAATTAGAGGAAAATGGCATCGAACTACATCCACCGAGCGCCGGATCCGCGGATATTCCCGCTTCCACAAATTACGTGTATATATATATTATAAATAGGAGTTATATCGTGTCGTAATTTGAACTATGATAGCGAAATTCGCGCTACGTTTGGGTGTCTTTTCAGAATTATCTATAAAATTGAAATATAATTTATATTCAACATTTTATTACATTTTGTTAGAAATAATACACAAAAAAAAAACCACTAAGGTTTTATTTCTATGAAATAAATATATAATAGCCTTCCTCTTGTATCAGATTCAGAAGTAAAACCCTTTGTTATTAATTCTTCTTTCAATCTTCGTACCGAATCAGCGCAGCCACAACCCCCACAATTTATTCGTATCCGCGCTTATAGTTATCAGGGGCGATAGTGCCATTGTGGTTTTTTTTTCTTCAAATTTTGAATACCACACGCTAATCTCTATGTATAATGTTTATTCACTATAAACTATCATTATGTATATGTATATGTATATCATATCATACCGCGCTTATATACACGTACAAAATAGATAATAATAATAGTAATAATATCGAGCTATGTATATAAGTATACTGCGGGAGTTGTGTCGCGTCGGTTTTCATTTCATCCTCACCATTTCTTTTATTTCATTGTAAATCATTTTTTGTTTTTCCTTTTGAGACGAAAATGCGTTTGATAAATGCGTTATTAACAAATATTACACAAGTATTTACGTTGCTTCTGTTGTTTTTTCTCTCCGCTCTCTTTATTAACAGCTATTGAAGAATCGAAGAATGAAGATCAGATGCGAATGAATTATGCAATGAGAGAAAGAGAGAGAGGAATTGTGGGGGTCGACCATCAGGTCTTCACGTGCATGCTCATATTGGAGGAAAAAGGATGTAGGTAATTTGAATACCACGTACTTCCTCCACTAATTTCTCATAAATCATTAATCATAACTTTTTCCATCCTCGTGCTTTACGTAGGGTTCAAAGATGCGGTAATTGAAACGGATCCGCACAACGTATAAGGTCAAATCGATCGGAATCAAAGACAGCGGTGTAAAAATTGACAAGAGGAAAGAGACTACCAGTTTTAGGAATTCCCATTTAGATCGTTACACGAATTATTTTTCAACTCTAATCACGAAATCGATCGCTTCGCGCATACCGATACATACCCGCTAGTTTGATGAACCCAAACGTGGGTCGAAGAGTATCTAACAAATTCGCGTATTATCGTGAGTGATATTTATCAGCAATTTGCACGGTAACCGATAACGAGATTTTTGCCAGAGCATATCTATACCCTACAATGTCTACGTACTACCATAGACGGGTATCAGAGTGTCAGAGTCTCCGGCTCCACTGTTCGTCACGAGTTAACAAGTATTATAGCAGAATGATAATATCGTATGTATGCCGTATGCTGCATCGGTCGATAGTCTATAGGTGGAAAATTCGTATTCAATTTATGTGATCATTATTATTATTATTATTAAGTAGAAAAATCCCAAAAATTACCTATCATATAAGGCTGAAAAAATCATTTGCCTAAATTAATTTATATAATCCAAGCAAAATGTTTGGAAAATTTTTTTAATAACGATTGTAACAACGACGTCATCGGCATAATAATAATAATTATTAATTATTGTTATTATTTTATTATACATTCATCAGAACTGTTAAATCCGTATTATCACAATATTAACGTGTATTAATATTACTTCTTTTTTTTTATATCCCTTTGATAAGCATAGAGTATATTCATAACAAGGATTATGTACAGACGTATTTGATTTGATTAGGAGAAATATGAAAAAAAAAAGGGAAAAGTAGGGGGAAATTGAAAGTAAGAAAACCCTACGGTTTTTTCTTCTTATCTCGGTGTTCTGTGTATGTGTATGTATGTACATTCAATTATTCCCGTATCTTTCCGGAAAGACAGAGTGATGAAAGATATATTTTCAATCATTCATTGAATGTCTAGGCAAAGTGTAAAAATATAAATGCCCAACGGTTTAAGAAATGTTCTCCCAATCGTCATGGCAGCTGTGAACATCTGATATCAGACGCATACATACGATAGGGATTCATCAATCTGTGCGTAAAACTTGAAAGTATCGGTATACGAGAGCAGTATTCGATTTCGCGATAGTCGCTAGATGGTTTGAAGTGAACTGGAAAAGGGCGAGGACAGAAGGACGAGGCAGGGTTCTACAATTCCTTCCGCGTATCGACGTTGATGTGATAATTTGATGAGAACAAATTAACAGAAATAAAGTCAAGAAAAGGAAGAAAGAACGAATGAAGCACTTTCGTATATATTTACATATGAATTCGATAAAGAACGATCAGAGGATGTCGTTATGCGCATCGTTAATCTTTTTATTTCTATATATATTTCCAATATAAACGATCGATGTAGAAAAACGTGCCCTTCAATTAATAGTAGCTTCTCAATTTGTAAAAAGTGGGAAAACAAAGTTTCGTTTCTCTTTTTTTAATCAATTATTATTATTATTATTTTGTTTCTAATAAATTGTTAGTATATTTTGATAAAAACTTTTCAAATATTTCAATCTAGTTTACATCATGCGATAATATCAGCGTGTGATCCTGTTTCTTTGATCATTTCACACCGCTGCATGTTTTTTTTTTGTTTCATTTAAATTCGTTTAAATATTATAATAATTTTTTTTTTTTTTGTTTACATAATATAATATCTATGTGTACACATTATAACATAAGTTGTTGTTAAATTCGGAGGCATTTTTTTTTTATAACTATACATATCATATCCTCCGTGGCATCTGAATTTTGGTATCAATAATAATCATCTCTCATTTATTCATCTTATTTATTTATGTCTTCTCTATTCTCTTCGATCCTCTTCATCCGCAGTTTCGTTTAACAAACTACAAACACACACACGTACACGCGTACAAAGAAATACGATAGATACGCAGCGTACATATGTGCATACGGCAGAAATAGATCTTGTGAGATACATAAAGAGGCGAATACGATAAGCAAGAGTTTGGATAAAGACGATTTCGCGTACCTTAAAACGATACAACTATACTATACCTAGTATGTCTTGTTCAATATTATTTTTCACCTCACCGTGCCGCAAGAGCTGGCGCAGCTTGTCATTTCGATCGATCAATTCCTCGACACATAATTGGTAGACTCTTTTCCTCTCGCCATTTCACTATAATTTAAAGTCCTGTGATTTCTGCTTTCTCCAGGCAAACGAGAACCGTTATCGTCGTCGGTTATCAAATTTGGTAACACGTTAGTATTTTAAATACGGGCCACCCAGCTCCCACTCGCTGGGAGAGATCTTAAGTCTTTTTAAAAACCGTTCTTCCTTTCTCGGTTTCAAAGTGTTTATTAATAAGTTTTCAAATATGTTCAAATTTACATAGTAGAGATATTAAACTATATGGGTATATGGAAAAATTGGGATCGTACTTTTTTTTCTTTTACTTTCGTTTTGCATTAGTATTTGTTTGGTTTTTTTTATTTTCTTTTCGGGTTTTTCTTTCTACATTTTTTTTTTTTTTTTTTTTTTTTTTTTTTTTTTTTTTTTTCTTTGTTAATTTTCTTTCTTTCTATTCGCGTTTGTCTGTTATTTGTTAATTATTCAATTATTTAATCATTAATTATTGTGTTGAACGGCAGAAACGGGACCCAACGATACTAATAAATCGCACTATACATTTATACAAAAAAAAAACGTGTCATTATCCCGGTCACGATACTTTTTCCCTTTCCCTCTTTTCCGCGCGTTCAACGAACCGGATACGTTGTTTTCGTTTCTCACGTTCTTTCGTTAAATTTCTTTAAAAACTCTGGGTAAATCGGCAATATTAGTGTCACGGTTACTTGAAACACAGCCGAGTAGTTAGAATGTGTCTCTCAACGACCGTCGCTCAGAATACGTCCGAGAGCATACGCAGCGGTAACTTGATTTAAAAAGAAAAAAAAAGAAAAAAAAAGAAGAACGAATGAAATTAGAGAATAAAAACAATACGCAACGATTCTCACCAGCACGCTATTCCTTCCTCCTCTGACACGTCGCGTGTATAGAGAGATTGCTCTTTACCATCTGTACATAAGAATGAGACGATCCTACTTGTTCGGCGCTGCGAATAGGCTCCGGGTTTCGCGTAATGTCGTAGATTATTGGGTCCATCGCCGTTACAGATGGTCCATTATGGATCCTGGCTCGTACCTTGGGGGGGATCGCCGTTCAGTGGTGTCGGAGACGGCAACCTACCTCCCATACTGCACCGAAAACGGAGCGGAGTCGACGTCGACGATTCGGGTTCCGTATGGGACTGGGGCTGCTGTTGCTGCTGTTGCTGCTGCTGTTGTTGTTGTTCAGAATTGGGTGTATCTTGTTGCTCCTGTTCCTTATGTTGCTGGTCGTCGTCTTGTACCTCCTGTGACCACGATACCTCAGATCTTGATGAACTAGATTTGAATAGAAATACGCAACAGTTAGGAGGAAATCGAAAGTTCATTTAATCCACTCCAACTCACAATTGGAACTTCTTTCCGTTCCTCCGAGATTTACGGAACTCTGTTGTTGTCTGTTGTCGATCCTGCGAATGCCGAACCTCTTCGTCTTGTACCTCTTGCGTCACCGTTCCATCAGATTCCAGAGTACAACTAGCATGGAGAAACGGAATAAATTAATGAAATAATAAAACGGAACGAAAATTACACTTTTCGCGTCTAGCTCACCACTGGGGATTCGCCAGGCGTCTTCCTTCCCTGGCATAAGTTTGTTGTTCCTCGTGAGAGAGTTTAGAGAGTTGCGCAACTTGTGGTTGCTGCTGCTGCTGTTGTTGTTGTTGTTGTTGTTGTTGTTGTTGTTGTTGTTGCTGCTGCTGTTGCTGCTGCTGCTGCTGCTGCTGCTGAGCATATCTTTCGGCATCTTCGGTCCCTTCTTCGCCAGTGTCTTCGACCTCTTGTCCGTCGTCGGGACACAGTTCATAGGCACGTTCCAACGTTTTCTTAGCGCTGTTACTACGCTCTAGAAAATATCCGTTCGTCGATTCGTTCGACTGCGCAGGTGGCGACCAATTGTTATAGGCGTATTGGGCGTTCGACGTGTATGGACGCTGGAAAATGTTGACTCAATTATTTGAGACGAAGAAAGATTGACAACACAATTGCAGCTATGATGAAAAAATATCAATTCACCTTGTCGAGTTCTTCTTGGAGCCATTCGATGGCGAGCATCCATTTTCGTTTCAATTCAGGATTGAGATACAACAACTGATGGGCAGGCCTGCATTTACTGAACAATTGAACCATGCACTTGATGCACTGATAGGCTCGTTTCTGATAGTGATTCTTGCTTCGCTGTATGGTTTCGAAAAGGCCTTCCCTCTCCTCCGGTACTCCTGGTAACAATGAGTCATCCTCGTTTAGTTTTCCTTCAAGATAAAGGCTACAAACTCTGATACGATACCTTTGAGAGCGTTGTGAACACGATGCGTCTGCCAGGAATCTTCTATGAGTAGCATGGCCAGAAGCAGATCGGTGTGATGCCTGAGTTCGTGCGTGTAGGCAAAACCAATTTGCCACAAAAGTTCGCTCAGTACGGTTCTAGAAAGGTGTGGATTCTCCCAGCAACAGTACTGCAGTAGTTTGACCGTATCTTCGGTCACGTTTGCGTCCTCGATAAGTTTCTTCATGTAACTGCGTACCACAAAGTACCATAGTCGATTGATTAATATCGAGCGACGATCGATAAGGTGCGAGAGAATCGTCCCACTCACCTAGTTCTTACGAATAGTATCTCGGCCGCCTGCGGCTGTATCGGCATGAGGTAGTCAGGCTGGCACGAAGGCTCGCCGTAAGGATTTGGCAACGGAGCGGCTGTGTAACTTGATTGCGTCCTGGACGAGACGTCGCAGCACCTCAACAGCATGCTAACAACTTGATGCAGTTTTGTCAGCTCTGGATATTGATACTTTATCGTAGGTCCAGGTCCCTCGTCTATAGCCACTAGCATGAATGTTACCGGCACGTTCAGCTTTAGAAGTTGGGCCTTTTCGGCAAGACCGAGAGTCGCGTACATGTGAAACAGGGAGAAATAATGCGGCAGATAACGCCCGTGATCGGAAACCTCGCGGTGCAGTAGAGACAAAACTGCGTGTAGCAGGTGGTCGCTGAGAGTTGCCGTAGGATCCAACAGTATCGCTTAAAAAAAAAAAAAAAACACCGCAATTACAGACTCACTGAATTAGAACGGAATTGTGAAACGAATCTCCCAGAGCTTACTTGGAGCGTTTAGACTAGGTGGCACGCAGGGACCATCCTGCAGCGAGAAGTGGGCGAGGAATACCAATATCTTCAGAAAAGCTGTTCGAACTTCGGTGCTTGGACAGCTCAGTAAGTATTCGCAGAATCTGGAGTGTCAAATAATCGATCGATAAGCGTCTCAGTCCCAAGTATGGATGGATGAGTCGTACAAACCTGTGAGGGTGATTGAAGAGCACGTTGTGGGCGAACCAAGATCGAACTGCTTTACTGCCTCGTAGATGATGGCAGAGAATATCGTACCAATCTGTGGCGGCTCCTCGGAGTGTTTTCTTTGTGTGAAAACCGGTGTAGAATAAAAATCTTGAGGCTAGTTGAACCGAGAGCATAGCCAGTTCCTCAGACTCTGGACTCTGTAAGGATAGAATAATACTTGTATGAAGAAGACTGGCTCGAGGAGACGAGAACTGAGGAACTCTATGATAAAACGTACAAGCCTGTCGTTCATGGTGAGCCTGTTGACGGTGTGCGGATTGCAAGAGACTAACTTTCTTATGAATTGAAAGTATTCCGCACTAAATTGATTTCGATTGTGCATAAACTTTATGTTCTGCTTCCTCACGCTGTACTCGATCGCAGGTGGCATTTTCATCACGCCCAGTTTAGTGTCTGTAAACAGATAATCGGAGATATATCATCGGACCGAGTCATTCGAAACAGCGTTCGAGCGGTTGAGACACTCACACAAAGACAATTCATTGACGCTCTTCATCAGTGAATTTTCCTCCACATCCAGCCTAGTGTAGAAGAGCATGTAAGCGTTCCACCATCTTTTCTGTCTCCTGTAGCTCATTCGTTTCAGCATGTGATCAAAGACCTCGCCCATATAGTCGCCGCCAAAACACTGAGTCTTCATCTCTTCCTCCTCCTCCATTTTGCACTCCGTTACTTCCCCGTCGTCGAACTTGTACCACCTCGCAGTACCGTCGTTTTGCCTTGGGAGGGTGAAAAACAGTTTTGTCAATGCCGATCGAATCGATGCGAATATTAACAAAGGAACAAACTCACCTGTGCAGAACATACGAATAGTAATGTCCACCGCTGGCCTGCCCGCTGTGAACCACAATTCCACTCAGTTGATACTTGGTGCAAGTTCCTCTGTTTGCCTCCTCGAAGTCACAGTCTATTACTTCACCCTCTAATTTCGCGAGTCCCGACACCGTATACGGCTCCATATCCAAATCTCTCGGAAATTCGAAGTAGTCGTTGAACTTAATCGCGCAAACGCGTTCAAAATCGTACTCGAATCTCTTCAATTGAATCGCCAATATCGGGGGCAGTTTCTTCACGCACAGCCGTTTAACAGTCACAACCTGCACCGACACCATAAAAAAAAGTTAGCAACATTTTTGTACGCGGATCGATCGTTGGAACGAATCGCTTACTTTTTTGTTGCATTTGTCACAGTGGTAAGCGTCAGCCCCCTCCAGAAGCTCGCCTTTGACGTATTGCTCCAACGAGTCAAGTAAATTGCTATGATTTCTAATATCTACGCTAATCACACTGAAGGGCTCCTCCTTCGAGTACCTTGAATAGAATCACACGTATCAACAATTATCCGTTCAACGAATACAATTTTCTTCTTCAATTTCTATTTACCTATGAGGGCAACCCTTGCAGATCTTTTGATCACTGTAAGAGCCACCAAGTATTTTTCCCATGATCTGTTCATGTCCTAACGCTTTCAACGCCTCGTCCAGACTCTCGACTAAACTCATAAAGAACTCGACCGCATCCTGCTGCTCTCTCAGGTTTACGGGTTCGCCCTGAAGTCTGAAAAGGTAATCGTCGTCGTTATCGTCAAGTTCATGAAGGCCAAGCTGCATCGATATTCGAACAATAGTTACTTGAAATGTTTCCAAAGGCCACGTGGTATGTAGTACTGAAGTTTGCTGTAAGCTAGATGACCGAAGATGGCTTGAACTTGTTTGAGAATTCCAACGTTGTATTCCTTCCTAGACTCATCAGCCCCGCACTTCTCCTCGTTGGTGTCGTTGTCGTTCGCCTCGACGGTCTGTTCTCCCTCCGCCCTCTCCTCTCCCGAGAAATCCTCGTTCACATCCGTTGCAGCGCCCTCGGCGGCGAGAAGGCCGACGCGAATGCTCTCCACCATGTACAGCTGCTGCAGCACCGAATTCATGTAGCAAGTAGCCCCGGCGTTCTTCAGGCCAACGAATCCCTTTGCCGGTCTCGGCCCCACAGGAGGCAGGTAGTCCCATTCGACCAGGGGCTCGTCTCTCTCAGAATAGAACATGTCCGTGAGCATAGTGACTAGAAGCTTCATGTTTGGCACCGAGCCGATGCAGAGACCGACCAGTAGGTCCAGGGCTGCGCTCGTGGAGAGGGGACTCGAGCATACCGGCGACGACTGGGGCGAGCAAAGCTCTCCCGTTCCCCGAAGTTGGAGCATCAATCTCGAGGCAGGGAAGACAAAGTCCTCCACCAATTCCTTTATCAGATTGACTCCACGCTTCTCGTCCGAACCCAACTCATACTTTTTCCCCGGTGGCAGGAAAGAGAGCAGTTCTTTAGCCAGACCGAGGTGACCTTCGAGGACAGCTTCCTCCGTCTGGCTCTCTCCGGTCTCCCTTACGGCGTCCCTCGCCCTCTTCAACCAGGCTATTTCGTTGTTGAGTAAAGTTTCAGCAGTGGGCAACGGACAGCCAGATATATGGGCGTAGTTGAGTAGTCTGCAGAGCAGTTGAAAGTACTCGTGGCTTTGTTTGGCATTCTCCACCACGGTCGTGTTGAGAACGCTAAATAGGAGAGTAATGGAGAATTGTAGATGCTGTTGACCGCCGCTGCACCATGTAGATATTAGGAGAAATTGATCCGCCGCGGCGACCCTGACTTCTCTCGACACGCTCAAGAGCACGAGGTCTATGAGGAAGGTCTGCCACATCTTCTGCCTGGTCAGGGTGTCCAGAGCACTGGGATTCAGGACAAGCGCTATGGCCAGAACTTCCAACGCCTCTTTGCAAACTTGTACATCCTCATTTTCCAGTACCTTCTGTTCTTTCTGGCTAGCTTCGTGCACGGCGTGCAAGATCTCCGTTGAAGCGTTGACGTTGTTCAGATTCCCGGTCGAAGCTGCCCAAGCGAGTCTTACCACGGCTCGTATGGTAGCGATGTCGGGAAGTTCCCAAGACAATGCCTGTACAAAGAGCTGCCGACATCTGTCCGATTCTGTTCCTCCCGACAGCATCTGATCGGCGAGATGCTGGGCGAGCTTGGCCGCGACGCTTCGAAGCATGTGTTCCGTGTTCTGATTCGGTACGCTGTGCAGAGCCTGTTTAAGCACAGCTATCGGACCGCGTACAACGTTGTTGTGATTCTCGTGATTTTCGTGATTCTCGGGGCTCGAAGACTGCTGCTGTTGAACCACCTCGTCGATGACACGAACCATAACGTTTCCCACAACGGTCAGCAACAGTTTGCACAATTTCAATACGGTGAAGTATCCAGATCGTTTTGTGGACTCGTCGGCATTCGGTAGAAACTTGTTCTTCGTCAGCATGTCAAGAATCACGCTGGCTTCCCCACTTTTTATAAAATTGTATTGAAATTCGAATGCTCTGTCAGACATTGGGTCCAAGGCTGGCATCAGAAGCGTGTACATCACCTGAAAACGAAATGAAACCGAGATTATCCAAGAAAGGATAGTCGGAATAGATTCTTTCTGTATTAGGCAAAATTCTTACCACCAAATTGTAGAGAACTTGGCTAGGGCTAGCAGCGAAGAAGAGTGTATCAACGTTCGTATTCTCCGCGTTGCACTGGTGCGGAGAACTCTGCGACGAGTCTTCGTCCGGTCCTCTGTAGCGACCAAAGAACCATTGCAGACGAGCAACGGTGAGAGTGTCGGGAGGTACAAGCTGTAGAAGATTACGAGCTCCGTCTCGAAGTTGAGGGTATTCGAGGCTGCATCCGAGGTCCGAGAGTTGAAAGAAGAATGTTACGTGTTGAGACCTCTGAGACATTACCTGAGAGACGAAGAAAAAAAAACGAATCAAACATATTGTATTGTATAAAATCGAATAAATGATTGAAAGATCGCAGTATAGGTGTAACAAGACTCACCACGCCGGGTAGACTATTTTCAGCCTCCAAATTTGGACCGTCGTACGGATGGTGAGGGGAACTGGTAGAACTGTCCGAACTACTTTCAGGAGAACTGGGTAGGTTGCTGTTGACTTGACTCAATTTTGCAGACAGCAGCTGCAAAGTCAAGAGAAAATCAGACGTTGCGTCGCACGAATCGAAATCATATTATTCACAAATTAACGGAGAAGAGAGGCACAAACCATTTTGTCCCTCAGTGGTATCTGAGAGAGCAGCTTTCTATCGTCGGTTTGCTCCAGGGGTTCCCCGTTGATGAATAAATCGAGTTTGACGTTGGTTCCGCTAGCTTTGATTCTCCTTAGAACCTGACGCCTCAGAGAGGCCAGGGTGTCGTTGGTGTGGGTGTAGATGTCTACGTCGTCGACGTTACGACCTGGGCTAGCGAATCGTATTACCAAAGATAAATGCTTCCCACGAGCTGCTCTGTAAACATATATACAATTATTCATGTATCCTCTGTGTCCCCAGGAGGTGTTTGCGAACATCCTCGAAGCTCAACTCGAGTCGTCCGTAAAATATGTTCCAAAGACTCACCGGTGCAGGGGTAGGATTTTCCTCTCCCCTGGAAATGCAGCGTCGCATTCGTTGAGATATTCTTGGAGGACCATCATTACTCTGCACATTTTTACAGCTTCCATTCGGATTTTATTGGCCATTTGATCCTCTCGTTCTTCTTTTCCGTCCAGGTAGACTTTGCTCAGCACGGAAACTGTGTCGTAGTGCGCCTTGAGTCTGTCCAGACACTCGGCGATGTAGGTTTCGTGAAAAGCAAGAACCGAGGCCTGCAGCCTCGGCCCAAGGTTCGTGTTGACTTCCTTGAGCAGTTCAATGCCACGATTCGCGATCTCGTCCGGGCTGTTCGTGACCACCTGGAGAGACAATGAATCGCGGTGACTGGTGACATAATTTCATCATTTTTAAGTGCCCGATTGATTTGTTCGTTCTCATATTCCCAGACCACCTTAAATAATTCAATTTCCCAATTCGATGAAACTCACCCTCCACAAGTAATCGGTTCCGATAAGGTCGACATCGTCCATGAGGAAAGTCCGTCTCTTCAGCTTCAGCTTACCCTCCTTGGAGTTTACAGCTTTGAAAAATCTCTCGTAACACTTTATCCCGCTTTCGGTCAGCAGGGCAGGGTCCAGTTGGAGTATATTGTTTTCGAAAAAGTCTTTGTTTATCGCTGGATCGAGGTCGGGCTCCTCGCCCATCAATTTCGAGAACCACTTGAAGCAGGCTTCCCGATCGGAGACAAAGACTGCCTGCTCAGCCAAACACTGCCATATCTGCTTAGCCTGTTCCGCGCACAACCAGAGCTGCCCATCCTGCGAAAGGAATCACTCGAATGTTAGCAAACGGGGGAAACGAATAACCGCACGTCGGTGTTTACCTTGAGCAAAAATCTCAAGAAATTCAGCCTCTCCTGGACCTGAACGATGTGGCTGTAACGACGATCAGGCATGAAGGTGGCGGCGTCTATCTCCGGATTTTCCTTCACCATTCGACGAACTTTGTCCATGTAATTAGTTAAACTATTTGTCACAAGTATAACGACCGAGTGTTGATTCTGCAACCGCTCGATGACTTCTTGTCTGTGAAGCGAAATATTTTCTGTCTTAGTTTCGAGATGTGTTGTGTTGTGTTTGAGACAAAATCGGAGCGTCAGTCGACAGATTTTACCTATAATAAACGTGGTGACTGCGCTGGCTGACCCCCATGTTGGGATTTGGTTCGTAAAGGCAGCATATCTCGCGTATTTGTTTGAGAGCAGGCAGTGCCCATTTGTCGCCGCTTTTCAGTTCCTCGACACATTTGTCGAGCCATATTGTTTTCTGGGCGTCTCGTTCCTGGGAGCAAGAATAATCCAAGATCTTGACATGGGCGCTCAAAGCCTGGTCCATTATTTCCGTCGGTACTTCGTCCGAGTGGGCGAGATTCCAGAACAGCGTCAGCACCTGAAATTTTACGTTCGAGGTCAGCCGATACCGGAGGCATGTCGAACGATCTACTCTTGAAAATGTTGGAAACCAGAAACTCTCGGGCAAAACGTTAATTATCCTACTGTGTACTTCGAACCTTGTGTGCCATTACGCCGTCCTTGTCATCTTCGGCCAGCCGACGTATCAGTTCCAGTAGTTTTTCCCGTTGTTTTTTGTTTGCAGTTTTCCAGCTCGACTGAAACGCATAGAAATGCATCGATTTATAGTAAGTTGCGGGAATCGTTGTACCTGAAAAGGGAATAGTTTGCGAGACCTACCTGGAAACATTCAAACAAATGATCCAGTTGATCGGCGCTAAAGTCCCAAGCTAACTTGGCAAGTAAATCGTGAACATTTTTCACTATGGCTTCGTGCTTGCCAGCCTGAGCTGCCCAAACAGCGTCCAAATCTTGAACAGTCAGGGCTCTTTCTTTGATAATGAAACGTAGAATCTTTTCCAATTTCTCCACGTACTGAGGCTGATGCAGCGAATCTCTGAGGACGATTTCCAAGACGCCGTTGTCTTTGATCCATTTCTAGAATTCGATTATTCAGATCAGAGTTGAGAAGGGAAATCGAGCCAAGGATCAACATACCGCCATTCGTTCCGCGGTGAGCCACTCCTCTTCGTCGAGGCCCGGATTACGATGAGGATAGTAGCTGACGCTGGCGATGACTTTGTTGACTTCGTTCAAAGCGTTCATTTTTCCATTAAACGAAGATATCTGCAGCAGTCTGAGTATCATCTTGAGCCTCAATATTTCTAAATTTTTAATCATCTCTTCCGGCTGCGGTACTCGCGAGACCAAGCACTTGGTGGCCTTGATTATCGCCGAAATAGCGTCATTTTTTGATTCGTTTTTCGCCTCCTTCTTCAGCTCCTCGTCCGTCAAATTGTCCAACACGACCGGCACCATTTCCTGTCGATTTCGATTTCCCAGTTTAACAAAAATGAAAACGCTCAAATTGTGTCGAATAACGAGGGACTCGATTCTCACCACAACCGGCATCAGGTACTTGACGATGGTATGAACGGTCAACAGTTCGTAACACTGTCCAAACGGTCTAATCAGAGCATGGATCACAGGTACAGTTAAATTCCGCCCGCTTTGAAACCTCGACAGCAATATCTCGAACCCGTTCAGGCTTCCAAACCTATTTATAAGATCCACGAGCCATCCTCGGGGACTCCTAGAGTCAGAGGTGGGCCTGGCGTAGAGTTCCTCGTCAGGGATATTACTGCCTTGCGGCACCGTCTCCGAAACTCTCGCCGCATTGAACGTGTGAAACCTTGACAAGTGATTCGTAGATTTAGAACAAGTTCGCGTACGAATCTGTACGGTAGGAAAAAAACGACCGTCTCATACTTGTTGTTGGGATTGAAAACCATAGCTAGGAGATCCAAAAGCGGAAACCAGTCCTCGTCCAGTTTGAGAACGCAGAGTTCGACGAGCCGTTCGCAACTGGCATTTATACAGTTGTGAATATTTAGTTTCCAGCTATTAACGGCGTCGTCCGTAAGAATCTTTGTAAACGATATTGTAAGGCCCTCTCGAAAAAAACGCTGACACGCTTCGCTTTGTACATCAATTTCTGAAAGAATAACAAATCGTTACAAAAAAGTCACCGTCAAAAAAACCTTCAGAAAGCGGAAAGCGGAAATATGCTAACTTTTTCTGCATAAATCGATGGCCGCCTGCATCAAGCACTCCAATTCCTGCTCCGGCAGAACCGGAACCACCCAACGAGGGCTGGATATCTTTTCATCCAGCATCGCCAGCTTGGCTCGTGGAAAATCAGGCTCTCCGCGCCTCTGGTTAGCGTCATCGACAGGGTTGGGAGTCTCAGCGGCCGGACTCTGCCCTACGACGTTCTCCGTCAGCTGGAGGCCTGACATCGCGTCCACCAGTTGCTGCGGTCCAGGAGGACTGTGGATCTATGGAAGGAGGTTTGTAGTAGATAAAGAGTCCAAAGAGTCAACAAAAGAAGGTGTTCTTGTCCAGATACCTGTGCAGTCTGTTGTTGACCTTCGGGCGGATCGACGCCGACCCCCTGTCCCCTCGTGGCGATGGTCATTGCGGGGGTTTGGAGTTACTCCTCTACTATCCTAGAATCCTTTGGATCTCTGGCTGCCACCACCGAGCAACAACAAGCATCCGCCGCATTCACTGGCATTAATTATTATTATTATTATCCTAAAGGCCTTGTTCAGCAATCTTGACACCTACATTATCTGAAAACGAACAATTAAGAGCAATGACTACGATATCGAGAGAAGAAGCCGTCTCCTTCGTCTTTCATGGGGCAATAAATCGATTCGCGTTCCGAATCGCGTTCTCGGATGAAAAAAATAAATAAATGTACGAAATTGACGACTGGGTGAATGACACACGCGCGGCGAGGAGGAAGAAGGTCTGAAATAAGGTAAAAGATCGCGGAGATTGGGGTGGAGTGCGAACAGAGAATGCCTCAGGGGCGAGGAGCTCGGGTATTGTGACGCGACGTGTGTGCTGGTATCGCCGGGTAAAGGGCATATCCGACGATTCCGACCGTGCCGTTGTCAAACGAAGGATAGTCGCCGTTTTTGGCTACTAACAAACACACGGAGTTTCATCCTCGGCGCGTAGCTCTCGAACGAATCTTTATCGTAGCTGCGGGTCGAACACCGCCACCGCTCCGCGTTAACGTCGCAGTAATAATTATCCGCGAAAGTTCGAGTCCGACCGACCGGGGTCTCGTCGTGCCGTCGAGTATCCCGAGTTTCGTACAATCCGACGAATTGTCTCGGGGTTGACGGCGTTGTAATTTATTATTTCGCCCTATTCTCACCCGACCGGGTATCGAGACAAAATGGCGACCCTCCTAATGATTGGCACTACGGTGGTGTGTGGGGAACGAAAAATGTAACGAATGTCGTATTTCACCCTCGAACCGGTTCGTTCGGGGTCTACCGAGACCCGCGCACCGCTCGACGATCACCGCATCGAATTAATAACCGATAACGAACCTTTACATAATAAATTTTCTGTAGAAATTAGTCCTCTGGCAGTTTTGACGTGACGTTACTCGAACTCACTGCGAATCTGTAAACACTAAACACGATTGTGGCGCTGGCTTCGCTCCCGGCCCCTCCCCCCGCTGCCCCCCTCGCCGTACTCGAGTTACTCGTCCGGCGTCGTAGCGTGTCGCCACAATCGCGGCGTTCACCAACCCCTGTGACTCGGGGCGAGTTTGAACGAATTAAATATAGGAACCTCTTTCGTTTTATTTTCCGATTCACGACAGAGACCGCAACCGCAACCGCAACGGGGTCGGACGAGGTCACACCGAGAAACTGAATGAAAATCGAATCGATTTTGTTTCTATTTTTATGAATATTTTAGGGATGTTCCGATCGATAAGAAATACCGTATTGGTAATTTAGATGTGAAAACGCAAACTTTGGAGAAACGCAGTTTTTTTTTTTAATATACATTATTCAAGGTTTGCGAGGAGTTTATGTTACGAGTCCCGCAACCTTGGGACAATGGTTATTAATAGTTATTTCAAAACGAACGAGAGAAATTTTGGCGAATGAAAATAGGCTGGATAATCTTAAATATCTTGGGTTCATTGAAGGCGTTGAGTAGTTACGGGCGTAATATTCCTGATATATACGTTTAATAATTTATTTGTCATAATAAATTGCATTAAACTGTACATAACAATGTTGTGAGTCATTTGTAAATCTCGAAAATAGTAGTACGTCAGCGCACCTGTTCAACCAATAACATTGCACAGAGTTGGGCTTCCTTTATTACGTCTCAGAGTTTACATTCGTCGTTTATTTTGCGCTATTATCGAATAGCGAGTTGAACCTCGTAACAGCGAAAACGCTGCTCGAAAGTTTCAGGAGTAATTAACCATCTTCATCGGGCATTGAATTGGCGCGAAAATCTCTGGGGACAAATTATCAGTATCACAAAACAAGTTCTTGGAGGTCTCTCAGAAGTTCGGCTTCCTTCTTTATCTTGTCCAATTGATTGATTTCCAACTGTTTACCAGCCGCAGATTGCTCTTTCAATTTAGCTATCTGACTCAGCTTCTGTAAAATTGAATGAACGTCAATAAACGATTGAGCCGCAGATGAATGCAGCAACTGAATGACACTAACGGTTCTGATATTCTTTATCTTCTTGTTCTTCTCCGGATCGTCGGTCGGCTCAGGGGTCGGTTCCGCCGCTACCGCGGCAGCCGCAGTTCCGTTCGAAGCGGGAGTACTCCGCCACGATACAGTGTTCGTTGTCGTTGTCGTTGTACCCGTTGTCACGGAAGTGGCTGTCGCTGCCTCAAGTTCCTTCTTCGCTTTCTTAGCTTCTCTCTTCTTTTTCAGCTTCAAAGCCGCTTTCGAGGGATTAGCTGCAATCGATCGATCACGGGATCATCGGACATGCGAAAATTTCATTCCGCAAAGGAATTCTCAACGTCGAGCATAAACGAATACGAAATACTTATTTTAATGACTAATAGGTATATTTACATTCGGTTCCACGATTTGGACCTGTTTCGTCGACATCGTCGTGGAGTTTGAAATTGATTACCCTATCTCTGGCGGAAGGTGGTCTGTAGGCCTGTTTCGATGCTGCAACGGAATTAACACACGTAGTAGATAGGGTGAATGGGATCGTATTTCTGAAAGGTCAATTAGTAGTTTGGAATCAAACATGAGCTCTTTTACGACTTGTTTACCTTACGAAGTAAGATATGGGTTGTTTTCGAAGTCAATTTAAATAATCACTAGCAAAAGAAACGGTCTGTTTATCACATTCCATTAGGATTTAAAACACGACCTGTTTAATTGGGTAGCTAAATTCGGCGAGAGACGAGAGAAGTAGGAATCATTTTTTCGCAGATCAGCTTTTTAGTCAACTAATAAATGCAAATTTATGATTATATTCGATCACGAACCATTTCCACAGTCTTTGCGGTAGCAAAAATCGAATAAAACTTTATGGAATTACCCTGAGGTTGGCTGGAGGCGATTCCCTCCACAGCCTTGTAGCTGATTGCCTTTTCCTTGAACGTAGAACGAGGATAAGTCTGCCACAAAACCTCCCACAATTCTTCCTGCTTGTTCCACGGCCTCTCGTACAGCAACGTTCCGGTGTAGTGCCAGATTTTGAATCTGTAACGAGGCAAAGTCTTGCACCATGCGAGAATGTACAAAGCTACATTGCAAAACTTACCCGTTGCCCATCCGAAGTCTCGGCGCCGTAGTCGCGGTAACAAAGTGCTCGCCGTCCGGTGACCATCTCAAAAGCGTCGTATCGGCGGCGTCGATGTTCGCGATCAGTTTCCGGCTTCCCGTGTCCCACAGCTCGACGCCGCCGTTCAGATTACCGAACCCGGCAAGAATCAAAAGTTCACAGTGGTCAAGGAAGATGGAATAGTTCGTAAGACACGATCGATGTGGCGTGTGCGAGCAGAAAAAAGGATATTGTTCCCATGCGGATTGTAGTAGATGCTGTTCCTGTGTTTAATCCCGAACTCGAACACCGGTTCGCACTTGAGATTGAACAGCGTAGTTTTGGCTGGCATGAATCCGTATATGACACAGAATTCGACATGCTTCGGAGACCACTCGACGCTGTGGATCGGGCCTTCTTTCCCTGGTTCGCGGACAGAATAGCGATCGGAATATGTTACTTGGCTCCTGAGAGCCTGTTGAAAAATGGGAATACAACGGAGCTAGGACTCACCCAGCATCACCATCGCTGTTTGACCTTTTGTATCAAGATAATGCAACGTCTGCTTGCCGTAGTACGAAGCCCCCGTTTTGTCCACCTCTGTACTCGTCATCAGCAAGACGCTGGTGCCTCGCTTATTCCAGTACATGTCCACCCTGTCGGACTGGAGTACGAAGGCGAAAGCAAATTGAGGTGGGATTCGATAATTTCAACATGAAAATGTCGTTTCGTTTAAAACAGAGGTGCGGCTCACCTGGAAGAAGCTTTTGTTGGCCAAGGATTGTCCCGCTTCAAATTTGGGATACTGGAAAAGCCTGCCGAACGAGGGCTGGCCCGCAGATCCTGGAAGGATATCGACAGACTTGTTTAAACTCTTGCGGGAAAAGCGGGATTTCTCGTCGAGCGTTGAAAGAAGGAAAGGGGGTACATTTACCGGGCATATTGCAGAGTACGTGATAAGGAGCGTTGCCCGGAGCTACGCTGAACTTGGCCACATTTCCGATGTTTATTTTGTGGACAATCTTCGAGAAGTCCGCATCTTCGTAGAAAACGACATGAGTGTTGACCAGCATACCGCATATCTTTTCGTCGCCGGACCATTGCGGTTCCCTAGGGAATTCATGTCATCATGCGTCCGCTCTCAAGGTTTGAAAAACATTAAAAGCTAAATTATTCACCATTCCGATTGTTTCTTGTGAACAAAGTCCTTGACTAAATCTCCGTTCTCCGATTTCCATATACAGAGATTCGGAGATCCCTGGGGATTCGCTTTGGAGACTGAAACCGATCGATTTTTGTCACAAATTACGTCGCGTTTTACAACTTTTCTGCGTAAAAATGTGATATTTACCGATGAAAGGTTCCCACGTAGCGACGTAGGTGCCGTCGGGCGAGAAATCGATGGCAGAAATCTTGGGTCTTTTGACTTCTGCGACGATCCGCCAAGTCTGCGTGAGCGCTATCCTGAGCGAGATACCGTTGATCCATGCAAAGTATCGTCCGTCGGGACTGAATAGCATAGCTTTACACGACTTTCCATCGTCGCGAGGGAACTCGGCGATGGCTTCGTACGTCGACGGACCCTGGCAGAGACTCGTCCCGGTCGAACCCCGCACTGAGGACAATGAAACAAAAGAAATAGTGAAATCATGTGACGAAATCCCGACGTGCGTCTGCACGGAGATTTTTTGGAGCAAGACGAGCCGATTATCGGGTGTAAATGTATTCGTAAGAAAAATGGAAGAGGATCTCGGCGATATTCGAGGATCGTAGAGGTGTAGAATGACGGGTATTATCGACGTAACCGAACTTACCAGCGATATTAGGGACAACCGTCGCCATTTTATATGTGTATAATTTTATATCGTTTTCATTGCCGAATTCCACTTATTCCGCTAAGATTCTCGGGAGTAGATGTATCTTCCAGACATGTGTTCGCGGAGCGATTCATGTTCCGGATTCCTCCGTCCAGACGATAACCTCAAAACCCCGATAAGCTTCTTCAGCCTGACCCCAGACGGCGCCACTATCATCTGGCACAAAACAACCGCGAAATTTTAACAGGGCAATTCAAATTTGAAGTGGCAAATTTCTTAGAAACATGGATTAATTACTTCACTGTGTCTATGACGAATATGATCGTTCTAAATGATTTTTTGAAGGCAAGCCGGAGCAGGAATTTGTTGTTTTAAACGAATATGATTTTATTTACATTTGAGCGGAGTACACAGTAGGTGCTATGCAATCACAACAACAATAATGTATTTATTATTGTAAGATGATAAAAAATAAACAATCATGTATTACAATCTAAGTTGTTGTTGTTTTTTTGTTTTTAACGGATGAGAGTCGCGTCTTGTATGTTTTTTCCCTGATACGCTAAAATGTTAAGTCAAGTCTCGTGCTCTGCAAGCCTAACGACGGCGATATAGTAATGAGAGATGATAGTAATAGAAGAAAAGGAGATTGAAAAAAACAAGAAAAAAAGAAACGAGAGGAAAAATATATGAACAATGTTTGTTTTATGTACAATTATGAGTATTCGACGTGGTGAAGCATACCGTTATCTTTCTTTATTCTTATTTTCAATTTGCGCCCCGAAAAGTTCCGTTGCTCTTCGTCGTGATCCGTAATTACAGCTCGTTTATTTAAATAAATAACGAACACTTTGTTTTGTTTTATCTAACGATAAGCATAGGATCACAGCTAAAATCTACCTGAAGAAATCCTCTTACCGCTAATGATAATCAGTTTGTCGCTAATGCTAGACTCTCGATTTTAACAAGACATTCATAAAACGAATGAGCTTACTGAATATATCGCGCGCGGCTAGACGAGGGAGTCTATCTTGATGCGATTTACGTTCATTTCTTTCATCTGTAATAATCGATCGAAATTAATGATCTGACGCTTCCGTAATACTCTGTTTTTGCGACAAACTAAGTCTACGCGGCACACGTCTCGTCGCACAGAGTCCCTAATTCCCTAGTTAATTAAAACGAATGAACGACGATGAATAATGAATGATAAAAGTGTGATGAATCAAAAAGCGGTGGGAGAATAAATAAATAGCTATACCGCGAACGATTGCGTGTGATGTTAGTGGAAGACAATAACGCGGATTCGTACTGCATTTAAAATCTTAGCCCTTACTCTACGCCGAGTATAGTGGGAACACCGTGCGAAATGAAATAATCGACGGCCTACGCTGTGTGCCTTAACGTTTCGACGCAACGTGTGAATAGACAATACATACCCTAATAATATGTAACACGGAATACGCAGGCTAATATTGAACTTTGAATTTTTACTCTTATACCTATTTTACGGTCTCTCTTCAAAGTCAATTGAGTTCTACTAACGTGACGAGTGAAAGATTCGTAGAAATTAAATACCTAGCAAAATTCAACAATCGTAATCGTAGTAGCGTTAATAGTTATATTAGTAATAATAATATCCCCACTACGCTCATTATTTTGTATAAAAATGTATTTAGATAAGGAAACGTGCCGGATAACAGGGGAGGACCGAACTCTTCCCCGCCCTGTTATCCAACGCCCTTTCTTTCTACTCTGATATACTATAGGTCTATCGGTAGTTGATCTACGATTAACGTATGAGGCAGGTGGCGCAGATTCGTTGAGGGCCGATGCAGTCGTCGTGACAAAACGCTCCGCACTGTCGACAAATAACCATCGCGCCTCTCATGTTACATTCGCAAGGCGGAGGAGGATCTCCGCCCATAATTACACCGGGCGCACCAGGCTCCGCGCCACCTCCGCCTCTCCCGTCCGAGGCTCCTCTCGCCTTCAATGTTACAGCCTGGTGGGAACCCTCCCCGGCACTCGCCGGCCTTCCTCTGACCAGGTGAAGTCCCACTCCCATGCTCGCGATCTGCGGCGGAAGCGGAGGTGCCGACGAAGCTCTAGGGGCGCCATCGCCCACCCCGGTTCTCTGCACCAGGATGTATTGCCCGAGACCGTTCGTTCCATTCGGACCCAGTTGAGCGACGGTACCGTTTTCCGTTACCTGAATAATTTTCAGCAATGTTTTCATTAGTCTTCGCGAACAGCCAAATGTAATGTACAAAGGTATTTTGATTCACGGCGAGTGATCCTATAGCACGCGCGTCCGGCAGTCGATCACGGATCAACCAAGTTATAAATTACCTCCGTAGGTATAGCTTGCCTAGCTGTAGCGAACACCTGCCTGAGCATGACAGCTTGACCCTTATTCTGCGTGTGTTTCACATGCGTGTGCACGGCCTGTTGAGACTTTTGCGTTTTCACACCGGTGAGAGAACGTCCCCCAGGTTTAGTCGTGGTGAAGGCTCCGTCAGCCCGAGCGAGCAAACTTGGGGGTGGTTTCAGGTGAGCCTTGAGTTGATCTCTGTTGGGCGAACTTTGGATCACCTGCGGAGAGCAGAAAGTGTATCAAATAATCCGTTATTCCCGTAATCGATGTATGAATGGTAATAGACCAACCGCCTGGCAAATCTGATAGCTTCTCTCCAAATTTACTGCACCGGGAGGTTCTTTTGTAGAACTTCTCGATCTTCCGCTTCCCTGTTCCTTGTTTCCACTCCTCGAGCCCCTCTGTCCACCCTGAGTTGCGGGACGAGCGATTCGGGACGAAGCGGTGACGGCGGTGGGATACTGCGGCTGAACAGCAGCGGTGACGATCTGTCGAGGCTGAGCGACGATCGGGGCCTGTTGCTGAACTACGATAGCGTTTTGACCTCGTCCCTGGTTAGGAGAAGGAACGCAGACTGGTATGCTCTGCAGCTGGCCACGAGGAAGGACGTTATTGCTCGTGGCATTGGAACGCCCGACGATATTGGCTGAAGATATTTGCACAACGGCCTCCTCCTGAGTTCCCACTACGCCGAGCTGGGGGGACGGAATGGGTTTAGTTTGTATGGGGATGGGGACAGAGTTAGAGTTCGTTTGCCCGGGGTGAAAGCTCGAATGTACGAATCTGATGGATTGGAGTTGAGGGAAGGCGATCATCGAAGAGCTCTTGGACTGGATATCGTTCATCAGGGTTACCGGAGTCCCAACAGTCAGAGTATCGGACTGATACGAAGGTCCTTGATCTACCGGGATTTGCACACAGTTTATAGCCTCGGCGACACTGACTTTCGCGTTATTTATACTCTGCGTCTGAGCAACGCTCTCGATCTCGTTAGACGTAGAGGAATCGTTGCAGTCGTCCTGCGTAGTGACTGTTATATTTGCAGCCACAGTTCCGTCCAGAGCTGCTGCCACCAATGGCCAGGGAACCTGGAGCTCCTCGTGAGTCTGAAATCGAGAATGAAACCCATTAATTAAAAATTTAGTCCTACGATTGTGAAATTCGTGCTCCTTCCACTTACGCTAGCCACTACAACGTTGTTTACGGTAGGATCGTCGGTCCAGGTGCAGCCAAGTAGCTCGTTGGTAATTTCCCGAGATTCGAGTACGTAGTTATTCGCGTCTATGAAAGCATCTTCCTCGTTTCCAGTGGTGATCGCGCACGGGACCGCATTCACCGGTCCCTGTGGAGGTATCGCTGGATTATCGCCCTCTCCTCCCGTACTCGAACCGATTTCCATACTCTCCAAGATTGGATAGAGGTTTTCCGAGCAGCCTGATATCTCCTCGTAGACTTCTCTCATCTCTCCTCGCACCTGGGGGTTGAAAAATTCATCATCAATGAATGAAAATCATCCAGTTACTTCTCGCTACACCCTCTTACCTCTAGTTCGTGTATGCGCCTCAAGGTTTCACTGTCGATTTCCATTTCTTCAGGAATCTGTGGTTCTCCGTCAGCGTTTGTCGTCGTCGTCGTCGTCGTTGTCGTCGTCGTCGTCGTCGTTGTCTCCTCTACTTTCGGTTGACTATTGATCACAGACTGACTATCGGAAATGGATTCTACCAAAGGAACATCGTCGCCCGGAGATTGATTGTCACCGACTGTATTATTGTCGATCTTGCATGCCTCCTCTACGTCATGATTTTCCTCGAGGTGGGAAACCTCTTCGTCCGGTACGTCGGAAACGATATCTTCAGACTTTTCGATCTCTTGTTCAACAATCTCCACGGCCACTCTTTCCGGTACCTGCGAAATAATCTCCTCGGGAGTTTCCGAGGTACAGATATCCGACACCTGCTCCAGAACGGTGGAAACTTCTTCGTGAACTGGGTCAGGGTCAAACTTGACGATAACATCGGGCGATTTTGTTTCTTGACTCGATAATACTTCTTTGTTATCCGCGTTCTGCGGCATCGCTCCATCTTCTTCTTCCTCCAGAACGGATTTACAATGCGTTGACTGGCTCTCCGGCGACAATTCGGAAGCTATTACGTGCGCCTTAGAGACGTAGCTTTCAATATTCGACTTCTCTTCTATAGACGCAGGACACGAATTAAGCTCCGCCACTGCCTGATTGTGAGAAGATTCCAGCTGATGTCGCAAACTGGACCTCGTCACTGCTCCAGTTATCCTAGGCTCTGTCGCACAATGAGGTCCTGAAATAATAAACGAAGGAGAAATTATTGAATAAAGATTGAGAGTGAAAAATGCTACCGACCAGATCTCAATTTAGGTTCGCGTTTCTCTCCCCAAATAGGTTCAAAATGTTTCAGCTTCCAAGGATCCAGCTTTTGCTTATCCCGCTCAGCCTCTGTCTTCAGTCGCTGTTGATTCTCAGGCGTAAATTCACCCTCCGCCAGACGCTTCCTCCACTCGAGACAAGCGCGGGCAAAGAACTCGTTGTTCAACCCGGATGTAGCGGCGTCCTGAGGCAAAGTAACGACGAATAATTGAGTATTCCAAAAATAAAATACCCCGAGGTAACCAACCTGTCTATCGACGGCTGGTAAAAGCTGCGCGAGCTTTCTCTGATAGAGAGGCGGTAGGCCCTGAAAGGTGTGTCGATTCAGCAAAGCCCTCAGACTGGTACTGGCCAGGATGCTGGCCGGCGATTCAAGGTCCACCAGCCCCGCTTCTAGCTGGGCAGCTGCGGACAGCCTTTTGGTGGACCTCCTGCGCCCCGACTTGAGGCTGAAGCCTGGTAGACTGGCAAGAACTTCTCTCATCGTAGCTGCCGGTTCTTCGGCTGTGTGGAAAATTATAGAGTCGTCAACGTGACATGTTCTCTTAGACGTGTGCCCAAAATCCTCGTCTACACGTTGAAAATGTGATGCAAATGGGATTTGACTTACCGGTCGGGGTTCGCTGCACGCCGCCGACGTTGACAGGGGGATCGTCGGGCGGAGGCGGCGGCAGAGGTTTAACGACGATCCTGGGAAGGGTCCTCGAATTGCCAGCGGCGATTGTTGTGTTTTTTCTCCGCCGTTTGGCCTGCTGTCTGAGAGCGTGTTTGATCACTTTCTTACTGTGAACCATGCTGGAGTAGCCGGAGCAGCCTGGGCTGTTCTCTCCGCCTCCTTCGCACTTGGTGCCGTCGAGATCGGTCTCCATTGTCATGGAATAGTCCCCCTACCTCATTTCGCGATTGAATGATATATTAGGTTTCCACTGCGTGAATGTATCATGTATCACAACGCGAATCGAATTTCTAGGTTAAAATTGATTCAGATTTTTTTTCCGATCATGGCTAGGCGGACTTCGCTATCCTTTCTCGGTGTTGTTGGAATATTTCTACACAACGTGGGATACCTCAAATTATTAACGAATGTCAAGCGATGAGGTATAAAAAATAAAAACAACATATCTTCGATGGGAATGCCGAACACTTCCTGGCCAACTAGGTTAAAATATTTTCGATATTTTCACACGCGGTTTTTACCACGCTCATATCCCCCGCTAATAATCCGTTATCGCTGTTCAAACTCGGTCCTTTATCTTAAATCAAGCATTTAATATCGAGCAGAAAAACTCTTGCGACGTTTCACTTCTTTCAGCCATATTGTATTTACGTATTTATTCCTATTTCCTGACCAGGCCTGCCAACCCACGGCGAATAAAAATTCTTCAATCTTTTTTCTCCTCGCTATTGTTCCTAACATCAATCCGAATTATTTCTTCTTATATCCTAATAATCAATCATTGCTCAAATATTTTCACGCCCTCGTAACGAGAGATTTTGCACATACATGAACGCGAGAAAAAGAAACAAAAGAAAAAACTGCGAAACAAAAGAGGGTAGATCGAAAAGTTTGGTATACCTATAGACTACGGGTATAAGTTATTTATTGAGCAGTTTTTCTCACCGATGCGTATCCGTTATCGACAGCACATTTGAAGTCGAGGCGATCATGAATTAGCATTATTCAAAATAATTCATAGACGCGTTTTAATTCCTCGAAAATATGTATAGTATTGGCTTGAAAAAAAATTGAACGCCTAGCCGGAGGCAACCGAAGGTGCACAAGCGAGTTCCGTTTCCAATATGGCGGGCCTAGTGACTTTCGAATCATCGCGATCGACCTTCGACCCTGCTTTATAGTGCTTCTACTTTTTCACAACGATATCATCGCGGCGGTGCGACGGTCGCGTTTAAGCCGTAAGCTCGTCCCGTGTCCCGTGTCCCGTGCGTACATCGCGTTAGGTTAACTTTTATCGATTGTTGATTTCCTCACGAACTTGATTTATTATGATCGCGTTGAGGGTTGCTCTGTCGTTATTAATCCTCATCTCCGCTCTCGGGACGCAAACGCAAACGCGAGCGTCGAGCGACGGGGACGACGATATACCGCTCTCCAGGATCAGGGCGAACGCGGGACCGACTCTGAAATTTTTCTACTGGTAATTGGCACGATTCAATCAACTCCGACGAGCTAGACAACCCGTAAAACGTTCTTCCAATATTTCCAGCTACTCCTGCGGCTACAGAAAGGTCTTCGACGACTACGTCGGCATCCTGCAGCAAAAGTATCCGGGACTCAATATCGACGGAGAGAATTTTAACCCAGCCGGATATAAACTGTTTATGGCCAAGTTTTTGGTAAGTTCAGGCACCTTTATTCGTTAACCGGTTTTTTAAATCCACTTTCTATTCAGGGAGTGTCCAAGATCCTCGTGATTATCGTAATCCTATGTGGAATAAACGTATTCGCTCCACTGGGTCTGCAGCAGCCGTCGTGGTGGCAGTGGTGCACGGACAATCGTCTCTACGCCTGTATGATGTTGTTTTTCCTCTGCAACGCGATTGAGGGGCAATTGATCGCATCCGGAGCTTTTGAGATCGTGTTGAACGGTTATTAAGTCATTTTCAAACTTCTCACATTCATAGTCAGGTATTCACGATTCTGTGTCCTTTTCGTTTCCACGCAGACGTCCCCGTGTGGTCGAAGCTGGAGACCGGGCGGATACCCCAGCCTCCAGAATTGTTCCAGATCATCGACAGTCATATGCAGTTTGGAAAGATGGACGTCGACCAGGATGTCTTCGGCACATAGTGGCGCGCCGGGTGATCGCCGTCATCCGAGGGGGGAGGGGGAGGGGGAAATGTTTTACACGATCAAGAGACTCGCGACGGAAAGTGCAACCGGCTCGAACTAAAAGTCAGAGTTTGCGTTGCGCTTTCCGTTCCGCGAGTGCAGTTTAAGTGAAATGATATTCCGTTGATTTTATTTCAACGGATTGATTAACGTATCTGTTCGAAATCATCGGTCAGCTGGTTGAGACGGTCGAGAAATAATGTTTTTGTGTTTTATCGAAATGCGAACCGATTATTATTCTATCCACCCTCAAGATCCTTGATTCGAGATTCGATTATCGCATACCTATGTATATTATTTAAGTATCAAACCACTATGCTCGCGCGTTTTCCAGTCACGCCTGTACTCTACTGTATCTATTGTATGTACTGTCAAGTACTTGTCGAAAGTTGTATTATATTTCTTACCAATTATCCACTACTTTTATTCGTCCACCCCGTTTATCCGTGACAATTTGGTACTAACACTTCGCGGTAAGGCCGCAAGTGGCGGTAGTGCATCGTAGCGGACCTAACCTCGAAAAACAACAATAAAGATCGATCTAGAAAACAACAAGAGTATCGAACACCGCGGGACGGGATAGACGCTGAGAATATCTTCAATTCCGAAGAGACAAGTTGCCAAACGAGAGTCTCGCCACTCTGAGAGCGAATGTCTGAACTGATATCCCTGATCGTTCGGAGACGACGATGGCCCGAGCGTTGTGTGAGGTTAGTTTACGAGTCGCGGTTGCACCACCGCTTCGGTATGTCCACGCCGCGTAACGCCGCGGTAGATTCAGGGAAATTATTGTGTCAATTTCCCCTCGCGACTCGCTCGGTGTTTCGCCACCTGGCGTCGTGGAATTCGATCGGGATTCGTCTGCCGAGTAGCCGGTCCTCGCACTCCGCCCCGAACCGGGAAGACTCCGTACTTGAGAGCAACAAGGCGTTCCAACCCGAATCCAAAGAGCTGCAAGCGGCACGGAGAGCCGATTTGTCGCTCTCCGTGCAGGAGCTGTGCGGCTGCGGCAAAGAAGAGGCCGACGAGTATGTAAAGGACTTGAGCCGATTTTCCGTCATCGAAGCTGGGAACTTCAGACAAAACTATAAAACGCTGATAGACTTCGGGTTCTCGGATAAAGTAATCAAGAAAAATCCCGGAGCATTGACTATGCCGGTCAACATTCTATTATTAAAGATAACACAGATGAATTTCATGAAATGGGGAGACATCGACGACACTGCTCCGTTCTTCGGAATGAACTTACCAACCCTGCGAAAAGTTGCCGGTATCATCAAAGCCGAAACGATGAGTAGCGGCGGAAGCAACAGGATAACTCTACTCGCGGAAAAGCTCCAGGTGATTTGAATAAGTATAAATCTCTGATGCGCCGTAACGCTCGTTCCGTCTTCGTTCTCAGTGTCCGACCATGCTGGCGAGCGAGATCGTGGCCAAGCACGGCTTCCTGCAGAGCATGACTCTCGCCAAGATGGAACGTGTCCTGGATATCATGCTGGGTAGGTACTTTCGGTACTCTGACTGAGAATATTGAACATTCGGTTGTTTTCCGCAACGCTCGCAGATGCCCGGGTGTCCAGGGAGGATATACTGAACGACCTGTGGGCGCTGAGGTACAACGCGGATGTGATTAGGGAGAAATTGCAAAGAGTCACCGACGCAGGGGTCACGCCGCTCAAACCCTGGATGATCAGATGCACCGAGGAGACTCTCTCAAGGTCAATTCATGTCCCTCGGAACGACATTACCGACGGAGCCTTTCATAATCAGCGTTTTTCTGTTCCGCAGGAGGATACTGAAGGAGATGCGTCGCCGTTCGGTGCTAGGAGAAAGCGGTACAACCTTAGAATACCTCGCGGAGCGATTGCAGTGCGGGACAGAAGAGATAAACGAGCTGACGTCGAAATATCCAAGGATCATACTGTTGAGCGGCCCTAAGTTAAAAGAGACCATCGATTTCCTGTTGAAAAATGGATACACCGTGGACGATATAAGGAAGGTGCCCAAGATTCTATTTCACAGTATAGAAACCATGAAAGCTCGAGTGGTCGAGCTCAAGAAGTACAATCAAACAGAATCCCTGGTGCCGTTGTGCAAGAGCAAACAGCAGTTCGAAGCGCATCTACACAAGGTCGTGTGCCAGAGGCTCGAGAGTTTCACCCGATCCAAGTGACCATTAATCGTTCACGGAACCATTTCATTACCGCTTCCCGTTGTAAATATCGAGGGATACCCACAAGGAGTACAGAGTATCGAAAGTAATTGTATTTCGAACCTTAGAAATAAATTGTGAGAGAGCGTCGCTTAGTAACTTGTCAGTCTTTGGTATCTTTTCGTTCGTTCCGAGCCCGAAATCACTCTGTTCCTACGATTGTCCTCCCGGTCTCCATGTTACTGTCTCTGCACAGTTTCAGCAGGTTTTCGACATGTTCCTCGTTCTCCAGAGCGCATTTTTCCCTGATCAGCGTAGTCTTCAAAAAAGAGTCGACCAAGTCCGGATAAGGTCCGTGCAACTCCTGGCGAACTTCCAGAGGATTGACCCACATGTTGTGGCTGATGTGCAACATCACCTGAAACGATTCAACCATCAGTTTCAAGTGAATGAAATATACGTGAAATCGTATCGAAGAACTAGGTCAGCACCTTTCCGAAAACGCACGAATTTGAATAAGCCAGACTTTCCTTGAACCATTGGCCAACGATGTTCTCGGCACAGGGACTCCATGCAGGCTCGTTGTCGAATGGGATAATTCCTGCTAGGTAGACGTCAACTACGTGCGACGGCCATTCTGCCAGCTTATCCGGAACTTCGAGCAGATGGCAAGCCTGAAAGAGATACAAAGTTGGATAGTTTTAATAAAAAACCCGGATAATTTGTTACAAAGGCAACTCAAATCGAACATACTTTGACAGAGACCGTGTCGCCGTCGTCGATGCAGCGCACGTCCACAGACTGGGTTTTTATCTCATCTTTCTTCACAGATGATAAAACCTGAACCCTTTTGAAAACTCCTGGTGCGTCCTCGATCGCGCAAATGTCGCCTATATTCACGACCTTTGCTGATCTCCTGCTTGAAAACATTGATTGATTAATAAGAGATAATTAAGCGATGATCGTAGTTTTATTTTCTCTTGCTTCCGACCTGCTAGCTGGGTCTGAGAAATGTTTCTGCATCTCGATGGCAAGGTCGCCAAACTCCTTGAACGAGAATGGTATCCATTCCTTTGTACCTGCTGGATTGTACTCCAGAATTCTTGCGGAGTAGTGATTGGTACTGTGTATACCGAGCAGAAACAACTTTACCCAATCGTAGCTGTAAAATATGAATAATTGCAGCATATCAATGATTTAGATAATTATAATAGCTGAATGTGTACGTACGCTCTGATCTCCGTCATTGGTTTGTCAATTTTAGGTATGAAGCAGTGTCTACTGGCACAGGAATCCTTATTAGGGCAGGTCCCGAAGGCCTTGAGATCTTTGCACAAGCGACGATCGGTCTTGGCCATCTCTACCGTAAGAATTATTTCCTGTAACGGAAAGTTGACCATTTTTAAGATCGATTTGATCAAAATCTGGATAAGATAAGACGGTCGTTTTACCTCCAGCTTTGCCTTCAATGGTGCGGGTATCTTGCCACCGAGCCTTCGTATCATGGCGACGACGCCGTTCAGTTGGGCGTCACTGGTCTCATCGGCCAACAAGACGAACCTTGGCTTCGGTTTTTCCTGCGAAAATAGTGGAAACGGAAGTTTGTCAATTTTGATTTTTTCCCTCCGGAAAAGTACGATAGCACACCTTGCTCCCAACGTGGAGGGAAAAGTTGTCTATCAGAGTTGAGAACCGGTGGAAGAACTGCGTTTTAGATCTTGCCGCGAGCGAGTAGTGGATCAGACAGTCGGCGTCCTTGATGTTCAAGACCGACACCACCGGGTCGGTGCAGACGAGCACAAAGTACTTTCCAGACACCGTCGCCATCCAGGTCTCCCTGATTGCTCTAGATTCCGTGAAAATCATCTCTTCGTGAACGAGAGAAGTGTCTATGGAGTTTGTCGTGAGAAACTGAGCGAGCTCTTTCGCCTCCTCTGTGGTTACGCACACGATTATCGTCTTAATCATCGTCCATTTGGTGCCCAGTAATTCTGTGGAGCATGCGACCATTAAAACGCTGCAAGACCGAATTAAAGCTTCCGTAGTCCTCGAATGACCACCGACCTACTACTTTCGCCGCCTTTTGATCCCTGGGTCGGAAAATGAGCTTTGGTTTGAGGGCGGCGTACACAGCTGCTTCCATGTACGACCCGATACAGACGTAAGGGTCTTTCATGAAACCTTTGACCAGTATTTCCACAGGAGGTGTCCAGTACTGGGCAACCGCTATCATCTGCAGTTTAAGCCTAGTGGCGAGCCCGCAACGTTTTTTCTCGACTGCGGGTGGGATTTTGAATATCGGTCCCAGCTGGAAAACAAGAACGGATATCGTCATAGTACGCGTATGTGATTCAATTATATTAGCACGTCTTACCGATTGATTGTACTTTTCGAGTATCGCGTCGGCCCCGTCGAAGACCATGTGCGACAGTCTGTCAAAGGTCAGCAGTCTCGGATCACTTTTTATCAGCCTGGACAAATACGGGGGTGTGGAAATCAGGATATCGCAGCCATTGTAGATCTTTGCCTGTTTACAATGATCAAATCATGCAGTAATTGCTTCGTACAATTTTTAAGCGGGGATGGAACTTAATTACCACAACGGTTTTCTCCGGTATACCATTATAAGCGGGTAAAACTGCTATACTGTCATTGGTATTCTCATTGTCCTTCAGTATTTTGCAACAGGTTTTGAAAATGCGATAAACGTCCCGGGAAGATACGCATAGTATTATCGCGAACGGGCCTTTGGCTCCGGACAACTGTGAAACAAATTGCGGCGATTAGTAAAACCAATTAATAAGGTCTGACAAAAGCTTTCGAACGGCAGCTACCTGTGGATTGCTCCTATTCGCGGTAACGAAGCTGATAATCGGTATAAGATAAGACATGGTCTTCCCAGATTTGGGCGATGCGACCGCTACCATATTCAGTCTTCTGCACACCGCTGGCCAGATATATTCCTGGATCGTCATCGGTCTTGATATGGGAAACAATCGCAATGCCCTCTGCAGCCGACTATGAAAGCCTGCTTCTGCCACCGAGTAGATCGGCTTACACTCGCATGTGCTACAGATCAGTATTCTCTGATCCGGATCTATCCAGCGATCGCTTTTCGAGAGTCTATCGGTTATAAAAATGAATTCTAGAATTAAAATTCATCAAGAGGAGAGCAAAAAAAAATGGCGAGAAGGAGTAATAATAATAATAACTCTTTTCTGGGGTTAAAAAAATATTCTGCTCTCCGATATATGAAATGGCAGCAAAGCTACACCCACTTCTTGACATCGTCACGTTTTTGTTCACAGTTTTCTCCCATGGATGTATCGCTGAGAGGCTGATCGTCAGATGTGGTTGAAGCCTGCGAAGCTGGTGCGTCCGGTTTTTTCTTACTCCCCGCATAATCTGTATCACAGAAAAATTCATGTTTCAGTTTTGTGTTATCATCTTGCGTCATTGTTCCCGAAATATTTACCATCCTTCAACATTGTCCCAAACAGATTGCACACCAGGGATTTACCCAGAGGTTCGATCTCGTTTTCAAGGATCAAGTAGAGCTCGCCATATCGGTTTCCAGACTTGTCGGAGGTCAGATGATCGAAATACGTCGCCGTGGACGCGTCTACCATTTCTCTCGTGAATTGTATCGCCAGTTTGCTCCAATGATCTGAAAAACTTTTCGCAAAATTTAGTAGCTATTCTTGACGTCCGTTCATGAGCAATTTACATTATATATATATATATTCACCGAGCAACTTTGTTCTCTACAGCGATCGGTACTATGTCGTTGATGCCCACGGAGGTTGTGAGAAACTCGGTAGGGATGGAATTCGGCGGGAGAACCTTGAGTTCCTCGATCCAGAAGTGTAGCACTATGCCGTGATCGACCAGCATCACCGGATACTTCGAATTCTTAGTTTTCCCATGCAGCACGACCCCCCTGCAGTGCCAAGCCGGAAGGTCAGCGTTGAAGGGGCTGTCGTTTCCGCTGGACTCGACGAGCACCAGCTAGAATAATTTTCATTGGATCGAAATCAGTTGAAATTCGAACCGCAGCTGTTTATTTGTCGAAGAGAAACTCACGTCTCCGATCTCTGGTTCAAAGCCTGCGCCATATCCGCGTAATGTCTGCTTATTAGCAAGGTGGTGGAGTTTCTGCTCCAACTGGTTAAGCTGCTCGGTGCGATTATCGACTTCGTAGATCCTGATGTAATACGGATCGATTATGTTCGTTACTCTAACCTCCTTCGCAGTAGGGGGAATGTGAGCTTTTTCCTCTAAAAACAGAAAATTATTCCTCAAAGGCTCAACATATATGCCAAAGTTAGTCTTCTGTGTCCTCAGAACAAGTAAACGGTAAGATTTTCCCGATTCGGAGTAAGAAACAAATGAGGATCGGCAAGTTTTAACGAAACCGTTACGCACCCATGTTGCCTGTTTTCTTCAACTCAGCGGTATTACGATACTTCTTCTCACTTCGTCTTCTCTCAGCTCTGTTCACTTGTAAGAAACAACCGCACGTGGATCCCGCAGTAACATGTGAATCTCTTGCAAACACGCGTGCGCGTCAAAGGCAGTTGGATGTTTCCACCGTTTCACGGCTCGTTCTTTTGAACTCGATGCGGCGATTGGTTCCCGCAAACCAGGATGCGCGGACCGAGTGGACATATCTGACGGATATTCGAAATTTGAATATGCGGACTCTCCTGAAAATGTGTGACAATGTGACAACGTAAAAGATACCGTCTCTTCGTCCCAAGTCGGACTTTGAATAATCGAGAGAGCGAGATTCCCCCCTATGAGCGATCGCCTAGTCGCTCGCGCGGTTCGTGCCTCGGTTCAGACTTCAGAGCGTTCGGATCATGTTCCGCGGATTACCGGTGCGACGGTGCGACGTGAGTTTGCGCGAGTTGTGATTATCCGTGTTCCGAGAGGTTTCGAAGTATAAAACCCGTAAAACCGTCGACTAAGATGTCGATATTCGATGTGCGGAACATAGTGGGGAGATTCAACTCAAAGTTCGTGATAACACTGCCGTCGATCAACCTGTCGAGGACGCAAAAGGTAATAAAATTGTAGAAATACGTGAAAAGTTAGGTTAAGCCAGGCTAGATTCCTCTGTATTTACATCCGTACTGGTTCCCGGCGTTACATAATTTTCCAACTGGTACGTCGAGAATGTACGAAAACTGAGTGAAACAACCAAAAACTGATCATTCCGCAGCCATGAATATCCCTACCGTAACCCCTGACGTCTTTATTCCAGATATTAATTCTCTGTCTGACGAGCGGCACCCTGCTTCTCGGAGGCTTGGCACAGTTCCTGAAAAGGAGACGGAGAAATCCAGCCGCCTTTGCCAGACGATACCCTCGGGACGCCAGGCACAAGTACATCAACGGCAAAGGCTCAAATTTAGGTGAGTACAAATTCTGTGCGAGAGGGGAGCCTAGAGTAGGTAATGATTGCCCTAATCGTTGCCCTCCGTTCCAGATGCAGTGTCTCAAGTATCCTGGGCCAGGAGAAGCGAGGCCAGCTCCAGGAGCCATGTCAGCGATCGAGCCTCTCTGATTTCCTCCGTCCCTGGCGGACCGAACGGAGATGTTATTCTCACGCCCCAACAGTACGGAGTACTCGGTGAGTGGTGCGAAGCTATAGTTAAAAAGACATGCAGAATATTCGAACCGTGGCTATTGTCTAGAATATATTGTCTAGATAACAGGCAAGATTTGGAATATTGTAGTTTACTGCAAAACTGTGTCTGAGATATTAGCGGAGCGGTTTTTCGATTGTCTCAGAGCCAGAATTTCTGACTATTGACGACTGCGACGCGTGCGACGAATGAGTGGTAGGGTTTCGTGAGAAAGAAAAGATCGGGTTTTCGGGTGTTCTGTACAGCGTGATTGGAGTGCTGGCTAATATGAATTTCCTTGGCGTCTAGTTATATATACATTGCAATTATATTTACACAGTAATGTACAATACAGCAAAGAAGCCGGGAACGGTTACGTACTTATGAGAAGAGAAGTACAAGCCTTTGGCGAATCTTCGATTCAAAAGCATAGATATCATTTTCTCTTTATTGTTATCGTTAATATTACGGATATCGTTTATGGTAATTACAGCTTACCGCTGTCCACTACTGTCTAGCTATAATCTACAGAGGAAAGTAAATAATACCATAAAAACACTGCGAGATTATTGAGAAAAAGATTAAAGTCCATATCGGACGAGAGAAACAGAGCTACTTTGGTAGCTGCATTCCTTAAAAGCCACATACTTGTGCTGTACAAAAATTTTATCCTTATCCCAATGATAATTTCGACAAATTATTCGTAATAATAATTATATAGTGACTAAATTACATCTTACTCTTAGCTCCCTAGCGAGGCTCGATATCTCGGGCTAATAATCGCAAGAGAAAAGAAAGGGATACGTTTACACGAGTAGACTTTATATTAGGTATTACTAGAATACGCCGAGTACGTAAGATATCCATCCTCCTATTCGACTTGCTCTCTTAATAGAAAAAAACACTTATTAGCTTCATAGAAACATGTAAAATTATATGGCTATCTCAAAAATATAGCATAGCTGCATTGATTCAGATCTCTCTCCTTTTTTTTTCTTCTTTTTTCTCTCTACATATTTTTTTTTCTTTATTTACTTTTAGAATTAACTTCTCCCTTCTTCAATTATATTCTTATTCTTTCTGAGGAATAGTGGAATGTAAAATATATATTTCTTTTAGACGTTGGTTTAGTTATCCTTTTCATATTTTTTGTTATTACTTTCTCTCTTTCTCTCTTTTTTTTTTTTAATCTCGTAAATCACTATCGTTATCATAGCTAATCTACGTAATAATCCTGCATTGGACTGAAGTTTTGCTTGTACTTGGGTTATACTATGAGATTAGTCTCATAATCAACAGATGATAATTGTTTATCTCCTTACTAAGCTAAATATAGACTCATATATTATATCAAGACATATTTTTTTTTTTTTTTTTACTGTCATTTTCTATTATTTTGTTCTTTCTGAAGGCAAGCGACGGAGATTCTTGGTAACATATATATTCATATATAGAGAGTAAATTCTTATAATTTTCTTTCTTCTTAGGATTCAAAAATGTCGTTACTCCCCGAACGATAGTCTCGTTTCGAAATCTTTCAAGGATCGGCTATCGTGCAGCCCTATACATCCACTATGTCGCGTTAACAAGAACAAATCGATCGATCGATCATGTGCTAAGATCGCGTAGCGAGGGGGCCAATATTCCCACGATAATGAAAATCAGAGCATTTCGGCAACTCGATACCCCGCCAGCCCCGTTCTGCGCATCGACTTTGTTCTTAAGCGAAAGAGGACCGCCGTCGGCCTGCATACCGTCGTCTCCCTTCTTCGAGTCGATGACGTTCGAGCCAACGGCGTCCGGCTCGTTTCCGTCCTGAGTGTTGAAGGACCCGATCTTGCTCTTGTCCGGCCTCGTCGTTCTCTGCGTGACCGTCGTCGGCGCCGGCGTGGTCGTCGTCGTGGTCGTTGTCGGGACCAGGCTGAAATTACCGATGTAGTACATCGGCCCGAACTCGGGCACCACGTCCATCATCCCCTCCTCCCTGTGCACCCCGCTTATGGATCGCGTCATCTTCGCGCCGTCCGCGTAGTGCGAACTCAGCTCCGCCGTGTAGGGAACCTCGAGGTCCGTGTAGTTGGCCTTGAGCGTCACGTTGACCGCCGTCCCCGGCTCCAGGTAGACCTCGACCCTGAAAATCGCGGATTAGAGAGAGCGAAGAGTTCGCGGATGGGGGAACCACCGGTGAACCGCAATGCACTCACGTGTCAACTTTTTCAACGACGTCGTGGATCTCGATTCCCCACTTCAAGGTCGGCAGCTGGGTACCGTCGTTCAGGTAGATCGTGGTCGGCAGACCCTTGAGTATGGCGTGTCCCTGTCCCCAGTATACCGAATGGTTGTAAGAGTAGGCGAAAGCCGCGTCGAAATTTGCCGGAGCGTTTCCGGCGTTGCTCAAGGTCGCTCTTCCCAGCTCCTTCGCGGAACGCTTGATCGGTCTCTTCCTCCAGTGGTTGAACCTCACCGATTTCAGCTCGTACTTTACCGGCTCCCACTCGACGAGGACTTCGCCAGAGTCGACGGACACCTCGACGCCGTCCTGAAACCGCGAACGGTGGGTCAGAAAGTGTCACGGAAGGTGAAAAGCCTCGTATTCTCACCTTTACGTAGGTGATGCTTCCCAGTTTATCGTTGGGATCGTATTTCCCGATGTAGTGCGTGAAGCCGACGGGAGCCGCGGTGTCGTCGCTCATCACCTTGTGCCGGGCCACGTACGTTTCGGTCGTCGATATGCTGCCGTCGGGAGGCGGCACGAACTTGTTCCAGTGAACCCAGGTCAGACGAGCCGCCTTCTCGACGTTCAGCAGCAGATCGTATCTGTCGTAGGGGTGCACAACGCCCAGGAGCGACACGACGCACTGCTTTTCGCCCGCAACCTGACCCCCGGACACGTAGACGCCGTTCAGGGCGGCGCGGCACACGAATATCGGCTTAGAGTCCGTGTGCCCGGTCCCGTCGTCTAGAATCGTAAAAGAATCTCGAGGATTAGCGACGAGAATTTCACATTTCCTGCAGGGTGAACGGAAACACGCACCTTCTTCTCTGGGTACGAATTTAAAGCCGCCGATAACGAAGTCGTGATCCCCCTCGAGGTCGAGCTGGGGCTGGGGCATCCATGTCAGTATGCTGGACGTCAGTACTTGTCGGTAAGGCGATACTCTGAGAACGTGGACGCTGTTATCAGCGCCGGCCAATTGCGCGAATATCTGGAGTTGCAGGATGACGAAGCACGCCAATATAGCCGGTGACCGGCCGCTACTTTGCCTCGCGAAGATCATCTGCGAGTGGAAAGAGGGAGGACGACGTGCCATTCATTTGTATACGAGAAAGAAAAAAAAAAGTTGCGAAAGACCGCGTTTCGGACATGGCGGAGCCACACGGGTATCGATCGACCACCCCGAACCCTCTATCTCTCTCTGGGTGCAACTTCAATGTCGCGACTACGACGCACGGAGCTGGGTAGGCGCGGGGGAGATACCGGGGTTACCATGATAACGCCTCCCCATTCCGCAAGACTCGGGCGACATTTTTCCTACCAAGATGCAATTCTGCGGATCTGTGCGACCTTCCGAGAGGATCATCAGAGGTCAATTGGACCGATCCAATTCCCGGACTATCGAATATTTTCTCTCATTATTTCAGTTATTTCTCGTTACCTCGATCGTTTCTCATTAATTCAGTGATTTTTCTTCGGTTATTTCTTGATATTTCAGGCGCTATCGACACGTTATTTACACGAGTCACTCGCCACCCGCGGAGTACGTACATCGCCTACTTGAATAACGCTGATTGCGAAGTGTGGCGTTGCGAAATTGTAGAAAACCGCACATTTCGCTGATCGTGCGGCACAGAGTACCTCTACCTACATTCGTATGCCCGACGGGCAGTAGAGCCTCGCGTGCGTATACGGTGACAATTGTCGACTAGGCACAACCCGAAGATGCCGTTCAGAGATTAACCTTTCCTTAAGCCGTTGAGCTACTGTACGGGGTCTTATCGCACGTAGCCGGCGCGGTGTTTGTGAAAATGTCACGGACGCGGATGAAGAATTCCGTCACCATTCGCGTATAGTTCAGATCCGAACGGTCTCGTCCCGTTTCCGGCTGTCCACGTCCTTCCTTGTGCCTCGAATATCGACCGATCGTGTCTATACACGATCTGCACCACTCGAAATTCGAAAGTGGAGCCTGAGATCATCGTCAGGGTCAAGGAGCAAACCGCAGTTCGAGATGGTTCTCCGAATGTATTACGGACTATGACGGAATCGCTGGCCCGGGCTACTCTTTAGCACCTGCGACTACGCGTTAATGAATCTCGTATTCACACGAATTTGAATACCTCTGTGTTTCGATCGTGCCCTTGAAACGTGTCGGCGTGGGGCTTCCGTCGTGCCTCCGTGACTCCGTAATTTCGTAATACCGTAATACCGTTAGGGGCGGGTTGATCCTTTGACAGAGACGCTCCGACTGTCGCGGCGATGACTAATTAGTTAATTACTTGACCCCGTGGTCGTTTTCATTTTCCCCTGGTCGGTGTGTCACGCATCGCGGCGCCAGAGCGATTCGAACCGCGGTCGGACTAATTAGAGTCGAACCGAGGCAGGAGTGGCCTCACCGTTAATAAAAGTCTCATCTTACAATTGACAATTTACTCAGCGATTCGAGGACGAAAAGGACGCGCTCGCCCTCGGATCACCTGCGGGTTAAGTATCCGGATGTGGATGATCAAGCTCCCGATTACGCCTCGGTGTACGATACGTACAATCATCGCGTATCCGTTTCCACGCATGCAATGAGCACAGATTGATCTCGTACTACGCTTTACGCAGCTCGAAAGCGTTCAAGGTCGCGGCTTTCGACGCCGGCCACGATTGAACGACGAGGTTTAATTAATTCATGCCTCGGTGTGTTATATATCTCGATCTCGATCGGCAGAAATGCGGGAGCGACGTTGATACTCACTTCAGGTATTGTGTATCCAATAAGCGTGCGTTCACACTCGGCGACTCGGTCGATTGTTGTCGGACTCGTCGACGCCGTCAAAGCTCATCATACGAGCGACGAAGCGGTTTTCCGTGTATTTTTGTTCGTTTGCACCTGTCGAAACTGCAGTCGTCGCGGTAAGAACGCGTAGCGCAAAGCCGCAGGAGAGACTGAGGTCTGAGGCTCGGGAACCACTGTGAAAGAAAACCGCGGAGTCCCGGCGGTGCCGCGTAACAGTGCATCTCCCTTTCTCTCTCGCTCCCCTCGGTCGAACCCCGCGCACCGACTCAGCTGCCGCACCGACCCCTCCCCATTGGATGACACATCCTCCAATAACAAACCTGGGCAAGGATTACGTCACTCGCGGTACGCGCCCGCGTTATTGACGCGCAGGGTCGAACCTTTTACACAACGAGACGAGACGATGCGATGCGGGATTCGGGAACAAATGTTGGTCACAGAACCAGAATTCGAGGGGATCCCAAGGGCGAAACGGGAATTCCCCCCCTTCCTACTTCTCACGCAGGGGCGATCCCTCGATGAAAGAAAGAAAGAATGAAAGAAGAAAAAACGAAACACGCAACGTACTTTCAGGTAGTACGCTCTCGCGTTCCTCTTCCGCACCGTTGCTCAATCTAATTATCGGATAAAATGCGATCGACGTTGTTGCGAGTGTGTGTGTGCATGAATGCACCCTGCTGGCACCTGCGGCGTCGATCCAGTTTCTAGACTATGCCTCTAATTGCGGACCGATTGGTTTTTATAATCCGAAATGACACGATTCTTGCTTGACTTTTCCGCTCTATATTAAAAATCCTCCGTCAATTAAGAGTCACCATCCGAGGTTTCGATGGAACGAATGCACGGGTCTGGCTGATAATTGGGACGGTAGATTGAAATCGCTCTAGGCTTGCGTCATCGCGAGTACGAGAGAACGAGGATATTCGGAATTCCGGCACGGCTGACCGAATCCATTCTCTGTGTGGCCTGCAACGAAGATAAACCGAGGGTATATACCGTTAGCTCGAGCTGCTGCTTGCCTCGCAAAAATAAACGAGGAAAATATCAAGAGACACCGCGGGATCGTAGCTTAGTGCTCTTCCGTTTTTACCGCGCGTCACGTGTCTCGGTGCAGGTCGATTTAACTCTTCGAGGGCATAACGGTACTCTGAATAAAGCAATAGCCCTCGGCTGGCGCCAGGCATCGCGATACTCCGCGGAAAACTGCGTGTCTGCGGTGGATTTGATCCTAGTGGATCGTAAAAAAGAATATAAAGCCGAGTCGAGTCGTCTACTCTTGAACTCCTCTCGAGACCGGGTCTAAGACATACGTGCGGCTAATTCGCAGGACTCGAGGCTCTCGAGCGGGCGCTCTACTGCTGGGAAGATGCACTCACGGCCTTCAGCTCGTCCCTCAGCTGCGGAGACGCCCTGGCGCTACCCTCCAAGGCCGACGCCGCGTTCACGCACGACGTGCAGGAGCTGCTCGATCTCGGCTACCACATACAAAGCACGGCCGAGCTCCTCTTCATAGACCAGGTGAGGCTCGGCCGCGAGAAACGCTAATTAAACGGTACGGTACGGTCGCTCAAAGAACCCCTTATTGTCACACCCAGCACTCCGTCTTGTTCCGGAATGAGAGCGACGCGGGCAGCGAGGAGAGCCGGAAACCCTCCGTCTCGGGGACCCGGGCGTCCTCTTGCTACAAAGACAAACAGGACGCCGCGTCATCCCCGGAGTCATTCGAATCCGCTCGCGATGGGGTGAGTGCACGTACGATTCTTTGCGATTTCAAGCTTCACTCGTGGTCAATGGACGGACGTTGCAGGTCGCCGATCTGCGCGAGTTTGAAGAATTTTCCGAGTTCTTTCCCCACTTTGAAAAGCAGAAGTTGTATCTGACCGCGTTGAAGCAACACGAGGACAAGGGAATACCGTGCAGGTAGAGTAGATCAGCGAAGAGGATCGTTTCACAATGGTCGAATGATAACATCTCGTTCGTGTTCTTTTATTCTCGCTGTACGTACTACACACAGAAAACTACACACGGAACTTGTTAAATGCGGTTCCGACGTCGAGTACCTGGCCAAAGTTCACTGCCTGAGACAAGCGTTCTCCAGGTTATTCACCCTGCCGGTAGCCGCCTCCTGGGTTGCCGACATGGGGCGACAGCTTATCAGCGATTTGATCGTCTACGCGGACAGGGTCTGTACTTCTCGATCCTCTCAATGCCTACTCGCGAATTCTATGTTTTACTTATCCACCACAGGATCCCAAGGAGTACCTGACCCACTACGAAGCGATGCTCGAGTTCCTGCAGGACCCGACCAAACGAGGTATGATGCAGGAAGAGCTGACCGGGAGGAACGTAAAGTGCATCAATTTCTACGACGTCCTGATAGACTTCGTGCTGTTGGACGCGTTCGACGAAGTCGAGAGACCTCCGTCCTCGATCAAGGCGATTCTGCAGAACCGGTGGATATCCGCGAGTTTCAGAGAAACGGTTGTTGCCTCTCGTTCTTTTTTTTTTTTTTCAAATCCCATTTGTTATTAAAATAATTATGGAGTATGCGCGGGATAATGAGACCCCTAACGGTATCGTATTTGCCAGCAAACGGGCAAACGGAAGGAGCCGGTTGGAAAAACCCCACCACTAACGGGAAAATCGATTTTCAGGCAATCGGCACCGCCGTGTGGTCGGTGCTGATGGGGAAACGGCAAATGCTCAAGTACAACAAGGGATTTCTCGCCCATTTCTACTCGATATCGGAACAAATATCGCCGGTGCTCGTTTGGGGGTTCCTGGGGCCCGAGGGGAGCCTGAAATCGACGTGCTACTACTTCCGGGAACAAGTAATAGAGTTCCTCGTCGATATATTCAACTTCTTCAAAGTGCGTTATACCACGGTCGACGAACTAGCCGAGGACATACTCAGGGAGATGAAGAACAAGGTGGCGAATATAAACCAGAGGCTCTCTCTGGAAGGTTGTTAACGACGGGTTATTAGATTGTCAAAATTACCGGCTGGAGGTCGAACGCCGAGAGTCTAATTGACTAAGCCGTTAACGGGGACACTCGTCGACCGTAGATGATATATATATGATACTAACTCGTACCTAGGATTTAGGTCGAATCGTTAATTTTAAGTCGTTGAATCGAGTGACGCGAGAAACGCTAGAGTTGGGTAAAATGGTAATATCGTTTTATTCGTTCTCTTTCGAGCGCGTCCTTGTTTCTGGCACGAGGAAGGCTGCTCGTATTTCTTGCAGGTGACATCCAAGCCCGACGATAATCTTATGTACAAAGTTGAGTCGTGAACAATCGATCATTCGTGCAATGAAATCTCAAAGTTTTACACACGTTGTGAATCACACATTTTTTTATACTTTTTTCTTCCCATTTGCGCTTCATCGTCATCCTAGATTCAATCTACGAATAATAACGAGTAATACCATAATGGCGAGATCGTAACAAACACGCATTACAACATTCCAGATACTTGAATCGTTTTACATAGAATTTACTATAGCTTAACGTACCTATTATTCGCTAAGAAATTCTTGACACTATTCTGGTAGCCAAGGATATGTAGATATTGTATAATCTTAACTGTAGATAGCATGGAATAAATTTATGTCGTACCAAGATGTCAATCATTCGTTGCCAATGTACATATTTAATTTGTTATAAAAGTAGAAAACAGCCCATTATTATCCTACGGTAAAAGCCTATGTAATTAGGTAATTGAATTGTACAGATTTTCAATATCACACCTAATCGATAATCAACAATCATTCGCTAGCATAGCATAGAAAAGGAACTGATCCCATCTTAATATTGTAAAACGATTATGTATGGAACAATTATTTGAATGTAAAAAAAAACGTTATCAATTAATTCGAAACAACTGATATTTGATATCATTCACATAACGTTTCTTGTCGGGTTTAATCGTCGAATAACATGTTGTACAGATCGTCGGCAGAGTCCTCATCCTCGGAGGATGGCACATCTGGCATCACCTGATAAATTTTATTCCTCTTTTTGTACTCGGCAAAGTTCGTCACTGTAAATTGAAAAAAAAAAAAAAAAATCAATTACGATGCTCCCAAGAAATATTTAACCAGAGCACAATGATCGTACCGCTCCAATTCAGCAGCTCGTTCTTGGGCTTCCTCACAGCCGCCAGGCGATCGACGTCCACAAAAATTTGAGGGGATTTCATCTGAGAGTACAGAAGTCGGGGCCAGTCAGTCCCTGCAGAATTCACAAAATTAGACTCAATCGCAAGGTTTTTATACTCTACGACTTACACCTGTGGACTTTGGGGAGATGGACCGTGACTTCCCTCCCCGTCGTAGTGTGGCTGGTATCTTCGGCTACGACTGCGCCGAACAGGTGAAGGTTGACGAAGTAATCGACGCCAACGCACGTAGTGCTGTAACGATAAGAATGTATCCTCTGTTCGCGGTAAAGTAACCCGAATTACCTAAATTCAAGCGAGTCCACCGTCACTCTCAGAAAGTAATCTTCAACGTCGTGAAGCATTATTCTCGCGACAACCTCGGCCTCCGTCTGATACCAGTAAATTATCGGCGTTTTCAAACCACCGATCAGTAATGGAAGGTCCATAGGTAGATCAGTATGGCGAGGAACAAAATGAACGCTTCTGCACTAAGAATCGTTACTACGCACTTTGGTATCAATCTGTGAATTGATCAATGTCCTTCGAAGAATCGAGATATTTTACGGGAAATTGTTTTCAATGATCAATCCCGCGGACCATAACCTGAAACGTGAAACAAAACACCGGCGAGTCACGAACTACGCATTGAATAGATGGGAGACGCCAGATCCCGGACGTACACGAAGCGTTTGGGAACGCAGAGTGAGAGTGACAGCATCGAGGCGTGACCGGAGAAGCAAGTAGCGAGAAGTGAGAACAACATAACCGCAAACGTGTCTGTCAGTCGGGATCAACAATGTCGAAGAACACGTCGAGCAACGCTTTCCGTAAAATCGACGTCGATCAGTACAACGAGGACAATTTCAAGGAGGAAGAAGCCGAGGGAGGACCCGCTGGACCGGACGAGAACGAGATCATGACCCTGCTCGGACAATATCCTTTGCAATCGCTCCTCCCCTCGCTTTCTCATTTCGAGCTCGAAATATACATACATATAGTTTTTTCCTTATCGCAGTCTCAAGGGTAAGAACGTCGACGCTCTGATCTCTGTGCTGAGGTGCGCGCCTCTGGGATGCAAAAACCCGCAAGTTAAGGTACCTTCGTGCTTCCTCTTCTCTGTTTCCTGGCCTCTCGGTTGATTTAATATATCGTTATCTTTCCAGGACAACGCCTTGAACCTGACGCTGAAGGTGCTTTTGAGCATCAAGTCTAACCAGATCGAGGACGCGGTTGGCAAGCTGGACAGAGATCTTGTCGACGTACTGATGAAATACGTTTACAGAGGTTTCGAGTTCCCCTCGGAAGGAAGCAGCGGTCACCTGCTTCTGTGGCACGAGAAGGCGTACAACGTCGGAGGGGTCGGAAGCATCGTCAGAGTTTTGTCGGACAGCAAACGAGCGTGATGGGAGATGATGTTGCACTTTTTTTAATTGTAACGGTACACAGATTGAATAAAATATCGTCCTTTCCGTGGTGAGGGAAGGGTCGGAGTATAACGAAGCGACGATTCACCCTTCGGACTATTTTATTACACTTTTATAAACCTATGATACATGGGAACGTAGAGTAGCTGTGGGTTAATATATATATTTGATTATTTTACGTCAACAATATTTTTTCTCCCTTAGTTAGCTACACAGAGACTCGAGTCTGCTCTTATATTCATTTTTTATATAATTTTATTCGCACTTGTTCTTCACAGTCACCATTATCATGTTCGTCTGATGAATCAAGTAAAGCGCGCTAACAAAGACTGCGTTTGCTCTGAAAAATTAATAACACACCAACATTAACAGGGTCTCTAGTTTTTTGCTCAAATTATGCCTCATTTCGATTGAATTTGTGCTGATGAAAAAAAAACCGAATACTCACTGTCCCTCTTTGAAATACTCTTTCAGCGTATTGCTGAACCTTTTACTGTACTTGACGAACTCCCGCTTGCGCTGTTCCAAGGCTTGTTTCCCAGCCGATCCTGGGATGAAGCCGGCGACCTCGTTCACGGCGTCCAGTAGCTTCTTTATAGCGCTGGCGATCTCTCTGTGGAATTTGAACGCGTCGTTAGACAGGATTGAAAAGCCGAGGGACGATCTACTCACTTTATAGTCTCCAGAAAGGTTTTACGGTCGGTAATTTCATCCGGAATCCTGCTGAGTATCTTTTTGAGAGAGGCCGACTTTCTGTTCAACTCTTGAAACGCGTCCTCCGATCTGGCCAAGCGATACTCGACTACTGAAACAGTCGCAGGGTTTGGAGAAATAATTTTATCCGGGGTCGGAGGATAGACACATTTTCAATCTCGAGTCGTACTATTTGTCCGTTTACCATCGACGTCGGAAGCCATGCCCTGCAGTCGCAGGATACTCTCGTTCATGTTCAGGTTCAGATCGGCACGACGCACTATTCCCAGGACGAGGTCGTGCGTTATTCCCGGATGAGAGCTCTCCGCCTTGGAGAGCGCGGCTCGGAGCGTCTGCGCGGCGCTCACATTTTGTCGTTCCAACTGTGGGGCGTCAAGTTGGTGTTTGTTAGCCGTAGAAATTTTATTTCAAATGTGATATTGTGAAAGCGACAAGCGACTGTGAATTCGGGAGAGATCGTTCGCTCGATCGTCGTACCTTCGATAATATCGGTCGCAATATCACGGGAAGGACGAGTGATGTAACTGGGGTCTCATCGCCCATTGTCATCCTTCAAAAATGTTGGTTCCTTGATAATATCCGGAACAAAGGTCGCGACGATGGGTGAAATTTAAGGTCCGCGACTCGGTGCAGCGTACGCCCGATTATAACCGACTGGTCACGAAGATCGGACCATTCGCGGTTATTAGATATTAGATTAGATAAAACGGTTATCCTCGGACGGTCATCGTACGACACTATTATTCTACGCTTCTATTTCCCCCGGGCGGTTCTGACAGCTGTCAACAAACCCTTCTTCCTGGTTGGAAATAATCGGAACGAGGTTAACGTCAAAATTCTATTTCTTTTCGACAGGGAATACGCAGCCTACCAAGACGGAGGGTCCACATCCGCGAACAGCCACGCCCGCGGACGTTCTATCGAATGGTCCAAGATGGCGCTGAGGTAGAAGACATTCGTTACCCCTCCCCCATAAATTAATATTTGTTACTTATATTATTTTAAAGATTTTAATGTAATTAATTTTATTAAAAATATTTAAAATAAATATTTAATTTGTATAATATTTATTTATTCTAGTGATTAAATTTTTAACTCTCAATCTTGTACATTGAATAGATGAATTAAAACTGATAAGTTTCCATTTAATTATCGCGTTTTCGAGCCAAGATCCTTGAAATTTGAATTTTTCTTTTTCATTCACTTCGACCACCGTCTCTTCGTTGCATGTATGATAAGACGAAAATAGGATCACGATGCCCAGTCTCAATTGCAGGCATCCAGTTTTCGATATTAACGAGCATACCCTTCTGGGCATTAATTCGCTGACTGTGGGCGCAAGTTCGTGACCAGAGATGTAAGCGTTCCACAGTTCGCTTACACTGTTCGAGAATATGTAAACAAACTACTTGCGCAGTTGATATCACGTTCGGTGCTCCCTGCACGTACGAAAAACATCTTTTGTCATTTTTGACGATGCATTGTTTCGAATCGCGACACTCTTTCACGGTCAAATTCCCGGGAACCAATCAAAGTCCACGATTCGCGGCGCTGCTAAGTTGAGATGACAGACGGCGATAGCGGGAGCGTAACTATGCCGCGAAATTTAAACACCGAAATTGAAACACACAAGTGATGCAATGACAGCAATAGTCGCATCCTGGCTCCGGCGGTGTCGAATCTCCGTTCGCTGCTGATATATCAGATTCATTTCACTTTTTGGCTCTGATTTCCGTCTTGTTAACTCTTTTCATTCCGCGAAGCAACAGTGCCTCCCGCCCCCCCACCTTGACGACGGAAAGTGGAAAGAACGGGCAGAAGCGTGGCACGTTTTGTTGTATGAGCAGCGCAGAACTGGCGGCGCACAAGTGCGGTGGTGCCGGATCGCGGAATACGTTGACGTAGATGCACCTGTTGGAAATCTAGCCTAAAAAAGCGTAAAAATTTTGTCTCGTAAATCACATACGTTGGGAATAACACCGATTGACGAAGGCTCTGCGCGGTGACGGGATTGCGATAAAATAAACGACTTAACGAATGTGGTGTAACGAAGACTGCACTTTAACCTCAGAATAGAACAATGACGGGCCGAGTAATACCGGAACAGAAATTCCTCAGTCGTGCCTTGACCACCAAAATTGCCCTAGCTCTTCTGATACTCCTGATATTCTTCGGATTTCCTGCGCTATGCGGCGGTCACGGACACTCGCACGACGAAAACCCTCCGAGTTTCAAATACTCCAAGCAGGCCAACGAGCGGTTGAAAACAGCCGACCACGGCCACCACCACCACGAGCACGAGCACCACGTCCACGGGGCTGAGGACCAGAAGACAGACCGCGACATAGTTTCCCTGTGGATAAACGCGATCGGGTCGACCCTCCTTATCTCAGCAGCTCCGTTCCTGATCCTTTTCCTTGTCCCGTTGGACAATAGCAAAGAGAAGGAACCCTGGCTTAAGATCGTTCTGAGTTTTGCATCCGGCAGTCTACTGGGCGACGCTTTTCTTCATCTCATCCCGCACGCGCTGTCGCCGCACTCTCACAATCAGGAGGACGCTCACAGCCACAGCCACGACTCGGGCGAAGATGAGCACGGTCACAGCCACGGACACGACATGACCGTCGGCCTGTCCGTTCTCCTGGGAATTATTACTTTTCTGACGATAGAGAAGGGCGTTCGCTTGATTAAGGGAGATCATGCGCATTCCCACAGTCACGCGGCTCCCGCACCCAAGGAGAAGAAGGGAGGAAAAGAAGACAAAGCTTTGGCAAAGAAGAACGAGCCTGTTAAAGACCTCAAGATCGCCGGCTACTTGAATCTCGCCGCTGACTTTACCCACAATTTTACCGACGGACTTGCAATCGGCGCGAGCTACTTGGCTGGTAATAAAATCGGCTTTGTTACTACAGTGACAATCCTCTTTCACGAGGTGCCGCATGAGATCGGAGACTTTGCGATACTCATTCAAAGCGGATGCAGCAGGAAGAAGGTGGTTTTCAAATTCGCCGATTAATCTCATTCAATTTCGAACATTCTAACGATAAGACGTTCTATCCTCTTCTCTGCCACAGGCAATTTGGCTACAGCTCAGCACGGCGTTAGGAGCAGTTTCTGGAACCTGCATCTCTCTGTTAGCCGAAGGAATGGGTGAGAGTTTTATTTCTTCCTTTGTATTCATCTTGATTGCCTGATTACGATCAATTCTGTTCTTTCCTTGGATTACAGGAGACTTTGCGACTTCTTGGATACTGCCGTTCACAGCCGGCGGGTTTATTTACATCGCGACCGTGTCTGTGATTCCAGAGCTCTTGTCGGACACTAAGTTCTGGCAATCGATCAAGGAGATAATCGCTCTGTTGTTCGGAGTATTCGTTATGGTACAAATAGCACAGTACGAATGAATAGGCTTCAAATTATAGATAATAAGACAATGTCTGTGAAAATTCTTCCCGCGGCTTGCGAAGCAAAAGAAATAGATTTTAAAAATCTATTTTTCTTTCACTATACTTTTTGAGCTGCTCGTTTAAATTGTGAAATGCCTAAACTGATCGATATACCTTAACATAAAAATGTTTTTTTTTTTTTCCAAGGTGTAAAGAAAGAAAGAAGAATGTATCTGGTTCATTTAATTATGTTTGATAAGTGATTTTCAGTTTTTTTTTTTTTTTTAATTATTAACTTTTTTCACGATTTACATATTTTTGTCTCGTTTCAAAACGTTTTATATACAATCGGAACGATTTTTACAGATCTCACGATCGTGATTATAGTGGCTCGTTCTTTTTGGCATAGATAAACTTTAGCGATTTATTTTTTTATCAACTTTAAATAGAATCTGAAAGAATTTAGCTATTGTACTATAAAAACGAATTTGTTATGCTATCTAGTTCTTGTAATCATTGTACAGTTATAATCAAACTGAATACATACATACACACATCACACGATATTAAAGTTAAACCACAGTAATCGAAAAAAAATAATTCAATTACACCCACCGATGATTTGGTACTCCCATTTGAAATCTATGTCGCAGCTCCTTTGTAAATAGCCGTTGTAAAAACTTGAAACTTGAACCGCAATGATGTAAATCAATCATTCCAAAGCTTCAAATTGCTTCTAGCATAAATTCTTCGACTTTAAGTGTCTGTATATCGTTGCAGCTTCTTGTATATAGCTAGTCTCGTAGTTGGAACCAAGGTGAAATAGTTCCCTCTGGTCAAAGTCATCCACTGCCGAGTGTAGTGATTCTGTAAAAGACAATTATTCCCAAGATCAGTCTATTTCATTTCAATGCAGACTGGGAGTCAATTAATAAACGAATTCAAACTGAATCAATCTGTCTAATTTCAATCGAACGTACCTATAACTATTTAACAGCATTTGTATGGGTAAATAAATAACAGAGTGCCAAGTAGTGACTGGGGCGATCAATATTCCACGAATATCGGCAACTAGGATGAAGTGATCTTCTTAATTTCGTCCAGACAATCGCTGGCCTCTGCGAGACACTCCCGATCGTCGTGTTTCTTCGACAACTTCCATCCCTTGCGACACGACTTCTCAGCCTCTTCGTAGAGGCCTTTTTTCATCAAGACATTTCCAAGATTTACGTGAATCGCGCCGAGTTCTTCCATGTCGGGCAGTGTCTTTCCTTTGGGATAGAAATCAATGTCTGTTATTTATATTCTAAACAAAATGATGGATTAATTAATTAACATCCGATTACCGATTTCGGTCGCCTGGGTGAAGTAATCGACAGCGTCTTCGTAATCTCCTTTGATAAAACTTATGGTGCCGAGGTCGTTCAACAGAACGGCAGTCTGTTCGTGCACCTGTCCGTTTATCTTGACGCAGACTCGATAGGCCTTGAGGAAGTATCGGAAAGCTTCGTCGTTCTTAGACTGTGACAGAAGCATCCTGGCGTACCAATCCATCGCCATACCCCACAGCAAAATAACGTCTTGATCCTCGCTACCCTTGTCTACTTTGTCCTGAAGGTGCTGGAGGCAGAATTTGTAACCATCCTCTGCCTTCCTGTTCAACAAAGTTGCCAAATTCAGTAATAATCGAGCTACGAGAGTTCAGACTCTCTTACACCGCGTCTCCCTGATGTTCGTAAAGCTTCGCAAGCTTCAAGCTCATATGAATAATCTTCAAATCGTCCTGCGCCGTTCCGTCGGCTATAAGCCTCTGCATCACAGAGACGAAGAGTCTCTCCGCTTTCTTGTAATCTCCGGTGTCAAATGCCAGATTAGCCATCACGTCGTAGATGTAAGTTATCGCGTCGTAGTTCTGAAGCGTTTGAGCCTCGCGAAGAGCCAAATGCAGCATTTGCTCCGCCTTCTCGTATTCTCCATTCTGAAAAACGAAACGATTGAACGGCGAATGAAAATCGTCTGCTCCTAGCGTCAGCTGTCATCATATTCACCCGTATCATGAGTATAGATCGTTTTATGTTGAGAATAAACTCGGGAATTTCTTCTTCCTCGCTTCGATCCGGCCCAAACAATCCGAAAAACATCGCATGAGTCGCAATCACAGCTTTGAAGTTACTAGAATTTGATTTCTCTCCGTTCCTATCATAACCTGAATTTACTCTCTCCTGCATGTAACATCGAGACTTTTTTCGTTCCTGCGTGAAATTGTCACTCGTCGATCCGAGACCAACGGATCTTTTGGAAACGTTGCAAGCGATCCCTCTGGAACACAAGTTCGACACGCGGATTAATAATTTCGCGGAAAATGTCATTTCGGACGATTCGGGAGTGCGACAGCTCTTCGGTCGCGAGTTCTTCGCCTTCCGAATTCCCTTTCCGACGCATTCCCGGGACAGCCGGGGGATGGAGCCACGTTCCGAGGTTAATAAGCCATGCGCGTGACATCGATAGTAATCGAATCGTTAGAATCCGCCGCGGCCCTACCGCACACCCGTGCCCCACCGAGGAACCATATTGGTTTGTCTCGAGTCGTCAGAGTTTTGCAGGAGACTCTAAATCAGTTTTAAAAAATGGCACGCAGAATCGCAAGCCCTACCATAAACTGGTCGGCAATCGCCGAGAGGGTCCCGGAAGCCGACAAGAGCATCTTCATCGCGTTCAAGACCAAGTCCGACCAATATCTTCGTCGGTTAGTGGACGTATCACTTCAACCTTAAAAAAGACAGAAAAAAAATTCATTATTATGTAACAAGTTTTCGCCGCATATCAATCCCAAACCTTCCTCCTGAATATCGAATGACAATCCCTAAAGATTGATCTATCTTGATCGCACATCTCAGTCTGCAATTGTTTCCCAATTCTGTCTGTATTAATGTACATGAATCTACTTGTCACGCGAAACTGAGGTTATACTTGTCGATTATCCATTTTCAATATTCCGACTAGTTTGTCAATTTTCATCATCGTTTCTGTCTTCTTTATTTTCCACACTGAACGGATAATTACCGTACTTGACGTTTTACAGCATGGAAGCGAACCCTGAGAGTCTGCCAAAACTCGACTGGGCCCATTACAAGAAGAACATTGCCGTTTCTGGAATGGTAGATAAATTCCAGAAGGAATACGACTCCTTGAAGATTTCCTATCCGGAGGACAAATTCACTTCGGCTGTAGACGCCCAAGAAAGAGATGTGGTAAGAATGAGCTTGACAATCACAATTTTCGTCGCCCAATTACGATTTCAATCTAATCATTGTTTCGCGTAACAGGTAGCTGCGGTGAAGGAATTTGTCCTCGAATCCAACGAACGTATAAAGGATTTTGAGTCGAAAGTATCGCACATCAAGGGTCTGCTTCCGTTCGAAGAAATGACGATGGAAGATTTCAAGGACGCTTATCCTGACATAGCTCTCAATCCACTGGAGAAACCGACTTTCTGGCCCCACGACCCCGAAGAACAGCTCGCGCCGGAAGATGTCAAGAAATAAATTGAAAAAAAAAAAAAAAAAACACTCGTTCTCTGTATAGTCTGTAATAAAGAAATTAAACTTGAAGATATGCGCGCACTGCTGCATGCTGAAAAATTATACCACTCTATGTACACTTCTGTATACTATAAGAGCTTCGGTGTTAATTTTCAGTGTTAACATTTTGATCATTTTTCGGTCATCCAAGATTAAAGATCAATGTATAATAAATGTGATTACTTGTCGTGTCTTCATTTTCCATTCGATCGTTGGGATTCGGGGAACGTTGAATTTTGTGAAAAATTTACACTATTATGAATTTTTATTAATATAATAATTCCTGTAATATACAGAAACAGCAATATCTCAAAACACACGCATACTGACGTTCCGTGGGGACTTCTCGAGGCTTTCGGCGTCACATCCGAGTGACAAGTAGGAAGATTCAAAGCCTATACATTAATAATATATTTCATTTTCATTTTGCCTTCTAAATCTAGATTTTTTATTTTACTTTATTTTTTTTTTTTTTTTTTGTGAAAAAGTCAGAAATGCGCGTAACCGTTCTAAATCGAGCGGCGCACGTGTTATACAACTGGACACCCCCTTCTTGCACTATCGTCGAAAATTTTAGAATTTCATCAATTGTTCTTCTCCGACTATTCCGAGTCAGCAGACATTTAATAGTCCTATATAATAAATCGATCTACAACTACTTCTTATCTTACTCCTACGGGCTTTTAAACTAAAGTAAAGGGAGGCCAGCTGCTCCGTCACGGGTTCATTTGAGAGCCGTGATTCAAATTAGTCTAACTAATGTGACAATAACTAATCTCGAACCTTGTTCTCCTTTTTCTCATCCTTATTTTTCAAAGAAAATTAATCCGAAATAAAATATTACACTCCACACAATGGCGAGAGAATAAATTTAAGCTCCTCGCACGGAGCTTGAAAGTATTAGAATACTTGCCTTCTTCGTTTACCCGCAACTTTTCAAGCGCGTGAGTTCCATTAAACGAATGAGCGAAAACTTCGTGTTCAAATATACCAAGTATCAAACATCGAGGCAGGATCGTTGTAGATCCACACGTGCGAGATACGAAAGTATATTATAATAGTTAGGTAATAAAATCAAACAAATGTACGTACCAAGGGTGTGTACGTACAAGCATACGCCACGTTCGATAAACTGTCAAGGATAATTGGCCTGCGCGTTCACACGTTACAATAACTTTACTTGATCGTTATTCAGTTTAATTCATTTTTGTCGGGCTTACTGCGGTATGCTAATGATTACTTATAATACAATTACAATGTAGTAATTAATAAATGTAAAAAGAATCGTAACGCGTATCACACCCATCCAACTTTTTCCTATTTACAATCTATTCGTCTACTTGCACACTCACATAAAATTTCGTCTACATTATGTTAAGATTTAAGATTAGGTTCGTTTCCGTCAAACCTAAAGTTAATTAGTTCCAAATTTCTACGTCGCATTTGTAAATCACTCCACTGGAATTCATTGGTAGATTGGCTAAAGATGGCGAGTCAATCGAATGAGAATTTCGCTATCGAAAGTCCCCCCTAAATCACATTATCCAAAAACAAAACAAAAAATACTACGTACGTTGATCAATTCAGAGAAGTTTTTTATGTGTAGAAAAACAAATCAAAGAAAAGGAAAATGGAGGCGTTGAGATATTATTTTTTACCCCCGAATTAATTCCCATAGGTTCAACAGGCTCTCTTTAGTACGAGGTATAGTTACTCAATGGTCAGGGCTCTGTTGCCTTATTCAGGGTAGCGATGGAAGCTGAGATTCGACATTTTTCCATTTTTTTTTTCCCCCGTTTAATTGAGAGTTTTGCGATGTAAAGAAACTAAGGCATAAATCTCCGGTTCATGGCCACCCTGTAAAGTACATGTATTTACTTTGAATAACTAATAAATGTGTATACACAGAAGATACGGGTCGACGCTCGTTTTCATCAGACACCGATCCCGGCGGAATGTTGGATTCCATTTTGTTCGCGAATTATTGATTCTCAAGTTGATTTTCTTGTAACAGGATAAAGAGGTGAAAATAATATCAAATTAGATAATTAGAATGGCTCCTTGGCGGTCGACCCGTGTCGACTAATAATTTTTTAATTCAGCACGAACGCCAATTAAATTGCATATGTATAAATTCTCTAAATTGAAACTCGATACACCACAGGAATCAGTTCGACCTCGACATAAATACGTAACAATAATCTTCAAAGTTGATTTCTTTTCTTTTTCTATTGCGATAATAAACGTAAGAAAGTGATGTTCTTTTTCTTTTTCTTTTCCTTCTCCTTCTTCTCCTTCTTCGACATACTCGCGTTTTATTACTAAAATAAAAATTCACTAAAGAACGGCAATGCTGTCGATTGGGTCGAAAGTCGGGGTCCCGATCTGCGAGGGAGACGAGACGCATCAAAGTCGATTCAAGGGTTAAAAGATGTACTCAGCACCGGCCATGTCTATGGCCCACCTGAACTTGTCCCTCTGAGTCTTGTTGTAGATTTTTTCTATCGGAACATCGTTCTTCTTGCACCTGTGAGTGGATCGCGATACAAAATCAATCAACTTGAAATGCTCTCCTCTTTTCAATGAAAAGCTGCGAAAACTTACCACGCCACACTGATTCGAGGATCCAAATAATTCAGCTTGGAGGTTCCAAGAGCGATTTCTTTGTTTTCCTCCCGATCCGTAGCCTGGACCTCGAGCTTGCCGAGCTGCTCTCGCAGTCGATCCAACATCTTCTTCTTCTTTTCATACACTCTGCGCAATCAATAATAAAAACATGCGTGAATCGACCGTGTGCGAGACACAAGTAACGAGAGAAATTCAATTCCATACGAGATACTCGTACTCACACTTTCTCCTTGACCGAACCGTGCTTGGCTTCCCGTTTCGATTCCTTGACTTGCATCTCACCCTCGGCAATGGCTTCTTTCTTGGCTTCGATCTTGGCCTTGAGATTTTCCATGGACTTGGCATGAGTTTTAGGCACAGCCCGTTGATGGTTACAGAGAATAGCCACGGCCCTATTCGCCCTGTTGTAAGCTAGTATTTTTTCAGCTACGGTGTCGTTGGGGTTTGTTAATTTTTCTAACTGTTGCTGCAGCGTCCAAGACGCGTTGTAAGTTCTGAATACTTTGGCCGTCAGTCCTTCCATAAGCTCGTTAAGATGCTTGTTCATCACGGTCGTATTCAAACGATCGAAGAGATCGTCGCTGGGCGATTTGTTCTCCATGAAAAGTTGGAGGTTTTTGAACACCCGTTTTTCGACAGGCACTTCGTTGTAATACCTGATCGAATCCTTACCCAGAAAATCAAACACAACGACAAAGTCTTTGCCGTCTTTATGCTCGAGCAGGGAGATGTGTTCAACTCGGAGAGAGCAGCAGCCGACGGTGTCCGCTTGATCCTCGTCTTTTTCATTACCAGCCCTGAGTGCGAGTTTATCGATGAAGTACAAGGCGACGGCCCTTTGCCTGATGCGCATTTCCTTGCTCTTCCAATCCTCCCTGTACTCCGCCCTGATCTTGTCGATAGACGCCGCAAGCTTTCGCGCAATCTCATACTTCTGCCAGTCTTTCTCTCCTTTCAGCTTGCTGGATGGATTCAGCATCACGTACTTCACCTGACCCTGCACGTTCTCCGTCCAGGACGCCAGCCACGTTACGTTCGGGTCGTGCCTCACCTCTCGCCATCTGTGACCGGACGGCGGCTTGGGAATCGCAGAGTCCTTGGAGCAGTTTATCAAAACATCCTCCGGCGTCACCTGTAACATATCGAACACATCCGATCATGCGTGTTATTTTCAGGATGAGCCACGTTATTTATAAATCGTTACGTAACATGTGTAGATAAAGATAAAGAGTTGCGAAGAGTATAAAAACTTCTTACCCGCTTCTTCAATTTCCCCATCTTAGGATGTTCACCGCGTCCTCTGAACAGACCGGGAGGTTCGATCTTGAAATTGCCTATTTTCTCCTTGTGACCGTCGATGGTACAGAATCCGTACTCTTTCTGAATCTCTTCGTTTTGTTCCTTGATCTTTTTTTTCTCCTCCTTGGTCATGGCTTTTCTCTCTTCGGACTTTTGGAGAAAATAAGCATGCATCTCCTTGAAGTTGCACTTTGACAAATCCATGATCTTTGTTCTCTCAGATTCCGTCATAACGTCTCTCCAGTCTTGGAAAAAATTATTGTTGAATATTTTCTTGGTCGTATAATCGTGGTCCAGCATCCTGGCGTAGAAAGTAGCAACCTCCTCCGTATCCTGCGACAATTTCATCTCCTTTCCGTTGTAATAAAACTTGACATCTCGAGGCAGTGGCTCGTAATCGGGAGCAAAGACGGGACCTTTGTGCTCCAAGAAATGCCACTTGGTACCGTCGTTCTTCTTCTCCTCCTCCCACCTGGAAGATTATTCAATTTAAAGGAAAAACTAAAAACAAAACCATCGTCGGTCGTATCACCTAACCGTTGGTGGGACTCCGAGCCACCGAGGTAGTGAATTTTTTTGCGAATGCACGATCGTGGGTCGACATAACCTCGCATTTTTGATACCGTTGTTTTTTGCGACGGCACGATGTCGACACGCGTGACTAGTGCTTCTAAACACTCCGATCAAATTTAAACGGTTACCCGACATACAGCGACCGGAGTATCCATTCTTTACAAACGGTCTACATGTTGGAAAAACGCGAGGCAGCATGAATTCTATCATCAGGCACATTGGTGGGTGGCCATTTTGGAATCATAGGAGGACGAGGACCCCCACCCTGTGACGAGCTCGCCCCTCACGCCCTCGCGGAGGAAAAGCCAAAACGAGTGTCAACGAACCTCAGAGACACCTGGGATTCGCACCTCATATTCTGAAATATATCGTCAAGTAAAGCGGATTTATTCCCTCACCATTTCCAAACTTCTTGCGGTTCTTCCTCTTTCTTTTTCCTCCCACCTGGCGAAGCTTCGGTCTTTATTCCTTTGTTGGGCTTCTTCTTCACCTTAGTCTGCGGATGAGAAGAAAAAGTATTCGAATCGTCGGTATAATCAACGAGCGTAACGAAAAGAACGAAAAGGTTCAGAGGTTTACCTGTTTGTAATCGTTTTCTTCCTCATCCTCGTCGTCGGCGTGTTTCCTCTTCTTTTTCTTCAACTTTGCCGTGTCTTTTTTAGCCTTCTTGCGAGCCAGAAGGGGTACGTCCTCCTCGTCCGAAGAATCCATTTTCCTCTTTACCATAGACGATGACAATGATTTCCTATCAACCTGAGCATAAGAGGATCGCCTGATCAGTACTGATTTAGAAATAGACGAACTTTAAAACTAGGGTCAAGAGTCTGTAAGATTTTACTGTTCGCTAACCGCCTAAAATATCACCGAGAAAGGTCCGAATTTTTGGTCGCTAAGAGACTAGAATTTCTCTTCTCTTCATTTCCTGATCAGATTTTGAGGTACAAGTGTTTACACAAGAAAATACTATTTAGGACGTTTCTGGCGACAAGGTTACAATTTTGACAAGTCTCATATCAAATGTGTAGATAAGCAAACAAGTGAGAGAAAAATAATTGCCAAGGCACAACACAACATTATAAACAGAGTGGAAACATCGATGAAATATTTCAACTTTGCGTATCGCAGAGTGACCTCTAGCGTATTGAAACTAACGATTGAACAAAAATGAGATTCGATAGTAAAATGTACAACAACGAACAACGAGCCATGCCTGACGACGTACCGCCCAGGATGGTTTGTTCCGGTTGTCGGATTGTGGGATCCCACCTTTCCACTGCAAAATATGTAAATCTATTGAAAATCTTGAATAAATCGAACATAACCAGCCGTCACTGCGTTTAGAAACAGGTCGATAAAGATGAAGGATAAATCGTAGGCATCGTCCGGACAGTGGCGGTCAAACGAATCGATGCTTACCAGAGGCACATCCTCTTCGGACTCTTCCTCCGTCTTCAGAGTAGTATTATGGAGTTCGGAGAGTCTCGTGTCGTTAGCGTCCGTAGAATCCATACTCGCATCTTTGTTCCATTCCCCCTCACCTTCGTCGTCCTCTTTGATGTAAAGCCGCTGCTCCGTGCCGCTGTCTTCGTCGTCCTCCTCCATCTCATCTTGACCCCTAGACACATCCTCCTAGTTTCGTTTCAAAGTAAATTTCATGAGTATACGATCGAAAATTTCGTTATACGAAATGTTTCCAATAGATCGTAGGCTAAATTCAGCGCTACCTCTTTAACTGCGGTCTTGATTCGATCGTGGTATCTGTAATCTTGATTCACAGTCGGTTCAGGTTCGGGAACAGGCTCGGGCTCCGTTTTCACTTCGACTTTGATCTTCGTTTCGTCCTTGCTCCTGTCCTTTTTTTCATCCCTGTGTTTGGCTGAAACATGAAGTGAAAAAACGTTTAGAATCAACAACTCGGATGATGATTGCAGGAGAACTGAATCCGGCTCACATTTCTCCTTGTCCTGACGACGGCGATCCTTGTCTTTGTCGTGTCGATGCTTATCCTTATCTCCGGAGCTGTGCTTATCCTTGTCAGATGACCTGTGCGAAGAGCTGTGCCTGTCCTTGTCCTTGTCCTTGTCCTTGTCGGAGGAGGAATGCTTTCTATCTTTGTCCTTGGAGGAGGAGGATGAGGAGGTCTTATCCTTGTCACGAGAGCTGGAACTCGAGCTATTCTTGTGCTTGTCCTTTTCCTTCTCCTTGTCCTTATCCTTTGAATTGGAACTGCTAGAGTGCCTACATTAGATCAGACATAAAGTAAGATCAGATCGCGTCGAACAGACGATTAGCGGGGAAGATTATAATCTCACCTGTCCTTGTCCTTGGAACTCGAACTGGACTTGTGGTGGTCCTTGTCCTTGTCCTTGTCCTTGTCTTTACTCGAGCTCGAACTCCTGTGATCTTTGTCCCGACTAGAGGACGAGCTGCTCTTCTTCTCCTTCTCAGCCTCCTTGGTTCTGTCTTTTTCTTTGCTCGCATGCTTGTCCTTATCCTGAAAGTTGTACAGCCGACATTTAAGACCGGATGCAGATAGCGTGGGTGATACGGCGTCGATAACACTCACCTTTGAGGAACTGGAGCTGGAAGCATGCTTGTGCCGATCCTTGTCCCTATGCTCGCTCTTGTGACTCCTTTCCTTTTCCTTATCCTTATCCTTATCCTTATCCCTATCCCTATTTCTATCTTTGTCCTTGTGCTCGGATTTGTGAGATCGCTCCTTGTCCTTCTCCCTATGCTCAGACTTGTGCTCTTTCTTGCGATCGTATCCGTTGGACATGCCATTCAAATGAGAATCTGACGACCGTTCGGAGAAGGGGAGCAAAGGAAAAATCGGAACAATTAATTTTACGAATCGTTTGCGAGAATAAAAGAAAACGAAACGTGGTTGAGGAGGGGGATCCGGTTAACCGGGTTACCCGTGGTTTCGCGTAAGAACGCGCGATCGTACGCACGCTGGGGGGGTGAGACGCGATGTCGGGGTCGGGGTCGGGGTCAGGTGGAGGGTAGAGTAAAGGAGGGTAGACCGCGGGGGAAGAGTATCGTCGCGAATCTTACCTCCATGATTCCCGGCCGCACTGCTGTTCTCCTTGGCTCGTTTCTCCTGAAATTCGATACGGTGGAGATAAATTAGATCGGTCGATTCGACGGCGATATTCGCGTTGCCAGAAAGTTCGATCGCCGTTGGCTCTCGGGCAAGGGTGGTCGATCGGTGGGCAACATCTTGTCACACCGTGTGCTACGTGGGGACTTAGCCGCAGACGCCATTTTGGGACTTAGAAAAATTCGCGTCCCTTTACGAGGTTGTCAAGAGTAAAGCTGGCCGAATTTACCGGATATCGAAAAATCTGACCACGTAGGATAACGCGGGGGAGCGAGCTGGGTCGGAATGGGTACTCACCGGGTCGGAGACTTGCTGGGAGTTGGCCTGGTCGAGATCCATTTCTAGCGTGCGACCGCAACAGATAAAACTATTACCAGACGACACTACGCGCAGTGCTCGCGCCAAGAACTCTGGTAGACAGACCCGAGACCGGACGAACGGGCCGGGGCGAACCTGGCAGCGTCTAAGTGCCCGAAACGCGGCACTGCGCATGCGCCCGCTACCAACGACGCCGCCTGCCTTCGGACGACCTCGGAAACCCTCGGCTCGGGTGCCAATGCCCTCGATTCAACTCGCGGCGGGACGACTGACGACTGACGACTGACGAGGACCATTTCAATCGCCGCATTTCTTTCACGACTTTGCGGACCAAAAAATACTATCCCGCTCGTTGAAATAGTCAAAAGCCAGAACCGCCGTCGGGGAGTCCGACACCCGGACGTTTACCATTCATTTTCAATTTATTCACTCTACGAATTTTAAATCTCCTATTTCAGTGTTTGATTATAGATTTTCTTTGATGAAATAAGATTATCGTCTATCGGAAACTCGACGGCTTGCACATATTGAACTGAAAATAAAATTGAACCACACTTTCCGGATTATTCCATTCTATCCTCAATATTTAATTCCTCTATCTTTTTCTCGCTCCTGGTAGAAATGGATGCTACGAATAATGAACGCAGCTGGACACCTTTTTTCATTATCGTATGAAAAATTTATTACATAAGGCGTCACATCGATGGTTCGAAATATGTTCATGATTTTGTCAAAGATCGAAGCGACCAGGGTCGTCAAATTTGAAGACAACATCTCACACATCCATTCAAATAAGAGTCAGAATTCGGAATATTACATCGCCTAGAAAGTATTTTAGTTGTTTCTTTCGGTTATCGGTGTTAATTTTTTTTTTTTTTTTTCAATTATCAGTAACAAAATAATCCCCAAAATAAACGACAAAAATACACCCCACAGACGGAACCATACATATTTCTTCTTTACAGTTTAACGTATTCGGGTTTTCCCTCCGCGTTCCACGTTGTCTTCATCTTTTGAAAAGCAAATACTGCGTACAGAGCTGCGAAAAATCAAATGTCGTAATTACACGAGAATCAATACCAACACCAACAATCTCTCTCAATTTCGGTATAATCGAGATAAATAAAAAGACACCTACACGTGGCCTCCCACTCGGGGAGGGAAAGGGTACCGATTTTCCTGTGTCCGGTAGAATTCTGCATGTACTGTGCGGCGTGCTTGTAGTCCTCGGGATTCTGCCCGAGAAGGGGAGCCTCGTGACAGGGCGGGTAGGTTTCAAGGGCCCTCATCTTACCGAGCAGAGACCTTCCCTCGTTCTTCACCCGCTCGTAAAAGTCTTCGAATCTGAAGAAAAAGAGGAACTCGGCGTAAGCTCGACGATTAATTGGATACTGATCAGATATTCCTCACCTGTCGAACATAACGAGTTCCAGGCCGTACTTCAGAGCGAGTTTCTTAAGCGCTGGGAGGTACACGAGAAATTCTGGGCAATTGACGACGCCCTCGAGACGAAAATTATACTTTGCTCCGAACAACGGCGGCATTTCTTTATCCTTGCACTGGAATTCGACGCTATAGACCTCGTTTCCAAATTTGTCCGAATCACTATTTTGCCATCGAGCCCTGAACACGAATGAAAACATGACACCAAGCTCTGCTCGCCTTTCGTACGACAAACACTTAATAAATCCAAACTCGAACCGCATACATCAAGTCGTTGGCGTCGGGCATAGTGCCTATAAAGTAGCCCCCTGGTTTCAGGCTCTCTCCAGCGTTCTTGAGCATGCACTCGGCTTGCGGCAGGGACTCGAAGCTGTAGTGAAACGCAAACTGGCAGCTGACCAGATCCAACTGAGAGCTGGCATCGTTGTATTTCTCTCTCAGCCTGACCTAAAATAATTTCAAACGATTCGTGATAAGTAGATCGAATTTATACCGGAAACACGAATTCGACCGCGAAGTAAGCACCTTGGTACAATCCGCGGTGATGAACTCTGCGGTGAAGACGGGCGCGAATCCCCTGTTATTGGAACTCCTGTTCACAAGATCGTTGTAACGACTCTGACACTGTTCGACGGAGACCGCGGCTATGTCCGAGCATATCAAATGCGTGATGTTAGCCTTCTGCCACTTCAACAGATCTCCGCCCTTGCCGCAGCACATGTCGTGGACCTTAAACGGCGCCCTGTGGCCTTTACCCTGGCGTGCCTTTCCCAGGTACTCGTCTATGCCAAGATGACGCGATCGCGTTAGTTTGTGGCGATGGAGAGGCGCACGATCGCATACTCACTTATCAACATGCTTTTGATCCAGTTGTTGAAATTTCTCATGTAAACGATACGGCTTTGGGCTCTTTCGGACAGTCCCTTCTCCTCCAGCGCGTTGTAGTGCTCGGCCACAAGCGCCGCATTCCCCGCCGCGTTCCCGCCCTCCGCCCCCCTGTTCCCGCCCACGGAAAGATCGGACGGAGCGCTGAGCTCCTTGGGCTGAAATTATGAGAAATATTAGTATAATAATACAAATGTAGAATTGTTCGATTCAACGAATCGTGGGCCGAAACAGGTGTTTACCTGTGTGAAACTCACCTGTGCATCTTGCTTCGCATCCTCTCCCGGGCCAGCGTCATCTTCGGCGTTTTGTTTGGTTAATTTTTGTTCGTCGAGTTTCGGCTTCTTCGCGGGCGAAGGTTCCGAGTCTGTCTCGATTTTTCTCTTGCTCGGACTTCCGCGACTGTGTACAGGCTCGTTGGGATCGTTCGTAGCATCCCCGGAGCCCTGAGAGGTTCCTTGAGTATCGTTCGCGGCACCCGCTTCGGGCGAAGAAGACATTTTTACGTTAGAATAACAAGGCTAGGAATTTTAATTGTTGTTAACAGTCAGATAATTATTGCTATGAATATAAACTACTCTCTCATAAGCAGACAATGACCTCGGATAGTCAGACAATAAATCCACCACGTGAATGTATTCAATTTTTACATATTTTCGATAAAAAGCCAAGAATTTATTCCTTCAGGGTCTACTGACAACTACTGCTCTTGACAACTGCGCGAGCTTGGCTACGAATCGAAATCCGAAATCTAACCTCGCAGCTCGAACCATCGGCGGCTACGTTCACACTTGACCCCACGAGCCGCATCGTCTGCTACAGTTTTAGCGTGTCATTTACCAACGATTGATGAATAGACATTGGACGAGTTATGTCCGACGGTTGAGTTCGACTTGAGATAAATAAAATGAATAAAACAATGGAACTGTTGACGGGACGAGTTGGTTTGGGATTAATCAGATCGCCCGTGAGCTTATCCAGGAATTTCCCACGGCTGCCAGTCCCGTTCTTGGCCTGCCAGAGGCGACTCTGTTTCTCCGAAGGGCAGAAGCTGCGGATCGCGCTCCTCGGTAGGTTAGGGCGAGACGATGAAACTTCTCGAAAAACGTGGCGGATGAATATTACATAATTTTACAGAAAGCTACACTCGACCTTCCCTCGGCAGATGCATTTCTAAAAGCCTGAGACCGGGCAGTCGTAACCTGTCGCAATGCCGGCTGTACTCGGACCGAACCAACTGCCCAACGGCCGTTGCAAAGCCAAACATCTTTCAGCGGATGAAACAGATGACGAAGGACTACTGGTTCGTCCTCTTTCCGGTACACGTCGTCACCTCTGTCGGATGGATACTGATATTCTACACAGCGGCTAAGAAGTAAGCTTTCGGAGGATTTCGATATCCCCCGTAGCAGCGACGATATTCAACCTCCGATTATTTCTTTTTACAGTAGCGTCGATGTCATATGGATAATGGAGAAGTTACACTTCAGCGAAAAGTATATCGAGGCGTTGCGAGGGTCCAGCGCCGGTTACTGGGCCGTGACGTATGCGTTGTACAAAATATTCACACCCCTGCGATACATGGTGACCGTTGGTGGGTTGAGAGAGATTTTAACGAATAATTTTTACGGAGAATCAAAGATACTTCAATTTCTGCAGGAGGTACGACATTGAGCATCAAGCATCTGCGCAAATTGGGATATTTGAAAGCCAAGGTCGGGACCGTATCGCCGCAGCCCAAGGCAGGCCTTGGAAAGTTGGGCGGAAAGGATGCACAGAGGCAAGCGGAGCCCCCGAAGACGTAGTACGACTACTCTGGTTGACAACCAGAGTGATTCGACAACGGAGGCGAGTCCATGCTTCGCATACCGTGTGTACGGTACCTTGTAAATGTATTGATCGCTGTTTGTAATAAAGTCCGGAGTATTGTAACGTTTTAATTGGAATTTTTTATTTGCCACATTCAAAAACTCCACTTTAGAATTACAAAAGTTTGTTTTTCGTATTTAATTAACGTTAATCGAATTATTACGGCAGCTTTGAGCCTGAGAATTTTTTCTAATTTATTATATCTTCACACCGGGTCAAGAGCGTGGCTATTATTCAATTATCTAACAATAAGTCATACGATTTGCAGAATCGTTTAAATTACTCTTTGAAGCATAATTAAACTTCCACTCATAAATAAATATACGTTCTCCGCTCTTGATTCTCTGTAAGCCTTCAAATCTCGCACGTTTTAAATACCACAACTATTATTATAATAGATCAATATCGGCTATTATTTAATCAATGAAGTGACTTTGTACGTGGCTATATTCTACATATTTGAATAAAAATTCACCTCCTTTTATATATCTACAAACAATAATCAGTACCAACGTGATTCTGAACGAACGACGGATATACAATACGTGAATACACATCGATCGAGGGATATTAAAGATTTTAAGTAGTATTTGGCAGCTGATCCTTGTGCGTTGGTAGGTGATTTGACATATTTTCGAAAATTTACCTACGCTTTAATGCCATATTGTATGTATTCCAAATTTCTCGCCCTTCGATACAATTATATCGTGGCGGATACTCTACGAGTAGTGTTATGTTAGGCTACATTATACTATAACGTACGTTGGAATAACGTGAAATGCAAAATTCGCGTGATTAAAAATGAATACGAGTACAGCATTGTAAAAAGCATCGTGTAAAAGAAATATTCAGCTGAATTCTATCCTCGCACATCTGTGGTAAAGTAATTGGGCCGCACCGCGATTCAACAGAGTCCAATGAATAATAGTACCTAATACATATTATTTACAAAAGAGAAAGCTTGTCTATTATATTTAGTTTTACATTCAACCAGTAACGAGAATTAAAGACTATTATGCTCGAATATTATATTATATTATATTATATTATATCACAGTTGCAGGGTATGCAACTCGGTATCTCTTCGATATTACGCCGTGATTATCTCTTACAATTAGGCAATAAATATACTGTTCGTTACCATTCTAAACATGTATTACCGCGTATTTTATTTCACCTCGAGCGACTTCGCCGTTTATCCTGCTGAGGAATAATAATAATAACGATAATTAATATTCGCTAAACAACTTTGGCACATCGTAAACAAAAAATAATCCGTCGGCTCTCCGGTGAATAAATAATTAAATATTACGTTATTAATAATATGAGTGCTCGTCACACGATTCAACCAGTCAATAGACTAGCAACAGTTTTACCTCGTTAATAGCTAAACGCTGACATAACTCGCGTGTTTCGTCGTTCATCCCACGGTCATTGAGTTCATCCCATGAATTGATAGCTCGCAGAAACTGGCTGAGGTGGTCTAGGCTGAGTGTGAGATAGCCGTTGTATGTGGCAGGCACGACACATGAGCCTGTTGTCCAGTGGGTAGCACCTTTTGTCCGGTTCGTCCGTCAACTGCATCCCACAATCCTCGCAGACGTAACAATCGACGTGAAAGTCCTTGTCCATTGATACGACTCGAACCGTTTCTTCCGTACCCTGAAATTGGTTGATAGAAAATCTTAGTTTTCAAGATAATGTTGAAAATCGGACCGTTTACTGTACGCTTTGTTCACCTCGACCGGTGTGATTCCCTTGCCGCAAGAAGCACACTTGGGCGCGAACATTCTGTGGTAGTCGTTGACGCAGTATATTTTATTATCCACATCTACCGTGAAGGGAACTCCGTCCAGACATTCGTTACAGACGCAGCATCTGAAGCACCCCGGATGATAGGACTTTCCCATTGCCTGGAGAATCTGTCGGAGATACAAATATATCGTTTTTTAGTCGACGTCACACGATGTCGTCGTGTTACGAATGACCGAAGGAAATTCAGCTGTCGTACCATTTCCATGATTAGGTGTCCGCAGATGGCGCATTTCTCCGCGGTTTGCTGGAAACCAGAATACTGTGAATAAAAACAGAGAATTAGTCAACGAACGTATCGGAAATGAATGAGAAAGCGATCGTTCGTGAACTAACGAGGTAATCCTCTTCGCAGTAAACCCGTCCGTGAACGTTGTAGAAAGCCTTGCCTCTAAGAGCCCTGCCGCAGGAACAGCAAATGAAGCAATTAGTGTGATAAAGATTGCCCATAGCTTGACAAGCCTGGCCAGCACCGGTCACTTTCTCCCCACAGGTGTGACAAATTCCTGTGACACGAAAAGCAATCAAAATTATAACTTGCACGACGATAACGTCTCTTTCAAATTCTAATGAGGATGATCTTTACCAAAGTATTCTCCCTCCTCTTCCTGTTTTTCCATTTCTTCCTCCAGTTGCCTGGTGAGTTCCTCGATTTTTCTTTCCGCCTCCGTCGGACCCTGAAAATGAGACGCACAGTCGGTACCAAATCTTCGATTCCACCCCATCTCCGTTTCTACAAAACATACCGAGGGTCTTGGCGGAGTGACGTTGTAAGGCAGCAAGCCCTTTCCAGAGGCTGGTTTGATGGGCGGTGTGACAGACTTGGGAGTCTCTGGTCTCACATCGGCCACTTTTTGAAGTTGAGGAACTCCTCCGCTCAGGTAAACAGGCCCAGCAACGCCGCTGGTGACTCCTGGAGGTAGGCTAGTAATCCTAGGTCTATGAATGGCAGTCTCATCCTTGATGGACTGTGAGGCGCTAGTAACGGCGGGTTGTACCTGGCCCCGCACCGGAGATGAAGGTACAGATTCGGGGGGCAAATTGTACATTCTAGCATGTCCGACGGAGTTTGGAATCATCTGCGCTATTGTCTCCGCCGGCGATATCTGAGCTCTCGTGGGACTGGCCTTGGGCGAGCCTCTGACATCCTGACTCTGCGCTCGCAGCTGATTATCCGACCTATTAGAACGACCAGGTAAATAAGACGGGGAGTTGTTTCTCTCCGTCGGATGGCGGCCAGGCATAGACGAGTAGACGGGTGGCGAGTTTCTGGCCTGATCTCCGCCTTGAAAATTTGTCTGATTCAAAGGCGCGGACCGAGTATTGCCTTGATTGGGACTGCCACGATAGCTAGGCAGCGATTGATCGATATTCTGGCTCTGCCTGTAACTTTGTTGCACAGACTCGCCCTGATCTCTGTACGGAGACTGCTGGACGGGCGTCGAGTCCTGCTCTCTGTGCGCAGGATGTTGGCTAGTCCTGGGGGAATGTTGCTCGGGAGAATAACCGTAGGTCCTATTCCCCTGTAAATGTAGTTCAGACGGAGGAACATAGGCGTTCTTCGAGCCCTCCGTCGGGGAGACGTAACGAAGCGACGAAGAATCGGTCAAAGATCCTCGCTGCAGACACACCCCGTCGTAGCTGAGGCTTCTGCTCTGGCTTCCCATCGGTCTTTGGTGAGATTGGCTCGCCATCTTTCCAGTCATCACGACGTAATCCCCACCCTCCATGTTGGCAGGGTGGTAGAAATTGGGAACCTGGGGACAGGGTTTGTTCTGCTGCTGTCTCTGCTGCGACGGCGACTCGGAAAAAGTGCCGTGAACCTCTTGGATATTTTCGTAGACGGGAGGTGCCTCGTAAGGTGGCAATTCCTTGGCAGGGGACGACGCGGACTGGTATCTAGACCCCGGGGGCACTTGCGGTTGCGCCTTTCGGAATGTGGTAGCCTCGTAGTTGTCCCCGGCCACGGAACCTCTGGGGCTGCTTCTGGGGCTGTTTCTCGTCTCGACGGGGTGATAGTACGGGGGATGAGCGGGAAGGGAGGAATTCTGTGGGTAGTAGTCGACGTTTTCGTAGACGGGAGCCTGCTGTCGGTTTCCGATCGCCTCCACCGATTTCGGGGTCGCGAATCGCGATGCGGCGATTATATTTTCACGTTCGTACATTTTGTAGTCCGGGGGCGGCTGCTGCCTAGTTTCCCCGTCGATGAAGCTCTCTATGGCCCCCACGGACCGCGAGCTGTTCTGCGATCTCGAGTTTCTGTTCACCGGGACTTGGCCCTCGGGACGCGATCCCGAGACACGCCCGTCCCCGGAATCCTCGGCGATTCTCATGTAGCTCATCCTCTCGACGTAGGCGTCGACCGGGTCGCACATCCTGCCGCTTTCCGTCTCGCGTCGCGATCTGTCACCCGTCACTCCCTGGGTTTTGTCAACTTTTGTACACTTCGGCCTCGGCTGTGGGTACGACGACGCGCGACGACATAACTCCGCAGCAATTGATTTATTCTTGATTTATTCGGGTAAACAAGCCTCGAGGGTGTCAGCGGCAGCACCGGGTATCGACGGGGCCCGAACCACCCCGTTCGTTGTTTGGTACATAGGCCTCGTATCGAACTGGGAGTATCGGATCGGCACCGAGTGGCGAGTGGCGAGTGGCGAGTGGCGAGTACGTGGGTTCGGGACTGACTGTGACTTCGGACTTGTGAGAGCTGGAGCAGTCAGCGGTAGAGCGGTAGAGCGGTAGAGCGGTAGAGCGGTAGAGCGGGAGGTATATTTTAGCCGAGAATTTTCACGGAATGACGCGATCGACGCGCTCGACGAGGCGATATTGAGTCGATACGTCGATAGCCTTTTACGAAGAGGAGGAATTAGATAACGACCACCTGCTAAAATTCACAACTTTACTCCCGCCAGTGGTCTTGCGGGTTGAGTCAAAACTGCGAGCAGCGAGACATCTTCCCCCTCCACTATCCCCTTCGGAGTTTATTGTTAGTTTAGATATCGCGAATCGACTCTCTGGCCGCTTGAACTTTGCCCCATAACGAAGCCGACGAATCGATTCGAGATCCAACTTCGAGCGATTCCGCCGCGCGCGAACCGTTCGTAATTCAAACAAGCCGTTTTTTCCTTATCGGACGGAAATACGAAACCGCAAACAAAGATTGCGTCTATAATGAGTCGAGATTATTTTACATTTCTCATTACGATTCTTCAACATCGAATAGTTTAAACAAAATTTCATATGAAAATTCGACCGAAAATTAATGAACGGAAGATAAACGATACGAAATAGTGATCTGTCATTTTCTTTTTATTTCGAGATGATTCCCCTGAATATTTTATTCATGTATAATTTATATGTATATATAATATGTATAATGTATATATTTATATTTACAAACGTTGATATATCATTCACTTCGTTGATTGATAATTATTATTTTTTTTAATAATTCGCTATTACGCGACGAGGTAAGCATTAAAGGCGTTGTAGACTTGTAGTAGTGGTGTGAGTACTTGATGCAGTAACATATGTAATATCGTGTTTTTTTTTTGCGGTAACAAAAAAAGAAAACCGCTCGACAAGGCACTTGTAATGTGAAATGATAAACATACGACTGTGTACGCTATCTGCTGACGATAATGAAAAGGATTAATTATAGTATTAAAACGGAGGAGAAAGCGTGAGCACATAAATATTGCACGTATACAAATATGTATAGTCTTTCACCGTGTACGTAATTCCTATATGTATATGTATGATTGTGATATAAAACAAATACAAATGTATAAAACGAAGAAATATATGTGTTATCGTTACGATTATAAATATATGAATACATCGAGACCGACGCAATTTCCTTATTTCGAATATGTACGCATTCGCTTAAACTCTTATCGCTATACCGATGTAAGCAGAAGAGCAGGCGGACGTTTCAATGTGCGATGCATTCTCAAGTTAGAGCCGCGTCCGGCGCAGGGTTATTTCTCATATCAAATTAAAAATCCTATTGTAATTATTTCGACACACAAAGGAGAGAGACGCTACATTTGTGTTTTAGCACATTTAAAATTGTACGATTCAGATTAGTTTTGGCCTATGCATTCCGTCAGCTGAGGTCATTTCCGTTGTTGCCTAGCTATAAGAAAAAAAGACAGAAAGATTTCCGGCCTGGACGACTACAGAGAGTAGAAAAATCGGTTAAATTACAAATTACATATAATCATAGGGATAAAAAAAGTGTCGAAAAACGATCGGACTTGCAGAGCTGAAGCTCGTCGCACCTCAAAACCGAAAAATTCAACAACCTAGACATTTCGGGTGGGAAAACTCGGCTTCTGTGATATTTACGAGTGATTTAAGCATCGCGCATTCGATTCATTTCTGTGTCTTCGCGATCGTCGTCATTTCCATCCTCGTCATCGTCCGCGCGTTCGCCGGGTTCTGGGGGTCTTGTCCACCTGGAATAGTAAATTCCGCATTAGGCAAATTATTTCCCATCTTTTGATAGCTAGAACGAGGAGGAAATACCGACCTGATCAATGTTTCTGGCGACCTGTACAGGAATATCAACTTGGCGAATAGATCCTCTTCTAGACATAACTCGCCGCTTTCTCTCACCAGATAAATGTCAAGACAAAGGCGAAGGATTCTATCGACGTAGGGAAGATCTTCGAACATTATCTTAGGCGCCATTTCGCTCACATTCTTTCTCAACATTTGACTCATGAAGATAACGAACGTTGTGTATAGACCAAGAATTCTGTCAACAGATTTGAAAGAAATCGTGAAATCAAAGAGTATTGCGGGGGGGGTCGAAGATTTCTTACCCAAATCCAGAGATGAAGCTGAGCTCCTTAGGGAAAGCTTTGTCGTTAAAAAGAAGCATTGTGATTCCCCTACAATCTTGATTTTGTGGAATTTTTCTGAGATACGTATCATACACAGTGTCGTTACAATTCTCCTGAACCGTCCACCACTGTTGAGACGCACAGCATTCCCCGATGTACAAGAAATTCAGCATTATATTTCGATACAAGTACGAAGTGTTCCCCTCATCGGCAGGCACTGAAACAAACCATGACGGTACGGTCGATGAAGAATTCTATTCCAACCGATTGGAATCAATATCAGAATTAGCTATACCTGTTCCAGCAAAATTCATCAGCTGAGGCACGACGTCGGTAATCCGGTTAGTAACTTTGAGGAACTTTGGAACAGCGTTCGACAGCATTATAGGCCCCACGGTCGCGTTAACGGTGGAGTTTTTATTCTGCTGCTCGAGCATCTCGAGCAGCATCGTACGCAGAGGGTTTTCTTTGCCGTCAACCTCATGGGGTAATTGTATATCGCGTTGCATGGTCGTCGTCTCACTAGCGTCTTTTGCATCAGTTTTCCTAGACACTGACCACTCGACGTGAATCGTTATTGGAATACTGGAATTCAGCTCCTCTTTCAATCTGAAAAAAATCTCTCCATGAGTATCCGTGGAACGGAGAAATAAATACAAAATAAAAACGTGATCAAGACCTGGCCATGTCCGGAGGAGAAATGGGCCACAGACGCCTGGAGGATCGACTGAGCTTCACAACGGCGATATCCGTGTGAATATAGTTCTCTAAGAAAGTTGTCGCGCTACGATCGCGATTGTATTCGTCCTGAAGGTTGTTATAATCTGCTTCTGTATATCTGCCTATGGAAGTATTCTGCGCAGACATGGCGTAGATGGGTTCATAGGAGCCGATTCTTAGCTTCATTGATACTTCGTACGGAAGATTTGAAGCTCCGACAGTACCGCCAAGGGCAAAGAGGAGCAGTGGGAACCAGATCATCCCGATGATGAGGAAAAGGGCTATCCCGCCGGTCACATATTTGCTCATCTGTTGTTTTTTTACGCCTCTTGGCTGCGGGAAGTCAGACTCTACGCCCCTCATGCACTGTGAATCGATCAATTGTTCGTTTCAATAATGACAAATATTAGACTTAAATATTGATTTCCGCTTCCATGTTATTGACGACCGCACTACATTGTACCCTGTGACACAGTTTTGTCGCCCTGCTTGGCTGCCGAGTCTGCGATTGACACGGTTGTAGGAGTTGCGACGTATGAAGATATTTTTATTATTTGAATAACGAAAAAAGAAAACGGAACAAGCGTACGATGGTTTGTTAGGCGTTCATTTCCGATGGTTTAAAAGTTTGCATAATATTGGAGAATTGTGATAGGAGCAAAGCTGAAAGTTGCTTTTAGTTAATTCATATGGAAAGTGAAGAATGCCGCGTTTCCACAGTTACGGCGCAGTAGACCAAAAAGCAGAGCAGATAGAACTTGACAAATGTATTTACTATTTTGAAGTAGGATACTTATTGAAATCAACATATCCAATGATCAAAGAGTGGATATTATAGGCACTGAGAAGATCGGGCTAATTACCTCTGCCTGTAAAGGACGTGTAAAATACATAATTAAAGAGTGCATAGGAGTTCGCGGTTTCCTAGTTGTCGGCTGTCCAAAAACTAAAACCAAGGACATGAACATTTCGATTGATTGCAAAAGATCTCACCTTGAGTTGATAGATACTCGCAAAAATGTCTTCCATCTTGAACCAATCGGAGATAGTCATCGACGTGTCGGTCCAGATCCAGTCCATTACAGCACGGAGTTCGAAAAGAAAGGGAATGATCATAAATCTGTAAATTAGAATTCAATCAATTAATTAATTGTTATTTCGAGTACAGATTGGAAAGCATCGATATAGATCTTGCACTACTCACACTTTGAACAGGCAAAAATTGACGATGTTGTACTTCTTGCACAAAAAGTTGCCAAGAATACGTGTCGGATATCCAAGACGTAGTTGATAGGCCGCTAGCAAGAGGTAAAAGCATTTGACCATGTACCATATTTGCGGAGGCAGCTTCTCATTGAATGGCCTGTAATGCAATATAGAAGTTAGTGAAAATACATCTTCGCGGATATACTTGATACAAAACTCTGTGTCCTCACCTCTCGGTGACCTTTGGCAAAATAAAGAACATCCATATGTGAATCCCGACAACGAGGCAATACTGAAATACCAGTTTGCCGAGAATGTATTTCCTCAAGAAGAGAGCTCGGTCGATGACGATCAGAGCAAACTGGAGCAGCAACATCATGAGGAACGGAATTGGCACTCTGTTGTCTGCGAGATAGGCCGTTACTCCACCGTCTCCTTGTTGAGTCTGGAATTAGTATGAAAAAGAGTGTCAAGAGATGCTGCTGAATATTGGTATATGCTCGACATGTTATCTCAGCATACCCCGAACGCCGAAAAGCCAAAGATAATCAAAAGGAAGTTGAAGAAGTCGCAGAAGAACATATAGGCGTACACATTCGTCTTTTCTTTGCCGTCAGCGTTTAATATGTTCTTGAAATAGACTTTTGTCGGATCCAGGTACTTTTGGACTCTGTAATGGAAGAAAAGGTATTAAAAAAAAACATCGCAGTCCCTCAACATTCCCATTTCAACCTATCCCTGATTAATTCCTCCTGAATAAAAAGAACACTAACGTCATGTCAATGGCTTTGGTCAGTTTTTCATCGCAAGGATCAATCTCCTCCGCACGAACGGTAATGGTTCCTTCTGTATCCTCAGGCGACGGAGAAGGATTCCTCCCATCGCCCGAAGTCCTCAGACTTTCTCTGCGGATCTGGTTATTTCTGTAATTCAGATTTTTTTTCATGTTCATTCTCAAACGTTTGTTAACAATTTTTAATTCGCGTACTCTTCAACCAGAACATCCTCGGTTCGAGTCGCCGTTTGCTCTCCTTGTCCGCCATTACTGGCTGCTGGTGCTGTCCCCGCAGTGTCCGCCGTAAGGTGAGCCTGAACGTGCCTCACAGGTTTTGGCGTCGACATGTTCCACTGTCCTAGAGATTTCAGCATCAATCTAGGAGAAATATATAATGTCGAATGAGATCCGTTAGAATGACGGTTTCAGATCGATCTTACCTATGGAAAAAGACGATTAGCAGCAGTAACAGATCCCAAAGAGCATAATTCGGTTTTCTTTCAATGCCGATGATCCTTGGAGGGAAGAACGGCGTGCTATAGGGGGCCTTCTGATTCCATGGAAGTAGTTCCAGTTGGCACATACACTTAATTATCACCACTATCTGAAACACATGAAAAAATATGGTCATCTAAATCGGGTGAAAAATGCGAAATACCCGAGTCGAAACTTACCTCGGTGTAGGCGATGAGAGTGACCCAGAAAGTTTTCGAGGGTCTCGGTATGGTCAAGGTTCCCCATAAGAGTACCATCAGTGGTAAAGGTAGCGACAGAACAGACGCGTTCTTAATCTGGTGAAGAAACACCATGAAGTAGCAGAGGAGGTTTGAGTGGGCCAATATAGCGAACCAGATGGATGCGGTTAGTTGTATAATCGGCGGTTGGTCTTTTTCCGACAGCTCGCCTTGGCCTTCCTCTGGGTTTGTCAGAGTCATGTGGGAGATGATCGAGCTGTGAAATTATCAATTAAAATGCGAGGCAGAAGAGATGAATTGACAAAAGAATTTAGAATCCACGGTAGATCAACAGAGACGTTGCCTGACCGATCGATGCTTTTCTTGTCTCTCACTGAAATAGATCAAATTTATGGCAATCGTCTGTGCTGATCCGTGGGTGAACATCAAAAGCACATTTAAAGCTTGGCTTGGAGGCCGGATTCCGATATACCTGCAACTGAACGTCTGAAGATTAAAATGTTTCTAAAATTGTAGTAGATCAAACAAGCAGCCGAGTTATTGCAATTTACAACTGCAACTGTCAATATTTACAAAGAATGTATTTCACATTGACAATGAAAAAGTTTGGAATTAGTTAGCAGCGGTTGTTATAATTTTTTCTTAATGAAAATATTAACTAATTAATAAGGTGCACAAATTTAAAATGTGCAATGAACCTCATGCAGGATTACAGGCGCGGTGTGACGCCAAGGTGTATTGTTTTTTGCCTGAATTAATTTGTACCTGGATGAGGAGGAGGACATGTCTAATCCTCGCTCCAAACTTGGCGCCAGAATTCGAATATGCGGGACGGTCAGCGAGCTCTCCTTCCTGGCACAGACAACACCACTATCTTTCTACTTTTTATCGTCAATTATTTAAACTGCTTACGGTTTCCCTGAATATTCCCACTTACCAGACTCATCCCCTATTAGCTAAACCGATATTAATTAAACAACTTAAGTTTCCTACTGTTAGACGGGTATGCCCTTCACCATTACGCTATATTAAAATTCATTAGTCTAGCTGCATTCTACCGAAAGCACAGAAGCATGCGTAACAGAAGCTCCTACCTCTCTTCGAGGCGACGGGGTTGGCCCACGGGTCTGCGATCGTCTCCGGACGTATCGTCCGTGTAGTCACCGCTCGACGAGGAGGATCTGTCGGAGCGAGCACATTTATCTACTAGCTGTTAGCCTGGGGGGCGTGGGACAAGCAACAACTACAATTTTGTACAGGCATCGCGTGTTCGCATTTTCATTTCATTCCTTAATCTTGCAACGAGGGTATTAAGACCGAATTAAGACCATTCCGTGATCCCAATATCTGTGTTTATCTTGTCTATGCTGCTGTGTACTTCGATCAATCACTGTTCCCAATACTGTAGCTCGATCGTTGCGTATCGATTGAATTATCTACATTCGATGTTAGTTTTTGTATGTAGCCCAAGCTACTAGGCTGCTAGGCTACCGTACTACCAGGCTACTTCGCAAACTACTCTATACTTACGCCTGCTGGGTTTTTGCTATAGGCTGCCATATCTGACTGATTCCCAAGCGGGTTCCGGTCCTGAAGTCGGGTTTCAGCTGGAAATATGAAAGACAGCCGGTAACTAGCGAACGAGCCGAGGTAACGGATATCGGAAACATATTACGAACCTTCAAGACTTTTTTTTCCGCCGTCAGGACCTTCCTTATGTATCTGTAGTCCCTCGAGTAGGTATTGAAGTGTCTGGTCAGGGAAACGATGACACTGTTCACGAGAGCAAAGATGAATTTGAAGTATGTGAAAAAGGAAGTTTTCTTCTTCTCTACGCCGCCTTCTTCTTCGTCGTCCGATGCTACGGGGGTTCTCGTGAGATCTTCAGCCTTTATCTCCCGCTCGGCAGCCTCTACTTCTGCAGAATCCATGCTCGCGTCATCCCTTTCCTACGATAGCGGAGAGAAATATTACTTTCCGTGAAGTGTGTTGAGTAAAGGAATCGAAAATTGTGAACTGTGTTAAAAAATAAAATAAAATAGATACCGCTATGGTGGCTGAAAATTATAAAACAAGCATTATTAGTTAATAAAGAAATAGTACGTTGTTTGCTGCTGGCCAAGATGTATCTTGGTGTCAGTGGTGTAATGGTAGTTGCGTGATATTTGACCAGCTCCAATCGTGCATAATACCTAAGCGCGTATACGTAAATTCGCGCTCATTTACAATACAGCAAAGTGATTGCGACAAGCCTGTTGGTCCATGTAGATAGAAGTGAAGAGATAGAATAGGAAGAGTTGAGAAACAAAGGATGAAGAAAGTTGAAAAGGTAAAGAGTAGCGTCTGGGAATAGCGAAATAATTTCATGCAGGATTTTGAAGGGAGTCTCACGTCGATGGGTGCGGCAGTGTCTGATTCAGACCGAGCGCTAAGATAGGACATTGACGATTTCTTCCTGGTCATCGGTTCGCTGCGTCGCCGAATCTGCAGAGCATCTTGCTGCGTTCCTCCGTGCAAGGCGACGTGCGTGGCTATCTCTATATCTGTCTTTAATACGGTGTTCACCAGCTGCAAGCACCAGGACTCATTCATTCATCTTTTATGCTCGGCTTTTTTTTTTTCAATCTTCTACCATTTCTTAGGTCTAAGTAGACCCACAAAGCAGTCCCCTGGGGACACGCACTTTCCATGCAAATTTCTTTCCAAAAAGACTAAAAGTCTGTATCTCTTTGATGGCCAATGGGTGGTGTCTTGTGTCCCCAAATTTTTCATTCGAAAATTGCATCAATAATTATATTCATACCTCGGAGATAGTCATTCTACGACCACGTTCATGTCTTTTCTGTCTATCCCGTTCATCCTTATCTATTTCCTCGTCCACAATCTCACTTAGTTCGTCATCTTCCATATCGTCGAACATGTAGTAGTCGCCAGACCTAACGGCTACACGGCGAGGAAAATAGATTTTTTTTTTATTAATAATCGTGTCTTGTACGATCGATAGGGGTAGAAAGTCATGCATTGAATTTGTACATATTTACAATGAAATTTTATACAGTTAGCTATGTTTTTCTATAACATTTAGCTATCGTTTAGAGCTCGCTATTTGACAATATATCGGAGATCACAGGACGGACAGGGAGCAGGGCTGGACTTGGGCATAAAACATATAAAAAAATTTACCCTCTCTGTTCGTTACCGGAGGACGACTTCTGTACAATGGTCGAGTTCCTGGATAGAGTACATCTGACAAAAACACATGTATATTAAATAAAATCTGTATAAAAGCGGCTGAAAGTAAACGACCAAATTATATACACAATGATAAAAGGATTTTAGCAACGTCGATAGCTGTGGAAAAAAAAATTGTAACGATAATTCTTAGACTGGAAGAATGAGAGAATCAGGGTGCTGTCAAATCTGAAACGAAACTCAAACGTCCTCAAGACGTTTCTAGGGAATAAACGAAGTGTGAACAGAGTCAGGGGTGCGACAAGTATTCCTATATAAACATACATTAAAGTTGTCTATGTGCTGCGTGAAAGCTCATATCTACAGGAGCCAGGAGCTGCAGGCAACCGATCGATTTATGAGATTACACGTATGATGAGAATGCGGGGATCGCGATGTCGTCGAGATGATAGACTGCCTGGGGGTTTGGAGGTTTAGCCAAGGTGGTCCAATGAAGCTGGACTGGCGACGGTGCCTCGAGGCCGAAGCCTGAGGGTCGGTGCGAGTTTGGTCGTACGGCGGGGGTGAGAATACGGGAAAACTTTCGTCCGGAGACGGGCCTCGAGGGTTCAGTTCGCTGCTGGGAGGAGAACCGAAAGAAATACGAGTTGGCTCCAAGTATCCCTCCAAGGATACCGTCATTATTGCAGAATTTGGGGTCGGAGCCTGCAAGAGAGACGCAGCCCTGGGTGTAAGAGGGGCTGGCTCATCCTCGTCGATAGGAGTCTGGTAACCCTGGGGTGGCGTGTGCCCCGACGAAACGCAGGAGCTGGCACTTGGTGATCGCGCCAGAGGTGCAGGCCCGTCTTGTGATATTTACCGTAAATATTGATTATGATTCACGATCATGTATTAATAAAGAGAAGAATGAAACTTGAGATTCGTTACTTTGTAGATGAGGTAACGCAAGCATAGCATCGACTCACCAGCGTGATGTAAAACGGGTTCCTTGTACACAGGGCCCATTATTTTCTTCTGATTAGCTTTGATCTCGTCCATTTTGAACTTAAGCTTTTCCAGAATCGTTTTCTCCAACGATTCCTGCTTCTCTATTCTCTTCTGATGTAGTTCCTCTAAAAGTTCGGCTCCCCGAGATGCTAAGATACTCATCGCTTTCGTCTCGTCGACGATATGGAAGAAGTAGTAGCTCTTGAAGAGCCGCTTCTGCATTATGAGAAAGGCGAAGCACAGAGCGTCCCAAACCATCCCAATGTCCTCTCTCGGGACTTCACATTCGACATCCTTATTGAATATAGCGGTACTTTTGAATTTCTGCAGACACGCGATTCCCAGTAGCTGAACAAGCCAGCAGGCAGATTTTTGGACCTGTTGAAATTCACAGATTTTCAATTAGTACACATAATCAAAGAATCCTTGATCAACGGATACGATGTTCGAATCACCTCCTGTATGTACACGCAGCCGATTCCTTGTAGAATCGCCTTCAGTATAATAACAGTGATATTGTATCCTATTAAAACGTTCCACCATTTGAGGATCGTTTTAATGGGTCGGAGATAAAAGTCGCTGCCTTGCCAGAGGAAGACGAAAGCTCCGACCAAGTATCCTAGCGAGAAAAGATTCGTCCTTTTCGTACCAGCCAAGAACATGATAGACAGAGAGACCCACAGCAAGCTGGAGAGGATTCCCCGCTTCAAGACATCTAGCCAAGTATGTGCCTGGGACACAAAATCACTGGCGGGATTCACAAAGTGGGGCTTTTCTATGTCCATAAAGACACTGTAGTTGTGACCGCCTGGATATTCTTCGGGAGATCCTTTCTGCGTCGCTTCGATATAGAAGACTAATCTCTGCCTGGTGATCATCAGGAGAAGAAAGAAATCGCAGAGAAGCTTTTGAGCGTTTGGCGGATAATCTGGATCTGGGAGGAACATCCATTCCTGCAATCTTCGAAGGAATTCCTTTTGGTCCCATGGATAATCGATACAAAGCCAAGTAGGCGGAGCGACGACGATGAAATATTGTATCGGCAGTGTTATAATGCCAAAGCACTGAAATATTGGCCACAATTTGGCAATCGTAGGTCTTCTGAAGCAGTACAATACACCGAGCCAAATCGCGTACAGTACGGAGTAAAAGTCTAGCCTCGTACTAATCAGAGCGATGACTCCCATGAAACAAAATTCAAGGCCGAATTTATAAAATCCATAATTGAACAAGAACTTCAGACACTCGATCATCCCCTTGTCGGCGTCTTTCCTCGATATGGTGGGGAACATAATCAGCGGCGTTTTCAGCGATTGTCCTTTCATCCGCCTATAGAACATTTGACGGACTAGGATAATTCCACGTAGAGTTGATATGGTTATTATCCCAATGTATCCCTTCAGCAGCAGGGGAAGTCCGGCCGGCAGAGCTTTTCTCATTCCTATCCATTCGGCTATGTTGTATGTCGTGACATTATTCACCAGGTGGCCGTCGCTCGTAGTCCTGTTCGGATCGTTCTGCAGGGATAATTCGAGGCGTTATCTTATGATTTACGTTTTACGATGCATGTTATCGAAAGGTATGCCCCAGCAATGAAATGGGTAAACAAATAAATAAACAAGATCTTTACCTCGCAATCGATGTCCCATTCCTCGTGCTTTATATACTTAATCTGATATATCATTTTAGTGACCATTAACATCGCTATCACCGCAGCCATCACCTTTATAGCAATAATCTGTATGCCGCGTCGAAGGTTCATGGCTATAACTACTGTGACGACGAATAGCAGGTGGATCGCGCATACCTGTAACAACAATTGATAATATTATTATGGGACAATGAAAGAAACGTCAGTGATAGGGATCGGAGACTCGCCTCGCTGACGCACAACAGCATTATGGAAGAAAATATAATCTTCTCCATGTGTATTTCTAGGAACAGCCAAACATGGTTGTAGAAGTTGATTAAATGCTTCAGAGCCCGATCCATGAGCACCTTTCTTTCCACCTTAGACATTTCTGTAACAAATTTGGGGTGTCTTGTTGTTATCCGTTCTTTTGATATCCGGGCAACCTATACCTACGTTTTAGCTGCTTCAGAGTGTACATGGTTCTTTGTTCCTCCCCTTCATCGGCAGCAGGACCATTGGACGGTTGAGGAGCTTCGCCGGGCTCAGACTCTCGTTCAGGGTCGCCTTGATTCGCATTTGAGACTGCGGGTCTGTAATTTATTCAAACTCGTTGAATTTCAGGTGCAAAATGAAGGAATTATTGAATGTTTATCGATTGTTATACGTTATTTTATCGATGTCGGTAACGTTGAGGAAGTCATTGTGGAAATAGTGCATCTGGACGACCGTGATGATCACGAAGAAGGTTGGTGTTAATAGACGAACGAATAGATCCTTAGTTTCATATCTTTCTAAACCTATGTCCATTTGTCTGTGGATAAAATCAACGGAATTTATCATTTTTTCAAGCTGCCGGCAGTGCAGAAGAATATTATCATCGGCGTGCGACACTCACAGTCCTGAATCAACCGATATGTAAGTCCAATAATCGGGGAACTTGTTGAATTGGTAGGTGTAGACAAGGATCAGCATTATTACAGAATATGCGATGACGGTGATCCAGAACCCATACATCATTTTCCTCCAGGCCACCCACGATATCTGAGATGGAAATCTACCGTTATTTTATACGTCTACGAAGACAAGAGACAAAAGACAAAAGACTTGCCTGGAATGTGATGACGAAAATGAGAAAAAGAGACATGTAAATGATTCTAAAAACGGTCATGCGTTCGCCGGTGATGCCGCTGGTAAACAGCATAATGGCGACCACCGCGATCCAGAATTTAGTGAGAATTGTCTGAGTCCATGTCCCAACGTCTTTCATGAACTTGCTCCTGATCTCGGGCATGTCTTGTTGCATCGCTGTCGTGGCGGTAGAAACGGAGACGTGAAGAGGAGCCACCATATCCCTCAGGGCCGAGGATCGACGTCTCTGCTTCCGTTCCGCCATATACTGCCTCATGGTTATCCAAAACATTGTTGTATAGAGACACTTTACGAGTAAATGCCAACTGCTCAGTTCGCCAGTCTTAGTAAATCCAATCTGCGAGAACTCGACCCCTTCGATACTATCCGGTAGCTCATCCTCGGTGAGATTCAAATTGAAAACAAATTGTCCTATCAGCAGAATAGTCGCGTAGATAACGATGAAAGGGGAACACTTCATCATCGAAGATCTCTTGTTGGGAACCATCCACAATACTATCGCCCACAATAGCAGCACGAACGTTGTCCAGCTGTGGTAAGTTATACTCCATGCCATCATGACAATATTTGTAGCCAAGTAAGAGGACTGGATTATTAGTTGGAATATGGCATAGAAGGCCATGAGCACTTGTTCGAATACCCCTGGCTGATCTTCCGCGGTTCCTACAAAATCGTACGATATTATTTTCTCGAAGATCAATTTGAATTTGGATGCGGCTCACCCTCGCTCATGGATTGTAGCTGAATGCTGTCGTCGTGGTGGCCATCCTGGACAATGACGCTACCGGTGGAGTCTTGGAGAAGACCTGCGCGTCCTGATCCAAACCGCATTAGCTGTAGAAAAATTGTAGATTAGAATTGTAGAAGTTTGTGTAAAATATCTAACTACAAAAAGCCACAATGACGATTTATTAATCAAAAAAAAAACAACAACAACAACAACAACAACTAACCGAGTTATTCAGCTCGGTGATTCTATGACATTCAACATGTATAACAATCATGCTTAAATGAATCGTGATTAACAAGTTTAAAATGTAATATGGTAAAACGAATATAATTATGTATTTATGTACTGTGTTGATTGTTCCCAGTCCAGCACCAAAGATCAGTGAGTTTCATTTAATTATGCACAAGTTGGAGAGTCAGAGGAAGTTTTTTTATAATTTGAGGTAGGAAGACAATTTTAAGATAGTTGAGTAGCTCAGCATGATAAGTTTAGTTACGAATTTGACATATGTTAATTTTAGCGACAGCTTGATACGTACGGGTGTCTTTTCGTCAGGCTGTGAATCCAAGAGCTCGTTGTATCCCTAGAACACGGCAAACTAATCGTAGCAACATCCAAAATCATATTTAACGGAGCATCGCGGCAGCAACAACAGCAGGAAATAACAAAATCAGCATTCCGGAGTGTAATATACGTATATTACACACCTGTAATTAATAAGAAAAGAAAATCCCAATTTACCAACGATGAGAACTTTTCATTCCACTATTCAACCAGTCAGGCCAAACTAGATTTTTCTTCGAATTTTCCGTAATAATGTAAAGAACCATTCCAAGTTTGAGATTAATGTCATCTTATCGTTGGTCGATCGTGCAAGTAAGCCATGCCTAGGAAGCGAAATGGATTAACGGAGGCAATAAGATAGATATCGCTATTAAATATGTGCAGCTTGAATAAATCGTGGAAGAATAATTGATCATGCACGGCGACGGAAGGGCTTGTCCTCTTACGCGAGCCTTCCTACGCGCCGATTGCCATCTCTGCGACGGTGTTCTCCGTCTGGCAGACACGTGTCGGGACAAAGGTGTGTCCAGGTTCTCCAATTTTCCGCCGAATCGCGTATCTTTTTTTTCCTGGAAAGCTTTGTTAGTATAAGCGGCAAGAAAACACAAGAAACAGAACCTCGTTCCCAATTAGTCGGTGTATCACAACGAGTACAAGAATTCTCTGATAGAAAAATTAAACACTGTTAAAAGCCGATTTTTCGAAAAATAAAAACCGACTGACAAAAACCACGTCCTCAGCTCTTCAAATTTCATCAATTACTTTATAACAAATATTAAAATAAAAAGCCAAAGACTCACGGGTTTTCTGGCCAGAAACTGCGACTGTAAGGCAAGGACGTAGTACAGCCATACGAGCCTCGCTGGTTCGGTGAAACTGACCCAGTCCGAGGCGGCAACTTCGACCTCCCTCGGCTGGGTGCAATTGCTCGTATAGACGGAAACCAAGCCAAAGTATCTCGCCCACCTGCTGTCCTCGGGGACAAGTTTCTGTGGCCATGGATTTTGGTAGCTCAAAACAACCACCACATGGACAAAGGCAAAGGCCATAACGATTCTGCAAACTACGGCGAAGCCCTTTCTCAGCTCTGTGTTACACGCCCAGAGGGTACCCGCTCCGAGGAACACCAGGAAGTACAATCCTCCCTCTACCGAAGGCTGGAGAGTCCCGGCGCAGCATAAAGAGAACAGGACTACGTAGGTTCCTACTGTTCCTAGGAATTCTATCACCTGCAAGCAAAATAGTTGTCAGATATGTTCTTCGGTCGATCGATCGCTCGTCAATGGCTCGAATTACTTTCGGGGAGGGAGGTGCGGATTCTCTTCTGCACAACGGTTCGCCGTCTTCTGGCTTATTATCAAGCGTCAGTCTCCGGCAAACGACATACACGACGACGACGGACGGCAGAGCAATGAGCTCCGGAGTGAGCCAGTAAAATACAATCCACGTTGTTGCCTGATCCAGTCGAACAAGCCCCACGTGTCTCAGAAGGGTCTCTATGAATTTACCTGAAGAAATTCATCAGGGTGTGATTAATTGAGAGCGTACGAAGAGTAGGAACAAATAATTTGGAAGAATCGAAAACAACGATTTTTTGTTCAAGTTTAAAATATTCCACGAAGTTTCGGAAATTGTAAAAGTCAATACGTCACACTCACAATTTTCGAGAAACTCGCCGTAAGGTGGTAAAGCCAGAAGAACGAACTGAAACGTTATTTGCATGACGACGGGTAGGAAGCAGAGTCCCATAGCGACAATTAAATAACGGCCCGTGTGGCCGTTCATGGTTTTTGTCGACGGAATCGGGACCATCGGCAAGTACAACATCAGGGATAGGTAGACCACCGATAATCCCGTGGGCCTCCATACCGCACCTGTTGAATTGATCGTAAAATTAGCTGAAAGCAATTAAGATACAAACGAAACGATCGGGAAAATCAGCCACACCGCGCGAGCCGTCGATCTAGATAAGAATCTCCGCGTCTCTGTTATCGACGTGAACGTTTTACATCAACGTTCGGTTATGAATCCCCAAGGGTTTATTCCCGAGCTGCGTGGGAGTGCCGTCGAGAGGGTTGAAGGAATACGACCGGAGTTTGTGGAATCCCGCGTTTAAATATAACCGAATAAACTCCGCAGTCGCGGCTGGTTCCGAGACCGCGGAGAAAACTGCACGTTGTGATTACAGCAGCCCCCGATGTATAATAATAATCAACAATCAGTCGTCTGCCAGGTGGTGGCAGATAATAAAATCAGAGCTCGCGGAAAATTATCCACGTATGTATACATTTTATTATTACGTAAATTGCTGCAAGAGTAACTCGACAGTCGTGCAAACGATAATCAATGCATTGGCACGTTTTCTGCAATGGCTATGTACTGATGTGCTGAAGTCGTTTATAATTTCGGCGAAAAAGAAAAAGGGGAGAAAAAAATGGTAGAATAACATAAACGAGCGTCACGCGATAACAATAAGGGTCTCACTCACTCGGCCCACATTTACTTACTTTGAAACCCGTGTCGCACGTTGTTTCCTACAGTATCTCCCCTACTTATTATAATTACAACCAGGTCAGGCACACCTTGCTTCTGTTAGATTAGGCCGACAACTACATTATCAATCTATCGTATTCACATGGATCATGCGTGATACGTTGACACTGTGCATAAAGATTGCTGTATGAGGATGCAACCGCGGTGTAGCACTACTGCCATCCTGATCAAACGTACGCAGGGGAAAAAAATGCTTGCTGCTGTAAGTGGCGAATAAAACAAACTCGTAATCTCTGATTCGACAATGAGATACCACACATCATTTATCACGTACGTTTTATAACTTCTACAGGGAGACTCGAATCCATGTTTCAATGAGTAATATCAGAAGTACAGTCGCGCGTATACTAGACACACTGAGAGCCTAAATTTTCAAAGGAAAGGTCACACGTAGCGGGTTCCGCGACCCGGAACCCCGTCGCGGGTATAATAAATCACGAAAGGGCACTGTAACAGCGTTCGACCGCATAAATCGGATTTAATACATGTTATTTTAACAACACGGCATAGAATCGTAAATTTGTAAAGCCGCTCGGTACAATACGTCGGAGGGGAAGAGGTAGAAATAAAGAGAGACGGGTAGTAGAACAGGTATTGAATTACCGACGAAATTGAGGCGCGATCGCAGGCCTGCATCATGAGGTCGGTTCAATTGTGTATTTTGTGAAACGCAAACAAAGATAGTTAGTTCGCCAGCGGGTAGGGGAACCATCTGGCTGCACCTATAGCTTATACGCGCCCATGTTTATTCAACCGAGCGTCAAAGCCTCGAGATCATAGGGTCAAGAAGTTCCCAAAGTCGACAGTTAAATCTTGTTGGTTTTCTGCCTCTAATTGAGTAATTGCGCGTGCCACGGCTGCCCCGCGACAGCTGCCGCATACGCGGTTGACATCTATGTTATCGCATTAAATACCGTACGTGTTGTAAATCACAACTCATTTCGGTACCCTGTACTTTATTCATGTCTGCAGACAGAGAGACTGGACAAAGCCGATTGATACGGATATTATTACGGAGTGTCCAGTCTGCGGTGAACGTATATGAAGGTATCTCGCGGTCAGTCACACGTCCGAAGAACCTGCAGACGCCCGCGGTCGCCGCGTCGCATATGCGAATCTTATATTCCTGATCGTGACATCACGCGCAGGATGGATCGCGGAATTCTTTCCGATCGTTGGATCCACATTTTTAATCAATTTAGGAGACAGGAACGGAGGTAGACGGTATATGAGCGCGGTGCGTGTATAATCAAACTTACAGACGGTCAGTATCAACGGAAGGAAGACCCTCAGGAGAGCGACGTTCAGCCAGTACTTTCCCATGTCGTTTTTTTTCTTTCCCGGCGTTCCACGGTGCAGCCCTTTATCAGCCGTTTCTCTACCGCACCTCCCGCTGACCTGTAGACAGTCACTGAAATATGAAAATATGAAAATATGACAACAATCAAGCGATATGATAATTAGCACGACACTTATGTGTGTGGTACGCGTAAAGGATTTATCGCGTCGCGTCGATTCGAGTCTGACGGCGATAAGGATTCAACTGTTGCAAGAGAGTTTTGGTCATCAAACGATAAGCAATTCTCACACCTACGGACATGATCCGTAGAACGTTAACGAGGGGTTAAATCTGCCATAAAAAACCGTAGTCGAAAAGCGGACAGCGATCGGGAAAAAGATTATCGAGTTACTCGTAATTGTTGAAACAGCCAGGCTGATACTACGCCCACGGAAGCGTAGTCACATCGCGTTTCCCGGTATCATTAATTACCGAGGCACCGTAAACACGATTAGCAACGATGATTATCCGTCGGACGAGCCGCTGTTACACTGTTGGAAAAATTTGACTAGAAAAAATGTCCCAGCAGGTCCACTCTAGATTTGTATTATATTAACACGTTTTTTAGTCGATATAACACAAATGCATACCATTTTAACATCGAATGTGTTGTTTTGACTATTTTTTTTGTTCACTTGAACAATAAAAAGTGTCAAAATTAACATACAATTTTGGGTGGACCTGCTCTGACAATTTATTTCTAACCGTGTAATTGCCACAAAAAAAGACACGTGGAGACGGTCGAGCTCGAGCCGTGCATCCTAAAATCTGCCGCGGCTGCGGCCAGCGTGTGGGAACGCGGATAAACAAGGGACAGAAACTCCTGCAAGGATTCGACGAAAGTAGGCCACGTCGATGGTCCGAAATTCCTCGTCGAAGGTCTGCAGGTGCGCGCCCCGGTATCTCGAGGTCGATTCTCGCGGCGCGCAGCGGGGTTCGCTTCCCTCCGCGACCTATCTATCGAGATTTCTGTATTAACCCGAGTGGGACAGATAGCGGAGGCAGGAAACGGAACCGGGATTCGATTCGATAACGTCTCGGCGCTATTTAAAAAATTTGTAATTACGCAGAAAGAAAGTGAACCTTCGCCTCTGTGCCCTGCACACCCGCCGCGGTGATTGCACGGTATAGGTATAGTACAGCCGACAGGTGCGTGCGACACGCGACACGCAATGCTCGACCCTGCACCGCGACCGTTTGTAATTAAGGGAATTATTGCACACGCCCTAACGTCCCGCGATCGTATCGTTCATTCGTCCTCGATTACCTTATCACCGAGAACAAATGACGAGCGGTACTATTCGCGAGTCATTGATTTCTTCATGTCGTCATTATCGTCTGGTCCAGGGGTGCGCGGTAATTTCATTCAGGGTTTCATCGGTAATTTTCCATTTTTTCCAACGATATTTCGACATCTGCCGATTTGTTTATACTCCGGTGTTCACCGAAATGTCGGTATTTCGGTATTTCGGTAAACCGAAACAACCGATTGGTGCGTCTACCATATGTAAGTAAAAATAAACTATTTTTCTCTTTGGAGATATTTTTGAACCTCTCCGACTCGAAAGTGGTTCCACCTCGTATTTTTTCGTCCGCGCCGGGTTGTAACATTTATCTGTATACTAATATCATGCGCGGGAGGTTTATGACTGTTTCTGCTCCACCGGCTGCGTTGAATCACGCGTGAGCTTAACCACAGGGTGATACAACGACTACAAATACTTCTGAACAAATAGAGAAACTACAAATAGTGAAACTTGTTTCAATAGTGATTCCAGACGATCAGACGAATAGGTACTCTAGTTTGATAATTTGACCTTCACCTCGGATGAGGTAGAAAAAAGCGATTTATCAGTTAAAGGGCGAGCATTATAACGAGCGACTCGCGAAACTCGGGGTAGTTACCCCCTAACGTAAATCGTAATTTGTCAATAGATGCCCCTCGCGATGGTCATTGTTTTTAACGATTCTCTTGCCTGCCTGCCTGCCTGCGTGGAGCTGAAACAATAGCGTCGATCGCGATAGTCGGCAAAGATGCGACATACATGCCTCCTGCCTATGCATGCGTAATAAACGGTTGGGCATACGGATGCGTGTCAAGATCAGCGAATATGCACGAGTAACTCGGTAAGAATTATCGCACTTACTTCGCTTCGCCGGGAATCAAAGCGTCATCGTTTCTCGTTCATATGATCCGTGTGTCGGAGGTTAGGTGAAACCTTGAAGAAAACTGACAACGAACACGCGCATAGACACACGGGTTCACTTCGCAGGCTTTTATTCTCTAGCCGGCGATGTTTCACCCCGATACGTAAGAGAAACACACTTCCAACAAGAACGCACTGACCCACGCGCGAGCTGGGTTCGACAGCGACTGACTTGGACTGAGTACTGCCTGACCGATGTGTCGCACACCTCGCACGGTACGGCTGTATACGGAAGACCGGTGGGGACATCTATGTACAGACATACACACTCGGTCCGTACCCGGGTTTAACCGACTGTGACACAGTCAGTCGGCACGGCGCGTAGTTTTAAAAATCCGAATGATACGAATTGACATCAATCGATGAATGAAATGGAATAATTCTTGCGTTGACGAAGTGGGGTATAACACCCTCGAATAAAAGAAAATTGACGAATATTCGTCGACGCGTTCCGATTTTATCCACGTTTTAAAATTTACTCCATGCTCTCCTTGAAGCTATCCCGAAACATAAATAATGTCTAGTAATAATGTTTTGTTATGGTCACGACACCGTAATGAAAAATGAATGTATTTATTTCAAAGTTTGTTTATAGATCGTGCGTTGAGAACAATCAATTGAAAGTCGGTGCAACGGAGAATGCGTTTGGGTTCGATAACTTCCGGACCTTGGACCCGGTTATTTAGCTCCGTTCAGACGTCTAGCTGCTTCATCATCCAGTGGAAAAAACCGAGGATCGAAAAGCTGAAGCCGAGCGGAATAGCCGTTGCCTTGATCCACGCCCAGATGCTGAGGGAAAATAGAACGCAAGAATGTTTAAATTGCAACTCGAACGATGAAACTAGCGCTATAGGCAGGATGTTTTACGAATAGGAATGAACAATTTATTGTACGATGTTACGTATCGATGAAAACAATACTTTCAGAGCAATAAAGATACAAAGTTTTATCTAAAAATATAGTATATCATTATAGGTACCACCACAATCGACTTTATAATTATTGTCTACGATCCCTCTTAATCAATAATTTATCACCGTCAACGTCAATTTCCATACTTATCCACTACTGGCTTCCGATCGAATGAAATACAAGTAATAATATCTAGCAATACTACGAGTATGGAATGACAGGGTGCGGGATATTGCGTAATGCCTGTAATTATTAAAATTCGTAAATATCATCGTACAGAAACTACGAGAGTGTATAAAACTCGGAGAGATTTCTATCTGGCGTGAAAAAGAGCTGTATAGAATAATAAAAAATAATATATTATATACATAAGCGGATCTTCGAGCTGTCGGGGATTCGAAACCGCGCAGGGTTCAAAGCTGTAGAGTTTTGTTTCTTATCGATTACTCGTAGGGGTCGTCGGAGATGAAGAAAGGCTCCGGTACCGCGATCGTGCCGGACTCAAGGATCACCACAGGGCTGATCGGCTTGTCTTCGGTGTCGGTCTTTGTTTGTTCTATTTTGTGCACAATGTCTTGGCCCTCGACAACCTGCGAATGGAAAAAGAGATAAAGATATTATGACGTACAAAAAAGCTCGAAACTTGAATAAAAAATCTGTACACTCTTCGTTACCTTTCCGAATATGGTGTGGTGTCCGTCGAGCCAGGGTGTCGCCATTGTTGTAATAAAGAACTGGCAGCCGTTTGTGTTCTTGCCGGCGTTAGCCATGCTCACGAATCCTGGCGACGTGTGTTTTATGTCAAAGTTTTCGTCGTCGAAATATTTCCCATAGATGCTGATCGATCCCGTGCCGTCTCCCTTCTCCACGTCGCCTCCTGCAATGCGTCGAATTGAAATTATGTTTCCATAGCGCACAGAGAGAGAACGAGAACAGGATAACCGCGGCGATCGTACCTTGGATCATAAACTTCTTGATGACCCTATGGAACTTTGAGCCGGAGTAGGTCCTGCCGTTGATACCCTCCGTCGCTATGGCCAAGAAGTTCTTCACAGTCTTGGGAGCGACCTCGCCGAAGAGACCGATTACTATTCTCCCCGCTGGGTAGTCATCGATCATAATATCAAAGTAGACTTTGTCGGTCACCTTAAAGCTCGAGGCCTGAAACAATGAATTTAAATATAAATATACCGAATAAAGGACCCGGTGCGCGTTCGAACCAGGCGAGAAATCATACTGCCGATTAGAGGCATGTACATTATTCCGGAGATGCTGACACGAATTTAGATCGCGTTCATCGCGTATGCGTGTATGTACGTAGAACGCGGCATTAAACAAATTGACGTAGCGGGGCTGTCGGCCACTTACAATTATTGCACGCCTATCAGAGTCCTTTGAACGCGGACGTACCTCCCGTCGGCCGCGGAGACGCGCTATCGCGGGCAGTCTTGTTCGACGTGGGGGAAGGGGAAAGATTCACGGGGTCAGGAGGCCGGAGCCGGAGGTCCGATGCGCTACAAAAACATCCCAACATTACGAGACAGAGACATTCGGTCGGAGACGTACACGTGTACGTGACCGTAGTTTGCAGAATTTTCCAGCCGGCTATACGTGCTGTGACATTTGCTATATTTCATCGTCGGGACCCGGCGGCTAGTCCCGACGGCAGTAATTCCTATCAACCTTTTTATTGCGCTACTCGAGATACGCGGCATGCGTCATCAAATCTCGACCCGCTCCGTTCCATTAGGCTTGCGGCAGATGGATTCACTTCGGTTCCGTTTCGTTCGGCTCGATCCGGTATTCACCCCTCGGCCGCGATCTCCCCGGTGCATTTAACTTTTACATATACCTACGTGACGTCCCTACTGAACTTATGTACGATACTTTTCGCTGCACCCGACGCGAGTCGCGATCGAATATCGCTCTCTTCTAATTCTAATCGCATGGTTCAGTTAGTATTTCATTTACGTGTCCTACGGAACGCGATTTATCTGCGGAAGAAGCCCCACTGCGGCCTAGAGCCTCGCAAGGTCCGCCTGCTACGATTTCCCGCTAATTCGATTTCCGCGGTATATCGGATCCGAAGGAAAATTGGTCGTAAACCGGAGAATAGTGGCCATAAACATTTTCGATTTACGTTTTAGCGATCGGTGCGATATAATGTTTTCGCTGCACAATTCAACAGGCTTCTGCAGTCGCTTCGTCTCCTCTCCGTGCGCGGTCAAGTAACGATAATCGACCTTAATAGATCCAATTCTTGCTGTATGGTAATTTATGCGCTTTGATCCATTCGCGAAATATTTCAAACCGCAACTGCGCACACGAATATAATAGCGCTACATCTGACCGGACAAGAAGTACAAATTAAATAAATAAATAATATAGAATAGAAAATCTATGGATAACTGCGCTGATAACCAATTTCCGGTTGCCCTTGCGATCAGTTTTGATTAGATCCGGGAACAATCAAGGCAATCGAGTAATAACGACCAAATGCCGAATACAGTTGGTCCGCGGGATGCTAATAATGAAAGTAGAGGTAAAACCGGGTATCTCGCGACTTACCTTAGCGGTGGTAATGCCGACGATGAGAATCGTCGCTGCGACGATAGTGACGGCGTGTAGACGCGCCATCCTTCCAAAACTGTTTGCGAGTGGATAACTTTCGCCGCTCCCCGTCTCTTTTATCAATTAGCTCAGAAGTACGCGTATTAATTTCAGGAACGGTGACCCGTCGTCAACTGGCTCCGTATCTCGGTGCACACTACCCTCGCTGGTTATGCCGACGGCTTTTAGATCGCAGAAGAATCAACTCCGTCGCGCGCCCGCCTCTAGCTGCCTCACTCCCTCTCTCCGTCTCTCGAAGCCTCGCGCGCAGCGATTCCGCTCCTACGCTATCCCGTCCTCTCTCTCCCTCTGGGTCGCCCGCTCACCCATACATCCAGTAGAATCGCGCGCGGATCTTCCCGTCATCCTCGGCCACCTACGCTCTCCTCCTCGCCGCCCTACGCACGGCGAACGTGCCGCGGCTGCCGGGGACTCGCCGCGACCGGCCTCGTGGCTCGAACAGCTTCGGTCCGGCCTCTTCCGGCCGTAATCACGTTTGCTGGCAAAACATCGTGGGAGATAATCGGAGGACAATAGAAAGAGACGAATCTCGCGAAGAGAGAACGGAACAACGAAAAACTGTCAAGGAGTCATTCATTCGGGATGAGAAATCTTCTTTTACCGATAAATAACGCACGTCAACGATTCGTGTAAGAATTTTGACAAAGAAGAAGAGAGCGCGCAACAAGATTATCAATTGGGTCAGCCGACACGTGTTGTAACGCATAGCAAAACCTAGAATGAGTTTATCTCATCTATAAACAGCTGCATGTAGTTACAGAGACGAATGATGTAAAGTTAGTTCGTAATGAGATAAACTTGCTTGGAAAAAAATAGTACGAAGACTTTTCATTTTATTGATAAACTTACGAATATTTAAGAGATTTTTCAGTATAAGACTATATCAACATTGTATCATTCATCTATTATTCCTAGTTCGTGAAAGCAAACTAAAACGTTGCGTTTCGTAACGATCAATTAATTAATACGATATAAAATTAGAAAATTATTAAACGAATGCTAGTTGGCACTTTGGCGGGCAATTTCTTGCAGTTCAAGTTTCAAGTCGGCATTTTCTTCCCTCAGTTTCTCGTAGCCTTCCAGTCTCACCTGCAGGTCTTGATACTTGATTTTCAGCAGAGCATAATTCTCTTTCAAGATTTCATTCTCCTCCATCAGTCCTTTCAACTGTCCCGAATGTTCTCCAAGCTGAAGATCCTTCTTGATCTCGTCGGTTTGAAACATCAGATTCTTTATCAAACTAGCCTGATTGAGAATATGCAGCTGATTCATGGCTCGCAATAACTTGGCTCCCTCCTCCTTAGTGTAGGTGCTGACCACTTCCTTGACCGCGCTCAAAAGAGTTACGTACTCCGGAGCCTCTCTAGACTCCCTTTTGCCTTCAGCTCTGAAATTCGACTGGCTAGAAGAAGAATCCAACGGCTGTTTATTCTCCTTCAAAACCTCAGAGCTCTGATGCGTCTCTTTGTGGCTTCCCGAACGCCTGGCACGATCTTTGGCAAGGGGTTGTCTCTCCGGCTTTAATTTTGCTGCGCCAGGCTCGTTCTGTTTAGATTCGATTCTGTTATCCAGACTCCTGGACTTGCCGTCTCTTATCTTCACCTTCGGTTCCTTATTGGTTATCGCGACTTGAGGATTATCGTCGCTTGCCTCTTTACGGCTAGACTTACGCACAGCGGAGGACGGTGCTGCCTTTGAACCCGACGAATTTCGGCTGGCTGTCCGCTCCAGCAATCTATCCTGTTCCTCGATCACCGTCGCGAAGGAGACGGCACTGGGAGAGGAAGCCCTGTGCGTGACATTTCGCTCCGGACCCTTGGCAGACGGCTTATTCTTTGAACTGTACGAGTAAAGCTGCATATCCTCCAGAAACGAATCGTTGAGGGGTGAAGCGGCGGGGGAATCGGCCCCTGCTACGAATTCAAGGGAAGAAGACGGTCAGAAAAATTCTTGCAAGTGTCAGCAAGGTTATTCGAGGTTAAATGCAACAAATGCATTTACTGACCGGGCGAGCATGTTCTCCTCGTTCGAAGCTTGTTATCCATCGTTTTCTTCGTTGGTACTCGGTCTTTTGAATTATCGGTAAGTAGGGGACTGATCCTCGCCTCGATGACTCTCGGTTGTTGAAATTTTGACACCGTTGATTGTGAGTTTTGATTTTGAATATTAACCGATTATGCGCTTGTCCACTGTGCCGTCACACGTGCTTCCGCTGACCCCCGCCAGGTGTTCCTCAGCCGGTTAATTGATAACCATTTTTCTTTAAAAAGTAGTCTCGTTCAAAAGAAACTTAATCATGACCATCTTGAATCTATTGAGAAGTAATCTGAAACTAAATCGGCTGACGAGGCTGCCGTTCAACATCTTCGAGGTGAGTAGAATCGTGGCTATAGCTCTCCGCACTCATTTTTTGTAGGTTATACACGATTTCCACCGATTTCTAGAAGCCTTTAAAAACCTAAGGGATTCATGTTTGCCTTCAAAACCCCTCGGAAATTACTTTTTCCGAGTCCTGTCTCCGACCTGCGATCCGAAATCCCGGAAATGACCGTCCTGGAGAAATTAACCTCAAAATCGCAAGCCCCCTATAAACCAACCATCAAAAGGTGAATTACTTTCAATCCACAGCATGGCCAGTTCGCTTCCATGTCAACCCACAACAAATACGCGGAGCACAGAGTGATCGAAAAGATTCGAAACATTGGAATTTCCGCTCACATTGACTCCGGCAAAACTACACTCACCGAACGAATTTTATACTACACGGGAAGGATCGAGAAAATGCACGAGGTAAGTAGAAAAATCTCAATTGTCATTACATAATTCAGCAGCGAACGATTCATTCTATACCTAGGTCAGAGGGAAGGACAACGTCGGCGCTGTAATGGACAGCATGGAGCTGGAGAGGCAGCGCGGCATAACTATACAGTCCGCAGCCACTTACACAATTTGGAAGGACTACAACATCAATATAATCGATACCCCTGGTCACGTCGATTTCACTGTCGAAGTCGAGCGAGCTCTGAGAGTCTTGGACGGCGCTATTCTTGTCCTGTGCGCCGTCGGAGGTGTACAGTCTCAAACGTTGACCGTAAACAGGCAAATGAAGAGGTACAACGTACCTTGCCTGGCTTTCATCAACAAACTGGACAGGATGGGGGCCAATCCGGTCAGAGTTTTGTCCCAGATGAGGGCCAAGCTCAACCACAACGCCGCGTTCATTCAGCTACCAATTGGCACGGAGAGCGAGACTAAGGGACTCGTAGATCTGGTCAAAAACAAGGCACTCTACTTCGAAGGAGACTATGGCGAGGTTATCAGAACCGAACAAGTGCCCCAGGAAATGAAAGATGGTATCCTCTTTGTTTATTCATTTACTCGGTTTACTCGGCGGAAGATGAACGATGAATACCTTGTTTTGATTCGCACAGAGGTCGAGAAGAGGAGACAAGAACTAATCGAACACTTGAGCAACGTGGACGACACGATAGGAGAGCTCTTCCTGACTGAGTCTGGAGTTACGGAACAGGATTTAGCGAGCGCAATTAGACGTACTTGCCTGAAGCGGACTTTTACTCCGGTTTTGGTGGGAACTGCGTTGAAAAACAGAGGCGTACAGCCGCTCCTTGATGCGGTGCTGGATTACCTACCACATCCAGGAGAGGTGGAGAACGTCGGGATGAAAGAAAAAGAAGGGTAAATTGTTGATCAAGTTGTTGAAAAATTAAATGATCCGGAACAACATGATAAACAGAAAGAAATATCACGGAAACCAAACAAATAACTTGAAAGAAACAGGTATTTTTGCATTTCCCTTGCAATATAATATACTCTTATCCGAATGATTTGCCTCTCAGGGTTGAACCAGAAACTGTGGTTCTGAATCCAGCTCGCGACGGCAAAGACCCGTTTGTTGGATTAGCGTTTAAATTGGAGGCTGGTAAATTCGGACAACTTACATACTTCCGCTGCTACCAAGGGAAACTTTCCAAGGGAGACAACATATTCAATGTTAGAACGGGTAGAAAGGTAAATATTCGAACTGGCTGTAAAAAAATTTGAGCCAAGCGCACCTCAACGGCTCTAATGACCGTACAACAACCGTTTCCGATCAGGTACGCCTTTCAAGAGTGGTCCGACTTCACTCTAACCAGATGGAAGATGTGACCGAAGTTTATGCCGGGGACATTTTCGCCCTGTTTGGCATTGAATGCGCGTCAGGAGACACCTTCGTTGCCGATCTGAAGCAGCAATTGTCATTGGAATCTATATTCGTACCGGACCCTGTTGTCTCGATGTCAATCGCGCCCGTAAACGCTAAAGACAGAGACAACTTTTCAAAGGCAGTCGCAAGATTCACAAAGGAAGATCCAACCTTCCACTTCCACTATGACACAGACAATAAGGTCTGAATTAAGACGTTCGCAATGGTAAATCGAACATCGATCGGTCTTTCCTATAATCTGACCTGTTTCCAGGAAACCATTGTCTCGGGGATGGGAGAACTGCATCTAGAAATCTACGCTCAGAGAATGGAACGCGAATATTCATGTCCGGTGGTTCTTGGAAAGCCAAAGGTCGCCTTCAGGGAGACATTGACTGCTCCCTGCGAGTTTGATTACCTCCACAAAAAGCAGTCCGGTGGTGCCGGACAGTTTGCCAGAGTAACCGGTATAATGGAGGTAAGGAGATGACCAGGTATTCACACGTACTCGTATCGGACTTTGAATTGACCGTGTACATTTTTTACAGCCACTGCCATCTCACCAGAACACCACTCTTGAATTCTCTGACGAAACTGTGGGCACCAATGTGCCCAAACAGTTCGTCCCCGGCGTAGAGCGAGGCTTCAGAACAATGGCAGAGAAGGGTCTCCTCTCCGGTCACAAATTAGCTGGGATAAAATTCAGACTACAGGACGGAGCCCACCACATCGTCGACTCTTCCGAGCTCGCGTTTATGCTCGCCGCTACCGGAGCTGTGAAAGAAGTCTTTGAGAGAGGATCCTGGCAGATACTCGAGCCAATTATGAGCGTGGAAGTAACTGCCCCTGACGAATTCCAGGTCCGCTTCAATCGATTACCAACAGATTCGTGTAATTTGTGTCCGCAAATATTGTATAATCGTTGGTTGTCGTTTCAGGGTGGTCTGATCAGTCAAATCAGCAAGAGACACGGCCTAATTACCGGCTGTGATGGAAACGAAGGATGGTTCACTCTCTATGCAGAAGTCCCGTTGAATGAGATGTTCGGTTACATAGGGGAACTGAGATCCACGACCCAAGGAAAGGGCGAATATACCATGGAGTATTCTAGGTACAGTCCTTGCCTTCCTGACGTACAAGAATCCCTCATCAGAGCGTACGAACAGAGTTTAGGAATAAATCAGCAAAAGAAGAAGAATTAATTGGCCGTTGATAGCACAATAATTAGACTTTATAGATAGCGTATTATATTTTAATTTGAATGAATGACGATCGGCGATCGACTAGCGTAAGTAGCCGAAGGCAGTATCCGGTTCTACCCTCCCAAAATCAAATTTATCCACAACCCCTTGTATATATGTGTACTTTCTATTTATAAATTTAATAATAAATTTCAACAACTAATTTGAAGAAACCGACCCGTCTTTTTCTATTTTTCATACTTTATACCCAGTGAATTCCGAAGTTGTATTCTCGCGGCATCGGTTGCGCGGGTTTTTCGAATTATACGGGCTTTTCTAGCCCGCCAGGTACGTGATCCCAAGATATGAATTTTCTTCAAGCTCCCAGTGTGTGAAAGACGACAGTATTACTAATTGATCGATTATTGGTAAAACGGGGAAAATGAGGCAAAAATTGGATCAGCCATTGCCGTACGAGTACGGGCGAGCGCAGAGTGGCGCGTCTGCGTAGTTTTTTAGTTCGCGGTTGATCGTTTGGAGGTGGAGGGGTGCGCTGTCTCCCGTTGCCAGCTTCAGTCGGCCCAAGTCCGTCGTCCGACAGGTCAAGGTACGGTGTGCGTCTCGTGTCGGGCATTTGAGTTTGGCGTGCGTCCAGTTACCCGGACGATGTAACATGGCGATGGTCGCGTCCAACATGAGTGGTCACATACAAAAGCAGTTGACCCGTTCTTTGGAGCGTATTTTAGAGGAGGCACATCTCAGTGGGGAGCTAAAACTTAGCGGGAGGAAGCTGAAAGAGTTTCCGAAAACCGGCGTCAAGTACAACCTATGCGATACCGTCACCGCTGGTATGTCGATCTCGTAGACGATGTTTTCATTTAGTTTCCCTTCTCTCAGCTCGCTCCCCCCCCCCCCCCGTACCTCGGACCCTTCTTTATCAAATACAACCGTGGAACAGGTCTCGGCATAACCTCCGATATTTGTTTACGTCACGCCCATGCGCGCGAGTTGGTAATGGTAATGGTCTGTCATGGTAATTCCTGCACTATCACCCTTTGTCTTCGCTATCTCTGTATCCTCGCTTATCGGTTTATCTAGTATCACCGGTTCACGAAGGAATCCCACAGCGGTTTGCGAAAGAATCGATAGACTTCCCTTGCTCGGCAAAGGTTTCCCCCTGTTATACCTCCGTGTGTCATTTTTTATTTACACCTTGCACTCTGGTAGAAATTTTCACAAAGAATCTATTGCAGCTGACGTCATTGACTGTTTCTTCGAAAGACTAGTCAGTCGTGATTGAGTTAATAAAGAGGCACGTCACGCTGCATCGGTATGTTATTCGCGCAACATTTATTTATATTTGTTTCCGATCCCACAGCTGGAGAAAGTAAACGGCGCCCAATCGCCGTATTCGTGTATGCATGTGTTAGATAACAAACTCGGCGTCGTTGTCACCGTTAGGAAATATACCTACGTTCATATGCAGACATGTATCGCATACCGATCGATATGTTGCAGTGTATCCGCAGGATTGAGAGACACGAGGAAAGTCCAAGTCTCGTATGCTGCGTTCATTAGCCCGTTCCTTTTGTCTGTGTGTGTGTGGGTGTGTGATGTGTGTATATAGCCCCTTTCTTTTTACACGCCCGACGCACTCCCGTCCAGGTGTCTGAGATCTTATCGTTGATATCCGGAGTACCGCTTACTCGATACCAGCCGAAGCCGACGGCGTTACAGCCTAAAACTTGCAATTTTTCTTAGCGGGTTTTCGATCTAATTAGCCGCGTCCGCAGTGCAGAGATTGCGATGTGCAAGCAAGCGACGTATGTAGGCAGTCGACGATTCGTTTTATCTATTTCTGCACAAAGCGTCATTCCTCGCGACTCCTCTCACATATTTTTATCTACACGCTGCTCTATCGCCTGGCATTTCCTTCGATACGCTACCTATACCTATACAATGACGATGCGAGAGTGCGGACACGAGCGGAGACTCGGAGTCACGTCAGTCATGATTCTTTTTCGTCCTCGTCTGTAGCAGCACCGAACGTGTACCCTTCGTTTATTATTATAGCAGAAGAGACACGTAACTCGGGTCGTAAGTCTATCTCCCATTCCATCCTTCTACCCGCGACTGCGAGCATAAAAGCGTGAAGCACTCGTCGCCGCTACTCTACCAAAGAGGCCGAGGGTTTTCCCGCTGTATGCATGCGAGCGAACGCGGAGATACTTGGGCATCGCTCACGGGTCGCTGTGCCAAAGGCAAGATACCTTTTTCCGTTCTCTCTTTTCTCCTACGTGGAGACGGACGAGTGCTTAGTTTTCACTCCACAACGCCTCGATCCATACTCTAATTCCTTTCCGGGAAACTGACCTGGGGTTCGTAACGAGGTTCCGCGTCCCAACTCCTACCCCCTGATTGAGTCGTCGTCGGCTTCCCCCGATCCGAGCTGGGGTTCCAATTTCTACTCCCCTAGGTCGAAACCCCATCGCAGTTCGTTAGCGCCGTACGTTCTATAGGTCCCCAACACGTCTTGCAACGACATACCCTAACGCCCAGCACGCAACCTCCGGCCAAAAGTCGCGGAGGCGAAATCGCGCCCCGACTATTCTCCTCGGGCGGGGTGTCCGCGACGTCCGTTCGGTAGTCGGCCCCGCGTACGCGCCTCCGCCGCGCTAAAGATAGCTATCCAACGTTGTACATACGGCAAACGGCACCAGCGCAGCTGCAGGAGAGTTCAGGCGAAACTTACCGTCAACTCGATGTTCCATAACGCGATGCACGCGCGTAGACTCATTTCGCTCGATCGAGCAGCTTACGTACCGGACCTTGCAAGCCTTGCGATTTCCTCGGCACGGATAGTTCGAGCGGAAAAGTTCTTTCGAATTCCCCGGAATCCGGTGGAAGGATATCACGCGCGGGGATAATCATAACGTGAACTGCAGTTAGTTTTTCTTGTATAGATATTATGCCGGGTTTATAATTAGCCTTCGTCGGAGCAAGGCGGGGACTGCGGACTGCCGGAGACGATTACTTGGACCGATTTTGAATGGAAGAAACTCGTGGCGAAAGTTCATAATCGAGTACGTGGGCGGAAAGAGTTCGGATCGCGTGATGAATCCACTCGCCAACGTGGCTATTCTAATCAATTTGCTAATCGGGTTGATGGGGTTCCGCCTGTACTGCTGACAAACAGCGAAGAGGTTGCTCGATAGGTATAGCTGCTGGTGGTGCAGAGTCCATTTAATCAACCTGTAGGCGTTAATTGCGCGGTTTATCGATCGATTTGTCCAAGTGGCACTCCTTCGAAATCCCTCGCGATAGGAGTTCGTACGTGATTAATCGACGCCTGCCGCTATCGCGCCGACATTTTACCCTTTCACGCGATATATATTCTCTTTATTAGCTGCTGCCCCGACGGAACGCGAGGAATCGCGCCCGGCCCCGTTCAGATATTATCCTCTATCGGCCTCTCGCTCCATCCTTTTTTATTATTTCTTTCCTCCTCCTCGTCTTGTTAGACTGCCGCACGTGTTTGACGTTAACGTCGAGTAGATGCGCGATATAGCGTATGCCGTAGCGGGGCCCGCGGCCAAGTGTCTGTGGCGCTTAGACCCGACTATAGGTATTGTATATTTATTTCTTCGTATTGTTTATTTTCCTTGGAGATAATTGCTTTTTCCTACTGTCCGACGACGACCGTATACGGATTACTGGAAACGGATCGCCCGGCCGAAAACATGACGCAGTAGCTAAACTGGCTACTGCAGGGTGGCACAACGACTCAATTAACCTTAATCGCTCGATGACCCAGTCAGAATCCCGCAGAGCAACAATCGCTCGTTTGACTGCAGGCTCTCGAAATCTTTTCAATTACACGAGGCTCGGTTGTCGTGTTTTCCTCGCGAGTTCTAGATTCGAGCTACAATCGTAAGCGGCGGTTTGATAGCCTTGACTTCACCTCATCCTTGACGCACGAGGCACAGGCTCGACGTCGGCGAGACCACGGTGGCCGCTTCCGGTGCGGACGCGCCGGCTCGACGCGACTCGAATGCAAAAAGATAACCGTTCCAGAATGTCGCGTCTATGTTGTCATTCTTTTATTTGTATTTATTTTTCGGTTTTTATTGCTTCCTCAATAAATTTCGATCAATGCAGATTTCAGGCGCCTCTCGACCTCACGAAATTTTCGTTATCGGAACACGGTTGATCGATAGCACGCCGATTGCTATTTTCCGCCCAGCCCCCGTCGTCTTCGGCAGCGGTACGCCCTCGCATGCTACGATGCACTCGGGGTGCGTATGTATCGATCGACCAACGCACCCCGAGGACCTCGACCTTGGGCGAACCCCAGATATACGTATTCACCCTTCGACACGATCGCGACGTCGGTTGCCATCGCGATTCTATCTTTCGCAACCAAAAAATTCACTCTTTGCGCATTCGGTACGATTGGATTGGCTCGCGGTTCATCAACGTAATTAACTAGGTATCTCTTGTACCTGTGCTAATTCAATAAACACGCCGTTCGGCCTCGTGTCTGATTCTAATTTGATTTCTTCGCATCTTGATAGCTGACATGAGCAGTATTCGATTTCTGTTAATTTTTTTTTTTATCAGGTTTTCCTCACTTTCGGTATCTATCTCTCTCTCTCTCGCTCGTTCTGGCAGTCGCGTCGGTCGCGCGTGCCGGAATAAGAGGAGAGAACTCTGAACCCGCAGGAGCGTATTGATCAGGGAATTCGGTGCCGGTAGCAGCTGAACTCTGAGAACCACCCTCCGAGACGGGCACGTGGCTCGCACGCCCCATTCACGAGTACCTTATTCCCTTTTTCCGTTTCCCCGTTTCACAGGCAGCTGTTGTTGCTACGAGGAAGCCGGGGATCTATACATATACATACATTTACCCTATACCATTGTGGGAGTCATTAGCCGGTGGTTCTCCTCCGCACATGCTATAGATTTTTTACGTCCCTGGGGATCAGGTACTTTACTTTTACTCGGTGTAGTCGGGAATATTTCTGAAAGGAACCTCAAAGAAAGGGAGCTCTTCGGTTCACAGGATTTTTTTTTTCGTCTCACTACGGATCCCAATACCAGTAAATACCCTGAAAGTTTTCGTTCGCCCTTGTTTCAGATTTGTCCAAAAATCGTTTCGCCGAATTACCCGAGGAAGTGACCGAGTACCCGTTCCTAGAGAAGCTGCAGCTCTACCACAACGCGATTCGCGTTATTCCCGACACCGTAGTTCTGCTGCAGTCTCTGGCCTACCTCGATTTGAGGTGAATCCCGAATTCGATTTACGATTTCCCGCGGAAACTCTCGGTTCTAAATTCCAATGTATTTTGTAACACAGTCGTAACCAGCTCACCACTCTCCCTCGAGAAGTATGCCGTCTCCCCCTTCAGACTCTGCTCGTCGCCCACAACAGGCTCGTTTCTCTGCCCGAGGAACTCGGCCGCATGTCTGCCCTGGCCGAACTGGACGCCGGTTGCAACGAGATCTCCACGCTTCCTCCGAGGATCGGGGACCTGCCGAGGCTCAGGAGCCTTGACCTGAGGAGCAATCTTCTCGTTCAGCTTCCAATTGGTGAGACAGCCGATAGTTCGACGATGGCTCTTTCTTTTCTACATATTAAAATAATTACCTTTTCCTTTCAGAGTTGACTTATCTCAGGCTAGTCAAACTGGATGTCAGTGGCAATCGGATATCGGTTTTACCCAATGAGCTCAGGAAAATGAAGAGTCTTATCGATCTCAAGTTGACGGAAAACCCCCTGACTTCGCCACCTGCTGCGGTGGGTGAACCGTGGATCTATCCTCTTCCCTGTAGACGTGGGATTTGAAACATTTAAACGTTTTTTCGCCTCGGTTTACAGTTATGCACGAGAGGGCGTACCCACATTTTCAAATACCTCGAAAGACAAGCGGCGAAGCACGAGAGAGCCAGAGGAGGCAGGGCTAGGCGAGGACCTTTGGAGGCTCGGGGGCATTCTACCCTCGACACCAGACCCCACAGGCGCCACAACGTAGACAGCGGATACAGCACTAGCGACGGAGTAGACAAGCGATGGTCGCAGGAAATTCCACCTGGGGTTGGTACCAGAATTTTGCCAATCCTCGAGTGCACCGTGTATCTTCCGTAGCTTCTGTATTTTATCAATTTTTATTTCCAAGATGCATGACGGCGACATCCGCGGTACTTGGCGTCAGGAATGTTCGCCGCTTTCGATCGCTCTGCCCGCTCGCGAGGCAGGTGCGAACCGTTCGTGCAGCGGAACGTCGACGCCGAGTACGATATCCCCAGGGGAGCATACCTCGCTTGAAGATGAGCTGGGAAAGGTAGGAAAGGTAGAAGGATTAGTTGAATATCGCCGAAAGCGACTAATCGTGTTTGAAATGATTCTCTTTGCTAAATTCGGAAAAATATCTCGTTCATTCAGGCAATGATACTCCATGACCAACTCGAGAAGAGGAGGCTGGACAGGACCGTGACTGACGGTGGCGGAGATCCGAGGAGATCGATGTCTGCCAATTGTCCGACCTCCGTTACTGCGCCAGGGTACGTTTTCTGTTTATCGATGAGTTTGAAGTTCTATTATTATGTGGTTTCGTTGATCATTTAAAACGTACGATGTACAGCAATTTGACGTTCCAGTTTCATTTCTTATTTTTACACGGTAAATAGATTTTAGACTACTCTCTCGTTCTCCGAGCCTTCCGAGGACGTCAAATTGTTTTCTGTAAACTGCATGCGTGCATGAGTGCTATTGAGAGTGTTTTTTACAGCAATTTGGAAAGTATACCGTTGACCCAAAACGCACAACAACCACTCAGCACTTCGCAAAGTATTCAACCCCTTCAAACCGCAGTCAGCGATACGCCACAGGTCAACGGGGACGAAAAGAGGCCTTTGAATCACATTCAAACTTACAGGTAACATAATAAAACAAAGAATAGTAATACTTGGCTCACCCTGGCTCGAGATCCACGTTCGGCGATCGGCAACGTTTTTCGTTTTCTATATTTTTATTTGTTTCGTGTGCCACGTGACTTTCGTGACTCTGAAATCACTTCCGATTCGTCCAGCCATCATCCGACGACAATTGACATCGGATCTCAATTTCTCTGTAGGGAATACAAGGAGGCGCTCAGACAGCAGAGGGTCAACGAGGGGCCCAGCGTCTATAGGCTGCGGGAACAGGTCACACCGCCGGGCAACGAATCGGCGAACGAATCGCACAGCAACGAATCCACGGATGCTAATCGTATCAAAGATAATTCACAAACGAAGCAAATATTTACGGATGAAAACTCTCTGAAAAGGCCGGTACAAAAGGTGCCACCCTCTCGTATAAACTATCAAAATGCTGGGATATTCAACGGAAGTAGCAACAACGAGTATAACAATAAGAACGGAAAGCTGACCGAACAGAGTTACAGGAAGCCTAACTCACCTATGAAAACTTCCACTGGCATATCCTCCATTAATTCCAGCCCAAGTCACGCCCCGAGACTAGTCAAGACTGCTATGGGATATGTGGATGGTAATAGAATGAAAGTTGTTGTTTATTCAATACTATTATGTATATTCTAATGCGTAAGAAAAAAGTCATCTTTTCTTGATCCCACTTTAATGCAAATGAAATTTCGCAGGTAACAAGAGTCCTAACAAGAACGGCGAGAGTCCGAAGTCGACGCGGTCTGTCACATGGAACAGTAACATGCCTGAGAAATATTCATTCACCATGCGGAGAGAATTTGAACGAGCCAAAGAAGAGGCAGATTTGATCGAACAGCTCAGAGGGGTAAGTTGGCCTACGGACGTAAATTTCCTCATCGTCGGTAGGCAATGGATTGCCTTGATAATGATATGATTCCAATTTCCTTGTTCGATAAATAGCACATAGAGACAAGGCTGAAGATGGCTCTTCCGGAAGATTTGGCACCAGCCTTGACGGACGGTGTCGTCCTCTGTCATTTGGCAAACCATGTCAGGCCTCGATCGGTCGCGAGTATTCACGTTCCTTCCCCGGCTGTGGTGAGTTCACAACGCACACACACACACACACGGAATCTTTTTGCTATACGGTTCAAATTCCCGTATTTTAATCCTGTCATTATTTGTTTTTAGCCAAAGCTGACTATGGCAAGATGCAGGAGAAATGTAGACAACTTCCTTGAGGCGTGCAGGAAAATCGGAGTTGACGAGGTATGCCGTATTCTTTTGATTATTGTAGTTTAGAAATTTCAGGATATTTCAAGTTGTTGATTACAATCTCAAAATTATATCCCGCATGATCCAGTTCTTGTTACTGTCGCTGTCGCTGTTCTTCCAGAGCAATTTTTTGTATCGTAGAACTCGTTTTTCCACATTCAACCAGACTTTGAATCCAAAATCTGCCGATTATTCTGTCATTTGAAAACCAGCTTCAGCTTCAGCTTCAGCTTCATACTTAGAACCGTATGTGTGTGTACCTATGTTCAAGAGACTTGTGTAAAATTGGTTCGGATATTATTTTCAGGAATCAGAATTGATTGCGAAGATTTTTCGTCGTTGCTTTAAATTAGGAATAAGATATAGTCGGTATACCCCATGTTTTAGCTATCGTTTCGTTATTGCCTGATTGTGTGAATTTATACGTGTCTGCGGTAAACCGAATAGTCGTTTGTTATATTTTATCAAAGAAAACTGTGCAAATCCAACAACTACTAGTCAGTCCCTACTTATCAACATTCCCCAGTACACGAATGTAACTGACAAGTGAATCTGTATAATTTATATGATTTCATTGAACAATAGAGAGATAATGCATACAAAATTTTACCATCGCGAGACGCAGGAAAAAATCTTTAGTTGCATGCGCTGGATGAAATTTTCTGTGGTGTCTGTTAGGCCTTGGCTACGCCGCCGCTTTCCTAGGAGCTATGCTCTTTACGTCACTCATGAATCGGACAAGACTGACGTGACCTGAATTGATTTTATAGTCGCATCAAAATTCTGGTAGGAAGATTGCAAAATACCAAAATATACCAAGAAAGTGAGTGCAGCCGGTGTCAATAGAGTCGAGAACTGGGACTGACTAGTATGGTTGTTGGTTGCAGGAGGTGTTGTTGGACGGGGATGCAATCATGGACGTGGGTTACATGGACGCCTATGGGCTGGAGGCTCTCGGGCGTCTTGTGTCGGCTCTTGTTGAATTAGAGGGCTTGGAGGAGCCTGCAGGTTCATCTCGTACGATTCAGGACCACGTCCTCTCCGCGATGCTTTTTGCCACGTTCATTACAACACTGATGCTACTATATATTTTTCCCATTCCCGAATAGAGGAACCGTCGAGATTCCCGAACACAGTTTATGGATCTCTTATTATTTGGCTTATTAAAAAGCTGTACAATTATTGTTAGCCATTGAACTTTTGCCGCATAGTTTAATGTAGAATAACGCCGCGAGCCGCTTCGACGCAATATCGACATGTATATGATCCAAGGTGCTTAATTATTTATTCATACGCGTGAAAGATCCTAAGAGGTATTTCGGTCTCAAGAGAATCATACGCATTCTCATCAACACGCCTATCAAATTTCTAACAATATGCCTTTGAAACTAGATATTCCTAGTATATTTGACCAACATGCAACGGCTCTCCGGAATTCATTGCCCGTGAAGGTTCCGTCTATCCCAAAATTTCAAAAATTGTACAAGCCGAGATTCGGTGTTGGTTCTTTCGGCATCTCATTTTGTCATGTTGCTAAACATATCAGCAAGTAGGTATTTATTTATATTTATCCACCGAATACCAGGTTCAGTTTCACTCGCTCGGAAATTCTGGAGTGCCGTAGCCCAAGAAATAACCTAGAGCAGAGCAGGGTCATCGTATGCCGGCTGCTGTTCATTTATTTTCGTAAATACTTGAATACCTATTGAGCGTAATCATTGCGCGTAAATTTCAAGTATTCATACATATTGTATATCAAATAATCAATTTATTGCGGAGGTTTGCCCGGGAGCAGAAATCTTAACGCGCTGGGCGTCATATGGGAAACGATTCTTCAAACACGTGTTGCAATCCTATTGGATACAAGTTTGGAATTGATATAAATTTTTGATACTAGAAAATCGCAACGAGTGTTTCAGTCTTGTTTCCGCAATATATCGCCGTATCCTATCTCTACGTAGCTACCTACGCTATAACTACATACATATAGTATACACGTATATATTATATGGTAACAAGTACGTACAAATTAGAGAAACTATAATTAGACGACTTCGTTTTTTTTTCAACGTCGCTGTAATAATTCCAACCCATAAGGATCGGTGCGATAATCTCATCTTTCATTCTACTTTATGAAAATTTTTTTAAGAGTTCTGTTGCTGTTGCCGTTCATAATTTTATTTTCTAGTCCCAAGAAAATGATCTATCTAGTCAATGTGTCCAAGCCGAACGGTGACTGATCTTTCGCAGGGAATAGCTGGACAAATTGATAATATTATTTAAGAATTTATTTTTATTCCTAAACTAATGTCTTCGTGTTTAATTTTTATTTATTTTTTGTTCTCTATGAAACGACAAAATAGAAAGTACATGAATTCGAATTAGCGTACAAATAGGTGAACAAAATAACTGTCTACTCTAACCGAAGACTATTTATGACTTCCTTCGCATTGAAAATGATACTATATCCCTTCAATTGTTTTGTACGCCGGTACGATGTGTGGGTTTGTTTGTATTGAACATACCTACCTACTCGAATGCATGCATTCAATATGATGCATTGTTTGATTGTAAAATCAGTATCAATTGAATTCGGGAGGCACCCGGGTAAAAAGTATCTATTGATGCGCCACAAGACTGGATTTGCAAATTTAGTTTTCAATGTGACATTAATTTTTGAAGAAGACGAATATTAATTATTCTCTCGCATAGTTGAAGCGAGCAAGAAACGTAAGCATTCCGTTGTATTATAAAAATTCGTTACTATATTTAACTTATTATTACGTATTGGTGCTTGGTTTTCTTTTTAATGTAATTATTTTTCGATTTTCTTTCGTTAAAGCTTGAACGTTTGCTTTTATCTGTTGCATTCGTCACTAATGAAATTTCAAATTGTTTATATGAATTTATTGAAATTAAGATTCGTTTATCGAATACGACGAATGTTTGAGACTTGAGGGGATGGTAGGTGCTTGAGATATAATTCTGTAGATTGATTTTGGCTACAGCTGGCCGCGCTCAGCTTGTGATTTAATTCTCTTACTCAAATTTTAGCTTACTTCAAACATCATTTTTGTTATCTAGATATCTGTGAAGGGGTATTCAACGAAGAAACGGAAAAATATGTACTTTGTCTAGAAAATGCACATTCGCAATAACTTTGTGAAAAATAGAGAAAAACGAAAACAAGAATATGAGACCCAAAAGTCAACAACTTGAACTTGAACTTGAACTTTGGAAGAAAAATATCAAATATAAAGTGGTCAAAGTTATTGTATTATCAAAGCTCAAAAGCACACACTTTCGCGTTTCTTACTTGAATACCCGCTTAAGGCAGAGCAAATTGTCAAACTATGCAATTTGCGGAATCATCTACTCACCAGCTTCGATTGTTCGATACATTTGTTTGGAGATGAGCTTTTGCCATACATACAAAAAAAAAAAACATTGTAATCGTTATACTTATTGCATATAATCTATTTTTTAATCCTGTATGTTCATCGGCCTTTCATGAAACCGGTATAGGATCAATTACATCGTTCTAAAGACTTTCAAACTCTATAAGACTATAGGAATTCCTAATTAATCAGACTGCTGAAGTAATGGATTTATTTTCCTTACCTTCATATTCAGTTTTGTTTTCCTGTTACTAATCTCTACTGTAAAATCTCTTATGTACACTATAATCACAATACACCCTTGTACTATCGTCGTTTTAAAATAAAACATTCTTTTTGTACGGAAAAACTGAGCTTCAATGAAAATCGGACATTCACAACGGACAACGTCACTCCTTCCCGTTGCAAATGAATAATATCTGTCCTCGAACATTTTACAGAACCTGGTGTGCTGCGCTAGCGACGTCTTGGAAGGCGGCAGAGGCGTCGTACGAGTAGCCGTAACAGTTGCGGAACTGCTGAGATTCCATCGAATGCGATCTCCTCTCCACATCGCCGCTTCTGTATCGCCGCCCATCATAGCCAGCAATTTGACCGCTTAGCGTCACAGTATATGAAGATGTACAGTTTAGGAACGCCCCGGAAGTCTCAATTGACGAATTCTGCAACGAGTTTAGTTCAGCAAAGTTAATTTTCGTTCTTCTAGTTAGGGCAAATACGTTCCGATATCGAGGAGTAGAAACATATTGACATTAATCATAAGTAAACCCGTCTGGCTCGGAATAAACCAAACTTCGGCGTACTCATCGATCGTCCTCATCGAGAAGAAAGTTAACTAATTATCCCACACATGACTTAGATAGTAAATATTTTACTCATTGTCAGTTCGGGCGGCGAATAATACATATAATACAAATATAATAGAACGCCCATTCGTATGTACATTGTACACATTTGGTAGGATGTCAATTGTAATTGTGCTCTGTTCAAGCCGATGTTACATATAACTTGACCGGTCGACGATTACGATCTCAGGTGATACGTTGTATTGTGCCTGATTAAACTTAATGATAATTAATTAGGCCAACGGTCCACAGGTACCTGGTATCGCTTAATTAATATCGAATAGCCTACTTTGGGTCCAAGATAAAACCGCTTTTGTCTCATTGCCGATAGAGAAACGGACGAGAGTGCTTTTAATAACAATTACGAGTCAAGTTATCGTGCCTAGACACGTTATTTCTTCTGTAACAAAATGCGCACCGAGGATTGATTTCGATAACTGATTTTGTGTTACATTAAGACCGGCTTGATCGCTTGATAGTGTATTTATTGTGCCAAAGATGTAACTTTAACTATTAACGCCGCTGCAGTGGCCGAGATTACAGAGATTGACTAGGTCCTAATTATTATTATTATTATTATTATTATTATTATTATTATCATTATATTCAATTATAACGGCGAGGAGATTTCAAACCGCCTATGATCAACGTATTGATATTAAATATATGTATAAGATCTTGTACGTCGCACGTTACCAGGCGTTGCAACGACGTGACGTTGCCAACGGGTCATAATAAATTAGGATATGTTTTGTAACGTAGTATGTAATAATGTTAGAGTTACAAATTTTCAAATATGCATCTCATTTAAATAAGAAAGACAAGAACTGTTAAATCTTCATGGTATCCTCGTTTCATTTGTTTCCCATGAAAGTAATATTGTACCTACTGATTTTTGAAGAGAAATTTCAGAATTCATCTTATTCGAGTAAAATAAGCCTTTTTTGTGTCGCAAAGCGTGAGACCGTCACTTGTTTTCACTGATATCACCGACTACGCATCACAAGGGCGAATACGAATGAGATGGCACCCTCGTCAATATAATTCCACTCGCATATATCGCAAAACTTGTTAATTTCACCCAACGATGGAGCCGTAGAATTGTTTCCAGAGAGCCAGTAAAGGAAAAAGAAGAAGAAGAAGAAGAAGATATTTGAAACGGAAAACCCGGCGCGTTTATTCGATGGATCCAATCATTTATTCGTTAACTCGGCGAGTTTGTTTATCCAGCGAGTCTCCAGAGACTCGCTCGGTGGCCGCTAGATGGATTCGGCCCCTCGAGTCCCTAAATTCTCTGCGGCTCGAGATTCAGGAGAGCGTAGAGACGGGCAAATTGGCCATGCAACAGTCATGCATAATTCTGCCGCAAGGCGCTGCTGGTCTGGCGCTTGCATGATCTGAGGAGTGACGAAATGCTACTTGGGTTACTTACCGGCACGGCGTCCTCGATCTCCCTGTCTTACCGTTCGAAACATTCTACCTTATCGACTACGGAAAAAGGAAGAGTGGTGCTCATTCAAATTGGGGATCATGTCTCGATATTGCGCCCGAATCGCCATGACTATCTCGACACTTGACACGTCCACCCTCCTTATTAACGGTCAGTTACAAATTTTGCTAGGATGCGTTTAGGGGTTCGCCTTACTTTTTTTCTCCGGTAATATGAGTCACATGGAATTTTAGGTCACAGTAAAGTATCGGAAACGATCGTAATCCGCGTCGTGGTTGAATTTATTGAAAACCGGCAAGCGTTTGTTTGTCCATGTTTTCAACAAGCCGCCATCTTCATTGCAGAGAAATTTATAGGGTCCGAGATCGTCTCTTGTTCCGCGATCGCAGATTATCTCGCGATGCTCCGTTGTTAAACCGTTTCGGCATCGGCCTCGGCGTGGTGGTTGACAATTGACAATCGACAATCGACGCTCGATCTTCGTCTTGTGCTAATCGCGTTTTCCTGCCAAAACTTGTCGCCCTTCTCCTTGGTTCTTTGTTCCGTTCATCTGTTTACCGGGATGAATACCATGAAAAACGAGATCGAAAGTAAGTTTTAGATCCAGCCGATGTTCGTTTGGACTGTCACTTGTTTCCCACAGGCTCAATTTTGTCGTGTCGAGTGACCAGTTTCGAGTAACAGCTCGTAGAAATATAATTTTCAACAATAATGGTAAGAGAAATGTCATTATTACAACATTCGTCAAATCGGATCGGAGAAACAGTTTACTCTGAAGCGTTCGGGACGCCGCAGCCGCCATCTTGCGAGCAACCCTGTGTGCCGCGATTCATAACGAAACTTTGCTCGCGATTTTTTCTTCTTTATCCGTTAACTGCAGTTTCCTCGGATCGGTTGAGAAACGTCCCCACATAATTTCGACGAACGGTTTTAGTTTCAAATGACGCAGATCTGAAAAGGAATCTATTTATCGAATCGATTCATTTCTAAACACAGTGCAGATCGTGGTGCGGAATATAAATCGTATACTATATTCCGCTTTGGAATATATATAATAATACAGTGCAGTGACGTTCTCCAACCAATTCTACCAGCTCCAGAGTGTTCACCAACCCCGCTACCATGACCCTGATGCTGTGTCGTGTAAATCATAGATCCGTACCCCATTCTGGAGTGCATATAATATCTCAGTGCAGCGAAATCTCAGCTGGCTCCCAGAAAATTTACAAGAATGCCCAATGCAACGTGGTCGTGCAGTGCAAGTGCAAGTGCAGTCAGTCTTATTTTGAGCCGGTACCGGTGTTCAACTGTTCGTAGTATGGAACACCGTGAAATCGCGACACACGTGGTTCAGTATTTTTCTGCTCATATGCTCTCGATATCAAAGGTTGTCGACACTGCTCTCATCATTGCCGTGACCATCGAGAGTGAGGGTGAGTTTCTCAAGTTATCAGCGTTACCGATTATTCTCGGCCAACGAAACAAATTCAATGAATGTGCAATAAATGTTATTTCGATCAGTCACAGACCGAATTATTGTAATAAAAAATGCCAAATCTCACCTAATGATTGAAATTAGTTCAAATGTTCCACTGCACATCTGCTCTCCACCCAGACACCGGATCTGTTTTTGCCGATTTACCAGTTTTGATATATGTATCAACTTTGGCGATAAAATATTATTTATTATTATTTCACTTGTCACCTTTGTTTCCATTTTCACGAATTTACTGACGAATCCATTGACGAGATATACGTACACAAAGATGAATCCCGCAAACTTTCCTCGTGCAGACAATTACAATTTTTTTTTCACTGTACGGCACATGGATGAATACATAATACTAGTCTCAAATATTCTGGAATTTCAATAATTTTATTGCAACCGAAATTTGTACATATTTTTGTACAACGGATAATAATATGCGACTCGGAGAAAAAGTAACAATTCAAGTTTCGACTAGTCAAGGGGTTATAAATAGGTATATCAATGATCGTGAGTAAAATTTTGAATGGTTTTTAAACAGAAAGAAAGAAATAACAGAAAAAGCCTTTCGATGATATTACGTGAATTTGAATTATATAGTGGTCGAAAAACTTGTGTCGCATGAACGGTAAATACATAATACATTCTACGTTATACATATACTCCTGGTAGTATGTATACATAATACAGTTAATACAGGTATATGCAATATGTATATTATATATATGTGTATACATAGGTATATATAGCAGTTGTGGGTATTCTAAAGGCCTGCTATCATCCATCGACGAAACCGGTATCATTATATGTAGATATATATCATATTATACGTGTGTGTACGTAATTAGGTCGGGCGCGTATTATAGTACCTGAATTAGAATTGCGCTCAAAAGATGATATATTGATATCGATATTGGTCCATCCAGAAAATTTGTGATAGGGTGATCGCCAGATCGAGTAGTCCAACTTTGCGGTCGTTATCCGTTTCGTGTCTCTCGTATCGATCAACTACTAGGTACAATAACAAATATCTATCAATTCACTCACAACTACAAAGTTCGTGAGTGTGTCCATTCACACGATATACCTGCAGATGTGTGCGTCGGGCCAAATTAATAAATGTCGTGTTCAATGGCTTGGCGATAAAAAAAAATGTAAAAAACAAAACGAGGAATGCGTTTTTGGATCTGGAAGGCTCGGTCCTTGGCATAAAGTGAAGTGAAAATTGACGATCACCCCCCGCCGCCGCCGCGGCCGATGGCGCGTAACAAGCGATAAATAATGACACGGTATAGACATAAGATAGCTGCGGTCGATTTTTCAATCCCCTGTGCGGTCAGTCTGTTATCATGTTACTGTTAATTGACAATTTTTCATAAGGTCATTGGTTCACCGTTATACCAGCCCCCGGCCATACTTATTATAGTACGTGTAATGTATCTGTGTGGGCGAGCGGCAACGCGGAGTCCCCATCGATCCTTGAACCGCAACGTATACATTTTCAACCAGCAATAACAATAACAACAAGAACAACAACGTTGTTAACAATCGGAACAATAACAAGAACGAGAACGAGAACGAGAACAAGACCAACGGTAACAATGAAAACGCGAGAACCATAGTGCATTGCAACCGCACAAGGCAGATAAAAGACTACGGTTTCTATATACATAATTTCAAACGGCAAAAACTCATGTAACACGTTTTATTTTTATTATGCGCACGAGATGTAGAGAAGAATCTTCAGGGATTCATTGGGACTCCTGCCGCTAACGATCAAAATTAAATATCGATACGTAGGGATTGGTTTTTATTTATTTATTGATATTTATTCTCCTCGTTTATATTTTCTGTATCATTCTTTCATCGTTTTATTCAAACTGCTATGCCTCAAAGTTAACGAGAATCGCATTATCTAATAATAGATCATTTTTGTCCCGTTTCTTTTTTTTTTTAGTTAGCCATCTTAATGTAGGTATTCATCAAACAACATACACGATTATGCGATCAAACGAATAACCCATTTTATTTATCATTGACTATATCGCACCCCTAGAACAATAGTGTAACATCTAAAGAAATCTCGATCCGACAAAATCGCGTTTCATCAAAATCAGTTCTAAGTCCACGTGACCACATATTATTTTCATGGGGGACAATTTTTTTTAAATGCGATCAAATTACGCCGTTTTTTTTTTTTTTTGTATTAAACGAAATTTTAATTATGCACCTGGTGCACTACCGTAACAACTAAAAAAAATCTTAAACCGTAGAGCAATAATGTAATCAGTCAAAAAATATTTTTGTCGGTAATTTTGAGATGCTACAGTAGTGCACCGAGCATTCTGTTTGTTTTTCGACTTGTTACGGTATTGCATCAACTTATTGAATTTTTTTGCAGTTATTACAGTATTGCATTGAAAGGGATAGCCTTAGTTGATTTTGAGATACTAGAAAATGATTTTGAACAAATTTTACTTTTTTTTGTCCAAATGCTACATCATCTGACGAGTAATATTCAGCAGTTAAACGAAAATTCGAAAATTTGGACTTGCTACACTATAAGTGTCCTAGGGGTGCGATATAGCGATTTAACGGCTGTGATCCGGTGAAGATATAATGAATATTAACTTATATGTTTATTAATGAAAAGTAGCAAGTTGTGTGATTGGAATTTTGCAAAGAAAACCATAAAGGGATACACGATTTATTATTCAAATGATATTAATGTGTTTTGAGAAAATAACATCTATAAACGGAAAAGAAGAAGGGGAAAAAATTGAAAAAGAATAACGGTAATAATCATAACAATAATAATCAATTGAAACAAAAAATAATTATAGTATCAGTTGTAGAGTATAGCATTCCTCAATTAACATTTGTACTGCATCTTATACTTATACTTTTTTTTCTTTCTATTAGCTTTCATTAAGTTCAAATAAAAATAGATCTTTTCTCATCTCTGAATAATAATGCCTATATTTATTATTTATGCATTCATGTATCTGTGTATCCGTGGATGTACGTATGTATGTATGTGAAGTATATTTTCATACAGTATTAACAACGAAAGCGGGAGAATATATGTTTACAATAGTTAATTGTGAATATCACAAAATACGTTGATTTACTAATTATTATTCATGTAGTGTGTTGTATCGAATCAATCGCTATACGTAACAACAATTACCTCCTCTTCTGGTTCCCATCGCGTCTTGTGTCGCGCGATTTCTAACTACGCGTCATTATCATCATCACAACCTACTGCACAGTAACATCACATGTATATTAATAGGTACGTGTATATAATATTATCTAGCGAGTTGCAGCTAGCGGCTAGGCAAACGACTAACTCTTCTATGCCGAGTATGTAATAGCGCTATTTATTTATAGTGATCGTATTTAGGCAACGTCAATTGAACTCCAACATCGCATATTGCACAATATTCGAACTTTTTCTTTTCTCTTCGATTGATTGTTCAGATACGTACCTATGTATAGCGTACAATAATACACCACGTGTAGTGAGAATGATCCTTCGATTCTTTTCCTCTTCATTACACGAATTGCACAGAATTCGGGACTTTTTTTTCTGTATACCGTACGTCGCAACGACGACGACGACGACGAACCAAGGCGACCCTACCGTGTTACGTATTACAGACACAACTATCTATAAACACTCTACGATTTTTTTTCATTCTCATTTTTAATCCAAACACGTTATTAAACTAATTCATTATTATTTCTGGATAATTAATTCTTAGCTTAACGTTGATACAGCATCGTCGTAATATAACATGTACATATATTTTCGCTATATATATATATATATATATCTATATATCTATATATCTATCTCTATCTCTTTCATTCTCTCTCCCTATCTTTCGACTTCTTGCATTTCTTCTTCTCACCTTTTCGTTCCTTCGTATCTCCATTTCCTATTTCTCTCACTATCACTCTCCTCATATCCTCCCTTCATATCTACACTATCTACACATGAACAAACAGTTATGTTATATTATATTATACTAATGTATATGTATATGTATAATATACTATATCCCTATCTCGTAGCATCGCGTTGAATCTCAATTACAATAGAGTATTTGATAATAAAATTGTTCAGCATTCATAACAGCATATCGGTAATAACGGATATTGTTAAGCCAAAGCTTATTAATACACAATAATCATACTTCAAACAATTGGTTATAGTATGCTCCCCCCCTCCCCCCACCCACAATAATAATGGTGTTGTTTACTACATCGTTGATTTGTTTAATGTATCACTGGATTGGTTTTTTCTCGACGAGTAAACTTGTGTACAAGAAATAACAAGTATAGTAGTACTACATACATCATAACGACGAACCGTGTAAAAAATTAAATAAATACAGTGGTAATAATTGTGATTAAAAAAAAAAAAGTAAAAAAAAAAGTAAATTACAGTTAATTAATGTTCGTAACTCAAAGGTTTGGTAATTAGCAACTCGTTAATTGGCCTCTTTCCTATCGTTTCGTCGATAGGTAAATTTTTCCTTCACTCAATTCCCCCTCCCCTGATACTACACACTCAAATTTATTTATTTATCAATATATTCACCAATATTCATATATATAGATACATATATATGTGTGTACTAAAAACGAAACTGAAAGACAACAACGACGACGAGTTTAAAATTTTTCGTTGGGGGGTCAGACTTATTGTATTGTCGTTTTATTATTGACCAAAGGTATTAATATCCTCTATATTATCTTTCATTATTCTCCGTAGACAGACAAGATACTCTTGTTCGTTATCATATCGTCGCTACATCATTTATCGTTAAACACTGTTATCTTTCGCGCTCCGCCTTCCGTGCGTTCTGGTGGCGGTAGGGTAATGAATAGTTCGATGCGATTAGGGCAAAGCTCTCTGAATTATAATCAGGTAAAGTTGGACCACGACTCGCTGTTTCAAGGCAAGGGGGTGATCGCCATTAGCGGATCCTATATAAATGCCCAACACTCCAGTGTCTTGACAACAAAATCTTCATGCGGGGCTAGGGGCTCGTTCCCGTAGGTGCTGCACGGCTGTGTCCTGCCCTGGTTTAAGTCACCGTCTAGCCATAGTCCGAACTTTCCACTGCAAAGAGAAACAAATTTCATGAATTTTATTAACAGCTTATAGGTATATTAAATGTCTAGAGTTCACAAATTAATGAGTACTCAAGTTTTTTTTTTTTTTCCTTTCACAGTCTTTGGGCTAATTAATTCCGATCATAGTCGCGACGTACTAATTGACAAATCATCGATTTTGATAAATGAGTTTGTGAAGAATACGAAAACAAAGTATCTACGCATTCAATACGGACGTGGCATTTTAATGAGAAGACAGAGATAAACGATGATATTCAAGTTATCGACACAATCAAAATATTGACTGGTTGAAAAGAATTAAAAACCACGTGCCAAATTATTCTTCGCATCGTCGAACGTCTATATTTATTTATTCCTGTTAGTTAGTCTTTATCTAAATATTTGAGAATAATAACGGTCACGTTATTTTCGTCTAGTCTGTAACGTATGAATCGGGGAAGCACAACAAACACAATCTATTATACTCACTCTCCGGCCCCGATGGCAAGGCTCTCGTTGTTCCCTTTGATGAAGTAAAGGTTGTCACCGGTCCAGTTGAATGCCTGGAACTTTGGTGTGAACCTGAAGAGCAGAGATTCGCCAGTTCCGTAGAAGTGATCGCTGACGTGAAGAGAGCAAGACGTCAGAGCGCCAAAGACCTGTGCGGAAAATCGACGGGCAAAATTAATTGGCATTTATAAAGGGGGGGGGGACGAAAATCGCAGCACCGGTCGCTCCTCAGATCAGACGTTGTACGTACGTTTCCTTCGGTGTCCTCGATGACCAAGAGTATCGGACTCTCGAGTCTGTTCATCTTGCGGTACATGCTGTTCAAACTGAATCCGTGCTGACTCGTGCTGAAGACGAGCGTCCACAGATAACCCTCCGCTCTCGCGGGCAAATGACGACACAAATTTTCTCTGTGTTCATCGCTCAATATTTCGGTAGTGCCAACCAGATCCGGGACTATAATATCCGTGTCGATGGATATCGCGTTTGTGGCGTACAAGGCTCGCCTCAGCTCCTCGCTCATCGACAGCACCTGGGAATTTCGGATTAGACGACGGTCAATTTTCAAAATTGATCGAACACCAAATAACTATCTATTTACGACGGTGTCTATACGGTACGGGTAGCTAGCTAGACTGTGGAACCTAGGGTAGGTACAAGGTATCATTGTGCAAAGTGCCGCAGGCTCTCCGTGTGCGAATACAGGTTCGGACGTACATTATTATCCTCGTATACGTATATATACATATAGATATATAGGTATTCGAAGGCTGTTGACGGAAGGAGCTGTGAGAAACCCTTGAGTGACTTTTTCTTTATCTCTACGTACTTTTCCCTTCATCGCCCCAAGAGTTCCTCCCGTATAGTCTCCTCTAAATGCACCGCCAAAATATTCCAATGAACCCGAGATAAGAGCGAAAATCGTTTTTGTTTTGCCAAATTTCAATTTTTGTTATCATCAGACTCACGATGAAGCTTTGGCGGTACATTAGATTGCTGTTTCTTCCTTTCTTGTTTTGATATTTTATTCGCTAACGTCTATTATCTACGAATGCACGAATCTACGCATCTACTGGATTATAATTCTCTAAAACATACATGTGTGATGAGAATATTTTTATGTATATTGTTTATACACAGTCTCAATATATGTGGTACTGTTCATCTATAGGCTCAAACACAACGTGCGGACATCTACACATACTCGATGTATATAGTATGTAGCTATACAAAATATGTAGTTTGTTTCGAATAGTGTTATGTATAGGTTTATGTATATCGTGGGGAGTAAAGAACGATACAATGTATGAAAAGACAACTGTGTGCGGGATCATTCGATTCTATTTCATTGCCACATTTTTACGACAACTGTATTTGATAAAACGAAAAAAAAAGGAAGAAGCGAAATCGCCCTCGTTTCTCCAACTGCACTTAGCCAATGAAATCGCGGACGCTTCTGTTTGTTTTATTGAATCATAAATTATCGAGAATTTACTGCGCGGCTGCTACGAGCATTCAGTGTCACATGGCGATGCGATACCGATGTTTGTTTGTTTGTTTGTTAGTTTATTTATTTATTTATTTCGCATATCTCGCTTGAGAGAAAGATGTAGATGTAGATAACCATTTGACAGACAAGACAGACGCTTCATAAAGCGTGCAAAGCAGAGTTTGTTTACACTTTACGGAGTCGAATACAGCGAGGCGTGCTCGTTCCTTTTAAATACCAATGTGGATAATTTAGACCGATAACGCGTACTGGAGCCAGTATTTGTGTGATACCATACATCCGTACATCGGTGTGGAAAACCAGTTTACATGGCTGATACTTTTACGGATACGATATCGCGCGTGATTTCGCTTCGTTTTGGAATAAAACAATTATCTCTTTTTTCACATTCCGGTTATTCAAATTGTATCCTACATCCGTGAGCGATCGATCGGTGACGCAGAAAGTTTCTGTGTCGTTAGCGATTAGTGTGTGTTGGAGAGAGAGAGAGAGAGAGAGAGGGGGACAAAGACAAAACTGAACGATTTACCTTGCTCTTTTGTTTCAGGTATTTCGTGATCTTCGCGATCGGATTTGGTACTTTCGATTTTGGCATAGTATTGGTTTGTTTCTATTCTTCTGCTATCGTTAACGGGAACAATTCGTGTTACTCGACGCCGCTGTCCCAAAATGTTTATCTTGGAAATATTTTTCTCGCCCAGGTCAAGCGAGCCAACCCTTGTATAGGTATAACCTTCGTACGAGAATAGATCGTGCGAGGTAGCTGAATCACTGAGCTCGGTGCCGTTCACTGCAGGTACGTACGTGCATACATACATACATACATTCGCGGTACACCGAAAACTGTCAACTTTCTGTATTTATAAATCCGCGATATGACGCGCTGCATCCAGATTCGAGTCGAATAAACATAAACATAGAGAGTCTAATCAAGTACTAAGTCCCGGCCATAAAAAAAAAAATATTTCAACATCGAAGGAGGTTTCGTCAAACTGATAAATACAACGTATTTAAATGCGCGTCAACGTCAAGAGTCTCCCGGACGAGTACGGGTCCCGGAACCGAGGTTCACTTTCCAACGACCAAAGCCGAACTGACGATGCGGTTTGCTTACGCGAGGTGTTACACGATTGTGTATATTATGGATACGCATAAGTACATATGTATACGCTCTGCCGACCGGGCGATGATGGTCTCGTTTCTTTAACAGGAGTCCTGTTCAGAGGCCGCATGCGGGAAAGCTTTGATCAATGTATGTGTGCGTGTGTGTGTGCGCGCAATATTTTTAGCGCAACTAAATGATGGCATAGACAAGATGGTTGTCCCAATGAATGTGCGCTCGTAATAATCGAATCCCGATGTCTACTCGCAACTGCAACAACATTTTCATTGTACACGCGGTGCGCCAGAGTGAAGCTCGTTTCATTTACTCTCATCGTCAGTGCGAGTAGGTAGAGAGGTGAAATTGCGTGCGTATCCACCGGTGGTCAACAACTTCGTCGACGTTAACGCGAGTCTCGCAAAACTGGTCCAAGGTCGTAATTAAACGCATCCATATACCTTCACACCGCCGCATCCGTATACGAGTTTACATTTTCTACATGTAGTCGTTGTGTACTGATATCCACAGGTATGTACCTATCGTTGAGCATTGCAGATTAACGGAGTTACGGTATTTGGGCTAAACTGAAAATACTTGGTGTATGTACGTGACTCGTAATTTAAATACGAAGATATTCGGCACAACAATGGATGACATTGAGAAATCATAAGGTCGCCACCGCCGCCCTTACCCCGAGGGTAAGTATACCGAGTAATTTGAGTAATTTCTTGTGAAAGTATGAGTTGACGAGGGCTAAAAAAGGTGTCAGGCGGGGTCAGAGTCCGAATATTAACGGGAAAATATCTACCGTGCCGCACGTAGGCATAATTGTCAAATTTTCCAAACATAATTAACCCGAGTGACGTGCGCTTCACACGATCGGAGAAGGAACTAATAGTTTCATCACTGATCGTGATTTACCGGTTTAGAGATAGTTCGATAACTTCGCGCCTACATTATACCGACAGTCCGAGTTATATTTAGCTCCGCTCCACCTATACATGTTCGGAACGAAGCGGGGATGATCTTCGATTCTTTGAACACGCTTACCGGGTTACATAATCGAAAACACGCGGCTTGCGGGAGTTGCGAAATGTTTTTAAACGCGAACTGAATGTTGAATCTACAAGTTGGCAAGTTTTTTTTCCGTCAAGTTACATAGGTTACGTTCCGTCTATTGGGTCGCGATATGAAATCCTCTCATTGATAATAGTCGCCGATGAATAGTGTCTAGTGGGATCGTGTGAATAACACAAAATATCGCGTGTCTAATGGCAAAGGTCGTAAGCGCCAAAAATGCGATTTTGGTGGCAAAAGGGCGAACAAAAAATTTTTTCGTTGCAATCGCTTTAGAAACGTGAAACACGCATAGATCCATTGAAATTAGGAAATAAAAAACTTAAGCGCAAAAGGTCCTATCCGCCAAAAATTACGATATTTTCCGGTGATGTTTAAAAAACCTGAATTTCAATTCATTGATGCATTTTCAGAACTTTTGCACAAAACGGACCGAAAACAACAGAAAAACGAATTTTTTTACCATTTTGACACTAAATAATAAAAAAAAAAAAAATATTGGCCCTTATGCCATTAGTCGACCCAGCGAAACGACAAAAAGTCGAACAAAAATTTTTTTTTTCAAATCGCTCCGAAAACACTCGAAACGCGAAGATCTATTAAAATTTTCGACTTCTGAACATCCATCCGAAAAGTCGAATCTGAGGAGAAAAAAAAAAAAAAATTATTCGCCCTTATGCCATTAGTCGACCCAACGAAACGACAAAAAGTCGAACAAAAAATTTTTTTTCTCAAATCGCTCCGAAAACACTCGAATCGCGAAGATCTGTTGAAATTTCCAAGTTCTGAAACATTCATGCAAAAAGTCGTAAGTGCCACCCTTATAGGAAATAAATTTCACGATCAAAGATTTTTTCTCTCCTGAGATTCGACTTTTTGGATGCATGTTCAGAAGTTGAAAATTTCAATAGATCTTCGCGTTTCGATTGTTTTCGGAGCGATTTGAGAAAAAAAAATTTTGTTCGACTCTTTGTCGTTTCGCTGGGTTGGCTAATGGCATAAGGGCGAATAAGTTTTTTTTTTTCTCCTCAGTTTGGACTTTTTGCATGAATATTCAAAAGTTAAAAATTTCGATAGATCTTCGCGTTTCGAGTGTTTTCGGAGCGATTTGAGAAAAAAAAAATTTTGTTCGACTTTTTGTCGTTTCGCTGGGTCAACTAATGGCATAAGGGCGAATAATTTTTTTTTTTTCTCCTCAGATTCGACTTTTTGGATGGATGTTCAGAAGTCGAAAATTTTAATAGATCTTCGCGTTTCGAGTGTTTTCGGAGCGATTTGAAAAAAAAAATTTTTGTTCGACTTTTTGTCGTTTCGCTGGGTCGACTAATGGCATAAGGGCGAATAATTATTTTTTTTCTGCAATTCATGTTCCTTGACTTCGGTTTTCTTTGGAAATGGGTGAAAGTAGTCACAATACATGAAGAAATTGATTTGATTCGAACGGCATCGAACGTCCTCAGTCGAAATCCGGAAAAAAAAATTGTTCGCCCTTTTGCCATTAGAAACGGCAAAAGGTCGAATAATGGCGCTTACGACCTTTTGCCATTAGGCACGCGATAT
>JAEUYN010000340.1:0-84474 GCA_018257835.1 Euura lappo | reverse complement strand
TGCACGAAGGAGGGCAAAAATAGAACAGGGATCGATCCGGATAATCAATTATCATTTGTTCGATTATTTTTTATCACTTTGAGTACTTACCGCGTTATCGAAACAATAGTTGCATTATTTATTATAAACACTGTATGGCTCTCTCTCTCTCTCTCCGGAACGCCAGCCGTATACCTAGCCTAGCACAATTCGAAATAATAATAGTTGTAACAATGAAATGTTATTATTATTATCATTATAATTATGATGATAATTTCCGAAATGATAATAATAATAATAATAATAATAAACAATTATTATCATGATAATAATAATGATCTTTTTTTCTTTCTCTACAAACACTCTAACATCCTGCAAAACGCACAGCACAATCAAAATTCCGGATCTTTTAGAAATTTTCAAGTTTCATCGTAAAAAAAATTAGACAAAGCAGAGGTGTAAAGTCGTATATATGCCATATATTATTATTGTTATTATTATTTTTTTTTATCTTGAACATGTTGTGAAAATCGGAATTTTATTAGTTTCTGAAATAATAATAATAATAATAATAATAATAATAATGAATGGCGTATATACGAATTTACACCTTTGCTTTGTCTAATTTTTTATGATGACACTTGAAAATTTTCTCAAAAGATGCGGAATTTTTATTATTCTGTGCGTTTCACAAGATTTTTAGAGTTTTTGTAGAAAAAGAAAAAATTTTTTTCATTTTCATTTACAAATTTCACCACTTGCGAGTAAATTTTTTTCAATGATAACAATAATTATTATCATATTGTTATTATCATAATAATAATTGTTATCATAATAATATTTGTTATTATTATGAGCAATATTATTATTATTATTATTGTTATTATTTTGGAAAGATATTGAAATTCCGATTTCCACGAAATTGTCAAGATGAAAAAAAATAAAAAAATGACGCACACGTTTTCATTTTCATTCTCAAATGTCACCACTTTCGAGTAAATTTTTTTCAATGATAATAATAATAATCATTATAATAATTGTTATTATCATAATAAAATAATAATAATAATAATAATAATGATAATAATAATAACAATAATAATGATAATAATAACAATGCATTGTTATAACTATTATTATTCCGAATTATATCCGTTTGAATTCCCGCTCAGCTGTCATAGCGCTGAACAAGGAACGGCGGTTCGTGAAACGCAGGACCGCGAGACGAAGGTTGACAACAACTGTAAGCTTGGTTCCCGCTGCGCCCGCGCGTCTCAAGGGAGCGCTGCTCGGCCCGACATGCAACGCGAAACGATCCAACATGGCCGCGGCCGGTGCTTTATACCGAGAAAAATTACAGTCTTTTTCTGGAAACAATTCTGAGGCTTCATCGTTGGGTGAAATGAACAAGTTTTGCGATATATGTGAGTGGAATTATATTGACGAGGGTGGAATTGCATTCTTTTCCGCCCTTGTGATGCGTAGTCGGTGATATCAGTGAAAACAAGTGACGGTCCCCACGCTTCGCGAAACAAAAAAGCCTTATTTTACTCGATTTTGGTGAGATACACGTTCATGCAGCTACCAATTTGATTACAAATCGTCTAAGGAACCCATTAAACACCCCCCCGTCCATATCCGACTTCATTATTTTTTAAATATGGAAATCTGAGTCCAGCATGCCCTTAACAAACCAATATTATATTGACATACAAAGATTTTCGGCTGACACAGATTCTTCTGTCATATATTCCACATACTTTTTCGATATGTCTGACCTCTACCACCCCGCGTATGGAGCTAGACAGTTGTTGGTTTCTGCGGAATATCATGTAGGCCATTACTCTGAAGAATGTCCGATCCCAACTTTTCCAATAATTAGAACACTGAACCAAAAACTGCAAACTGCAGGTTCATTGATTTGACTGATTGGAAGTAACGTCCTTGGTAGTTCGATTTTATATAGCTGTTTGAAATGGGACACCCGGTATGTTGGTCGAAATCCTGCGAGTATGTGGAGAGCGAAGACCATTACTGGTATATTGTTTTTGTACTGCGCAGTTTTCAATGCAGAATTATTGCAGTCTCTCTTTTCCGTATGACTTTGGAATATACTACTGAGACCCCACCGCCGTGGCCGCGTGGAAGCGGCTCGCCGTCCTCGAGCTTCAAGGTTGCTTCACGCGCGCCGTCACTCATTCGATAATCGATGTAGAACTTGCAGGCGATTTTTAGGCCCTAGTTGATCGCTTTTTGGACTTGCTATGCTTTCGTCCCAGACGGCACAGAACTACAAGTCGTCTAAAAGGCGTCTTATGGACGGCAAATTACCCACTTTGTGTTATTTCGTACTTTACAAACCCTTCTCACGCTAGTCTTGCTGGTCTAAGCTTATCTACGGTTGCAGTACTGTTGGGTAATTTCTTAGGAGCTTCTTTCACGTTGTTACTTCATTATGTATTTATGTGGTATACTTAGTTATCCAAGTGTCCCCTAGACGCAATAAATACTCTACATTTATGTATTTATCGTCCGACTAAAAAATTGATAATAACATTGAATTTTAAACTCTCTGTGATAGCTATAACATTGCATTAACATTTACTGCGGTCGTCGATTATTTTCACTGAGGACACATTGCCAACGAGCGTGACGCTAATTTTTCGATTTCCTATTTACTTGGGAATTTACATTTACTTAGGAATTTACATGTATGCTACCATTAATAACGATATTAATTTATGCAATTTATTCCGACGAGTCACGCGATTTGGAGTGAAAATTTCCGCGTTCTCACTTTTAAAACTCAAATGACAGAAACGAACGATTTTTTTCTTCAAAGGTTGGTACAAGGCGATGCCTGTCATAAGGAAGAAGCTACAATTGAACTTGGAAAATGTGGATTGAGTAAGTGATTATTCGAATAACTATCGGAAGAGCATCGATGATACGTGTTATATCATCATGGCAGTATCGAAAATGACTGGGATAGGGCAGCGTGGGCCCCGGGCATTCCGTTTACTTCTTTTTATTTCTAGCCCCCCGCGCTCTGCACTCGACTGAGGAGTTCGGCGCCTGCAGCTACGTAGAGACGAAGAGTGAAACAGAGGAAACTGCTTTCCTCCTTGAATATTCCAAAGGTCTCCGTTGTGTCAGTGCACGAGCCTTTCTCACTCTCTCTCTGTTACCAATTCGTATCGCTCATTCTGCGGTTTGCTGCTTTGTCTCTTGTGTACAGGGTGTGTCAAAATGAACTACACATGAAAATACTTTGAAAACCTAGGGCTACAAATGAGAGAAGTTTGTTATTCTGGTCCCCCGAAGGAAATAATCAGATTTATGTTGAAGGCGAGCAACTAATTGAGTAGTGTGACTGTGCATATGAATGAGTATGTAGAGATTCTAATCAGAACGTGTGCTGTTGACTTGTAACGGAATGAGTGAGACGTCAAGAAGAGCGACAAGGACAAAGCCGCTTTTATGTGATAACGATACCACGCACGCGAAAATTGATATCAATAAACTAATATTAGTTCTAATTATAAATGTATTGTGGGCTTGTGATTTCTGACTTAATCGTTTGTAATTAATGAAGTTATGCAATTGATAAACTCGCTATCCAAAGTAGAAGACCGAAATATTGTAAAGGTCGATCTCAGATTCCTGATCAGTGATCCGAAAACCTACCATTCTCATTATTAGTTAAAGAGCTGTTACACATCAGTGAAAATTACACACAGATGTAAAGTTCATTAGAAAATGAATATATAAAAGCCACTTTTTGCCCCGTCTAATTAACCAGGTGTCAGGAATGCAAGAGTATTTGCGTGACCTTGAGCCAAATAATAGTAATTGTAATCGTTTTGGTAGACTCTGTTACGAGCGGCTAGTCCGAGCGAACAAGTCAAATAAATAATTAAATATTCAAATAACAAGATGTTATGCTACTCGCTACAAAATGAACAATTGTTCTTACGAACAATCTTTTTATGAGTGATTCTGTCAGGAATATTATAGTTGAATCACCCGATGAGATTCGAGGTTGTTCAGACGTCCTATACAGGCCCGTTATTGTTAAACAAATTAATAGTAGGGCTAATAAATGAAACTAAAAGAAAGGTAGTTTTGAAAATAAATAAAATGATGTTTAGTTAGGTAGAAGTTGAAATATATTCTTCAACGATTAGTAAAATCAATGAAATGCAAATACTACACAATGAGTAATAGGTGCATGAATTATAAAATGAAATTAAAAAATCTACAGATCTTGCATGTAACGCAAGCAGCTGATGCATTGAAAATGTCCCTCGTTATCTTAGTTTTCGTGCATTTTTTCATCTGAATCTCTGAATTTACATGCTGCGCTATTAGTATTGCCATCTATGATTACAGTACGAATCATCATTTTCACCGTGAAATCTACATTACCGAAATGTCCCTCGTTCTATTGTTTTTGTTCATTTATTTATTTATAACCTTTTTTTTCACGCAGCGGTTAATTACATGCTGCGCTATTACTATTGCCATCTATGATTACACCAAGAATCATTATGTGCACAGTGAAATCTACATCACCTAAATGTCCCTCGTTCTATTGTTTTTGTTCTTTTATAATATTTATTTCTTCAACTTTTCATTACGCACTTCCGTTGCATTGCTTCCGTTGCATCGCTTCCGTTTCATCATTTCAAGATTTGATCCCACAGACCTCACTACTGACCCGAAACCGGAAGCATTTTCATGCTAATAATAATACAATAATAAAATCTACAGACCTTGTGTGTAATTCAAGCCTCTGAAGGCATTGAAAATGTCACCTGTTCTCTCGTTCTTAGTGCATTTTGTTTTGATATATTTGTATCTGTCGCATTTTGATTTGAATTCTCTTAAAATAAAGTTTAAACAAAATCTAATCCTGGCAGATCGATGATCGGTAACAATCTGATAGATTGAACCATACATTTGGATCGGTCACAATCTGACACATCGATCATCCATAATCTTTTTCCATTTTTCTTCTTTTTTCATCTTTTGTCTTTTGTAAACTTTTTTCATCCGCATTGTTGTTACTTTCGTTTTGCACGCATTTCTGTCCCGTTCACATTTTTGTTGCATTTTGAAAATTGATCCCCTATACCTTACTGTATACCATACCACGAAAATAGAAGCATACTCAACAATATGATTATACGATATTGTTATTACTACAATAAATCCCTGATTTTTAATTTTGTATTTTTTTCGTGATAGTCTTTATTAGCAGATCAATATTCGGTCTAGGATGTTATACATCATACGGCATTTGGTCATTTACTCCCTCAGGTACGTATGTATCAAGTATTAGTAATATTATTTGGATCGAAAAATCTGTACACATCTCAAAGAAACCCACAAAGTCGACACCAGCACAGGAATTGACGAATTTCAGCGACGCATGAAATATTTTTTCTCGATATGAAGCAGTGTTTTAGCATCGATGAAACTTCGAGGATATATCCGTCATATCACCCCACATATTGTGTGAAATTTTTAAGGAAATAAAAAAATCACTTTTCGAGAAAATCGGGTTAGCCTAATTTTCGAAAAATGAACGTCATTCCGTCAATTTTCAAAATCCTCAAATTTTTCTTCGAATTCCAAAAGAGTGCGAAAAACTCTACAAAATAAGACCAAGATGAAGTATTTGCGATGATCCCTTCCGCAGATATAGCGTTATTAAGAAAAAAAGTGTTCCTCTTTCAAGAACTTTGGTAGCGCACGATTAAATGTTCAAATAGCCGTAACTTCGTAGCAAAATTTTTTTTCCGAAACAAAAAAATACGGGTCGCTTTTTTTTCATCAAACAACAACATATTTCAATTTGAAAAAATTCCGTGACATCACGATTTCCAGCCTGCCCGATTTGAAATGGATTCGGTCCAATGTACTATTTCACGCAGCGGTTCATTACATGCTGCGCTATTACTATTGCCATCTATGATTACACTAAGAATCATTATGTGCACAGTGAAATCTACATCACCTAAATGTCCCTCGTTCTATTGTTTTCGTTCTTTTATTATTTATTTCTTCAACTTTTCATTACGCAGTTCCGTTGCATTGCTTCCGTTGCATCATTTCAAGATTTGATCCCACAGACCTCACTTACACTGACCCGAAAACGGAAGCATTTTCAATGCTAACGAATATAATAATAATGTTACTAACGGTCAGTTAATATAATTTTTCAAAAGTAATACAAATTTCTTGTATTAAACCAGACTCTAATTTATGGAATTCTCTTAATCCTCAATCCTTCTATATCATTTCAATCTTGCAACAGCTCTAATTGCCTAATGATTAAGAATATACAAATACATAAAATGGAAATGAAACAGATTGTAACGTGCGTCGAGACTTAGCTTTTGGCGAGTGGAGGAATGAGCCACAGGTGGAGGCGTAGGTGTATGGCTGATGATGCCTACCGGCGGGCTGCTGTGCAGATTGGCAGGCGCACGCTCCACTAATACACTTTTATTCCATAGATGAACGGTAAGGCCGATTTCGCTATCTATTTTCGGGGGCCAAAGAGCGGTTTTACCGACCGAGAAGTTTCTACTCCCCTCGCCTTCGGCTCGGGTGGCAAGCCCACGCTCGGAAGCGAAAACGTCCTTTGCTGCCCTGGTGCACAATATACTATTGTTGGTGTATTGAGTCTCAGTTCAGGGTCTTTGGTATTCACGTTTATTTAAAGCGATTGAATCTACGCGAAGAGTTATTAAGCACTGCTTCTAATTATGCGGAAGGTAAAAGAAATGAATTGAAAATGTTAAATTTAATTATTATAATCACTTAAAATTACCTTCCGTTTGGAAGGGCAGAACTTGATTTTTACACTGATTCAAAATCCGAACTTCAGTGTTTTATAATGAAAAAGAATTTAGTTATCGAGATTAGAGTTCCTTACGGCCGTGATCCTATGCTAACACAAAGGTTGTAAGGGCGGTTATTCCGAACTATGTGACTCTAACTTTTATCCCGGTTCTCACGATCCGCACACTATGTGACTTGGTGGATGAAAGACGAATTTTCAAGCGCGCGACTCCTGAGCTGGACTCTAGTTTATTAATGCGCGCCCGCCAAACTGCAAGTTCAGCACTTTTCTCGCCTCCTAATTGGTTAGGCGTAGGGACTTACTTAGGAGTCCCCGTGCGCGTGCTGCGGCTCATTACTCCACCTCCAGCGGCTATAGTCTGTTCACTGTAACTTATTATTTTAATAATAATTAATTTAAATTTAATGATTATCAACATTCACTCAACAGGCATTCCTTAATGGATAGTCAATTGGGTGAAGTCTTATCTTTAACGGGTTTTTAGATTTGTTCTTATAAAAATGAATAATTTTAACAAAGAGTTATTTCGAATGGACTATAGGCGAAGCATGGGTGTTCAGCGTCAGCAAAACCCCATGGTTCCAAGTACTGACCGTTTGTAACACTAGCCTAGCCTAGTTATCGGGGAATACGTGCCGTTTAGCCAGTCAAGGAGGTGATAAATAACTAAAAGAAATACAATATTCGAAAGAATGTAAAAAGAAACGACGTTCTAACGGACCGTAATAAATAACGCTTAGGTTTACACTCAAGTGCGGGCGCACTGCGTTATTTGTCCGTTGAACGAAAATAAAATAAAAATGAAAAATCAATATAGGTACGATAAGCTAAAGTTGCGATCGTAACAACTCTATCGTTCGCTATCTTTTACATTCACATATTTGAATTTATCGGACGAGGCAAACCAAATTAATTATTGGTACCCACCAAGGAGAGATTCTTCCTGTATTTGAGCGTGCAAACCTTGGTGGGAGCGAAAAAAACCTATAGAAAAAAAAAGTAATTGTAATCCTCCATTCCTCCGATCGTTCTCGAACAGCAAGTTTTTGTTTTTGGTAGGATTCCTATGACTTTGAATGTGAGAACGCGGTGAAATTGTACCACATTTACACATCAAATAAACATTTCAGTAATTTAGAAAAAACAACAACAACAACAACAACAACAAAGGTCAGCAATATGTTCTAAATACAGTAGAATAGAATAGAATGGAGTTACCAATTATCATGTCTATTGAGACGTTCCTTTTGGTTAATTGAATGAAGGAAATGTATGAACTGTCACAACACAACACTAGCAGACGGTTTCGTACAAGTTATGGGTTCCAGAATAAATTCAGTTGATTGCAAAGAAATATTATATGATCAAATACGTAAAGAAAGAAGGAACATAAGATAATCAAAACAATATTGAGTAATTATTGTGGAAAATTGATTCTTGCCATATTGAATATTTAATCGAAATAATATTCCTCGTAACCGACCAGTTGAATTCATTCTTTTTTTTCATTCTTCTAGTTCAAAAATAGTATATTACGATACTAGTGCAAAAGGTTTGTTTTCGCACGAGTGGAAAAACGACTTTTGCACATGTATCGAACCAAATTTTATATCACAAACGTGGGTGAAGTCCGATTATACGCACGCTCGCGTGCGTAAAGTCGCACTTTACGCACGGAGTGATATAATAGTATTGATGTATCTGTGGGTGGATGAAAATCGTGATTTTAGTGTGTTCTTAACAAAAATGGAGTGGGGGCCATGAGAGGGGCGTGTAATAAGTATATGTATACAAGAATAGCTGAGCACGCGCGCGCAGCCGCGCCTCTAATCGCCCCCACAAGAGCGACAGAGAGGACGGGAGAATTATTATCTTCTGTCCTTCAGAGAACTGCTTCAAAACCGCTCACGGGACGCTTACTCTATATTATACAGTGAGTAAACGTGGATGCGGGCCACTCGGTTTGGCAAAGATGGCGGCGGCGTGAGCGTAGACAGCCAGTGGTTCTCGGGGTTCGGACCCGCACAGAGAGGGATTTCAACCATGCCTCGTTCAAGCTAACTTGGTTTTGGTTGAACGCGCGAAAAAAGCGCGATTCAAATTTTTTGGTTAAATTGAGGTTAAGAGCAGTGTTGGGCAGCTGCAAATTACGTAGTGTAATTCATTACATTCAACAATAATAAATTAGAGATGGTATCGACTCGACGCGACGTGCCACATTTACCATTGTTTCCACGTCACTCGAGTGCGCCGTAAACAATTTTTCGAACTGTTCTATCGTGTCTTAGCTTTGTAGCGAATTGGCACTAGGTATAATTATCCTACACATCGCAGTTCTACACGATCAGAATCCCGAATTTTTTTTTACGAAATCTTGCTACAGATATTAAGTGGTCGAAAACTATTTTTTCTACACTGTTTTTTTTCTACGCCGGTTTTTTCTACACCGTATTTTTTTACACCGTTTTTTCCTACACATTAATTCATTGATACATCGATTTCTTATTCTTGGGTTTTCTACAGACAAATCGGTTTTTACGGTACAGACGTTGACTATTGACTTTTTGACGCCTGTTTTCGATCCGTAAGGTGGCACTTGAGTGTATCTGTAGAAAAACCTAGAATAAGAAATCGGTGTATTAATGAATTGATGTGTAGGAGAAAAACGGTGTCGAAAAAAACCGGCGTAGAAAAAAAAAATGGTGTGGAATAATTCGTGTAGAACATTCACCGTGTAGAAATATTCTGTGTAGAATAGAACCTCACTCGAAATTTGTACACATCGTGTCTTTTTCAATGCTAAAGGTTGTCTGAAAATTTCATAGTGGGCCGAACAGTGGTTCAGAAGATATGTCAACAAATATTCGCACAGTGGCGAGAATTCGGCGATTATGAGGTCGCAGAACAGTTTTTTTTTTTGGCACGATTCAAAAATTCAAGATCAACATTTATTATTCTTGTTTGCGTACTCGCGATCGACCTTGAATTTTTGAACTGTGGTCGAAAAAACTTTTTTGCGAACTCATAGTCGCCGAATTCTCGCCACTGTGCGAATATTTGTTGATGTATCTTCTGAACCACTGCTCGGCTCACTATAAAATTTTCAGACAACTTTTGGCAATGATAAAGACATGCCGTGTAAAAATTTCAGCCAATTCGATTAGGGCCTTTGTTTTACTGAAGATTTTCGAAGATTTTTTACCAAAACTGCAGTTTCGCGGGGCACAAAAAATAGCAGAAAATTATTTTCAGAAATTCCAAAGAAAGACGCAAAACTTTTGTATAAGAACTTTTTTCATTGCTCATCTGGATTTCACGCTATGTTGGCTTGAATAATCGAAAGAACGTTAAAAGTCGGTTCTTGGTCAGAAAAATCTGAAAAAAATTCACAGTTGATCCTTTCAACGTGTACTTCGACTGTGTAAAAGGGCAAACAGATCAAAGGGGGTCAGGGAAGTCGACCGTCCGATTTGACGTGGAATCCCCCCTATATTCTTGCACATTTCGAACATGATTGGCCCTAAATAATTTAATGCATTTTGGTTCCGTTGCAAATCCTGTCTTTATTAAAACATGTATGGCCACAGATTTTTCCTTCCAAATATTATCATCTATTATATCATAAATCTACAGATCTTGCATGTAACGCAAGCAGCTGATGCATTGAAAATGTCCTTCGTTATCTTAGTTTTCGTGCATTTTTTTATCTGAATCTCTGAATTTACATGCTGCGCTATTATTATTGCCATCAGCTATGATTACACTACGAATCATCACTTGCACCGTGAAATCTACATTACCGAAATGTCCCTCGTTCTACTGTTTTTGTTCATTCATTTATTTGTAAACTTTTTTTCACGCAGCGGTTAATTAAGGAGGTTGGGGCGCTACTCTCTAGTGATTTAGCCTTTAATCGAAAAATTGCAACGAGTGACCCCTAAAATCCAATCCCTGTCTCATGGGTAACCTTAACTCATATAACATACGAAACCCAAGTGACTTGGTGATTATTGCCCTAATTATATTTAAAACAATGAAAAATACATTCCGAGAGTCACTCGGTTGACTCGAATACCAACTCCAATTCGTTGAATAATAGCTCACTTTTTAGCGATAATATTGACTGGCATCGATCGATTGTATGTAATATCAGTACCGAAACGCATGAAATGTGATTGAAAATTTATATTTTCAATTGAAAGAATTTATTCCGACTGAATAAAGTACTCGATTAACCGCTAGTAAACTTGGCAACGTAGTCATATTCGGAGGTTGTCAGCACTGGCATTAGCAGACGCCCGGTGCGCGCTTGAAAGTTTCTTTCCAGCGGGAACATAACCCTCAAATACTTCGCGATGGTAGACAAGCTAGGTAATACATACGAATGCAGTACGAAATAAAGGACATTGTATGAGTTAAAAAATATTCATTTTCAGAGAATATTCATTAATCACGGGAAATTATATGTCCCTACGTAAGAGTTGAGAATTCGTTTCTTCACAGCTCGCAAACCTATCCATCGGGCTTATGTAGGATTCAATTTGCGCGCCCAGTAGTGAAGATGCGACGCTGTCGCGTTACGGCCGAGTGTTCCCGCAAAACGACTATTTTCAGCACAAAATCATGATTTTCTCTTGAACTGGCCGGTTGAATACGTCACAACTTCGTAATAATACTCGCAATAGTCGATATTACAAACCGCTATGTTTTTTTTAATTTTTATCTTATATGCAAGATAGTTAAATCAAGTGAAATGGATACGATCGGCTATGACTTCGTATACGTGACGTGTTAAATCGAGCAACTTTCGGAATTTTTTACTGGAAAACGGTTCGGTCAAATAGACTGAATTTTTTTTAATAAATTCTGTGTACAACAATCTTGATTTCACCAAATTTTCAAGTCTTTATCTTATATTCAACCAAACGCCCCAACCTCCTTAACATGCTGCGCTATTACTATTGCCATCTATGATTACACTAAGAATCATTATGTGCACAGTGAAATCTACAGCACCCAAATGTCCCTCGTTCTATTGTTTTTGTTCTTTTATTATTTATTTCTTCAACTTTTCATTACGCACTTCCGTTGCATTGCTTCCGTTGCATCGCTTCCATTGCATCGCTTCCGTTGCATCATTTCAAGATTTGATCCCACAGACCTCACTACTGACCCGAAAACGGAAGCATTTTCAATGCTAATTATACATGCCAGTATTTTTCAAGCGTCAATGTTGTCTATCTTTCCGCTTCAAAATATACTTGTTTTGAACATCTTACAGTTTTACTTACTTCATGACTATATACTTACATATTGTCTACTAGAGTTTCAACTCTGTGTTATTTTCAACTTTTTACTTCAGTTTTATAACGAAGATATGCTTATTTAATAACATTCTGTTTATTTATACATGTATCACTATTACTCCTATGTAAATCAACACGCTGGCTGTGTTTACCTTTTGAAAGCGCTAAGCGGCGGCACGAGTGAGGCTCACAGCGAATAATTGATTGCGTCAGAATGCGGCAAAAAGAGAGGTGCTCGTGCGACGTGCGTCGTGCAAACAAATACCTCTCGCTTCTACGCGGTAATTCCTTCTCGCGTCTCACGATCAAACATAACTAGACTTTGTATTCACACTGTATGTCTGTCGTGTAACGGTGTGGTTACATCTTGATTTATTGCACGCGCCTGTGTTGTTCCTATGTTTGCGAGACGTTGAAACAATCCAAACTCTAATGAATATTTTCTACTTTTTTCATTAGTATTTTTTAACATTCTTGAACTGACCAGCAAATTTACATATTTCATCCGTACTGTAGCCCAAATATTGTTTCGCCCTTTGCAGTATCCTAAATTCGAAGATTATTCTATAAACATATTCACATTCGTAATTTTTCCACTATGAGGCACAAAGAAAGAAAGTAACATAGTGTTACATAATATCGCGAAGCTATGTCAATTACAGGTAACCTCGATTTTCCTACAATTAAAAAAACTAAACGACTTGATTTTGTTATCGAAACAGCACTATTTATCACGTAAGTGTTATAACATAGTCATTATCTAGTTGCTTACAACGCTGCAGGCGTTGAGTCACTTGAGTTGTTCTTTATTTTTATCCCCCGGGATAAACTTCCATCTGAGTAGGCGACAGAGGATCTCGTTTATAGATAAAGGAAAAGACACTAACAACTGGGCTCGTAACAGCAAACCGCAGAAAGTATTACAGTCCTAACGTGTCTACATCCGACCGCGGTATTCGGAGTTTTTACTGGAACTGAACTGTTCGTAGAATCATTTTTACGTACAATTAGTGAACCGTAAACAAAAATACCAGAGGAATCATAAAATGTTTGGATTTTTTCACGGTAATGTTTGAGTTTGCATACATTTAAAAAAAAATCAAGGCGATTCCTCGAAACTTGTTCTAGCAAATATTTTACAATGATGCATCTGTAAGTAAAGCGAAAGTTTTTTTCCGTTTAAAGCAAGGATTGTTTTGCTTCCATGGAGTTCCCTTGCCTTTCACAATATCATATCGACTGATTTAAAGAAAATATATTTCTGTGAATAATCATATTTTTGTATTAGAACTAATAAGAAAAGCTGAGTCGTACACACAGAATTATAATATGTTGTCATCATAGGAAAGAATACTGAGGTGTACATAAATAACCATTAGAATATGGATATACATACCAGAAGAAAAAAAAGTGCGGTTATCGTGTCCATAGTTCTTCACGTACACTAGGGTAGGTGTCCCAATTACGGAGCCCCTAGTGGTGCCATGTTTCGTTTTCCATGGAGTACGGATCTCCTACTCATCATATGGAGATTTTAGGGTCATATTCTTACGAATGATTGTTTTTTCAATAAAAACAATTTTTGGGGGAATTTGAAGCTTGCTAATTAGTGAAAACTTGAGATAAATATGAATCAATGCGTTTGTCCTAATTATGGAGCCCTCGAAAATGTCAGTGTACCTGATACGGTGCCCCAATTACGGTCAGGGAAACCCATATCCGGAGCCCCGATTACGGACAGGTGGACCCAAATACGGAGCCCCAATTATGGATTTACTAACGCAGTACAATTGCTTAAAAAATTAGTGGGGATTTTCCAAGTGAACAGGGTAGGTTTCACACATTCAATTTGTAATGGTTGAACTAAATAATTGTTTTTTGAAAAGACGATGAATATATAGTATTTGGACATTTTTAACAATATCGACTTAAGTATTTACGTTGCTGAGTAACTGTTTTTCCCATCTAATTTTAACAGTTTTTGAAAAACCATATAAATAATGGATTCGCCTAGTTGAGATTTAATATTATTGGTGCTGGAATTTATGGCAAACGTGAAACGTGTAGGGAGAAAAATAAACTGAACCTCACTTAACCTAATTCACACGCCGCTAAAAAAAAAACGTGTGACAGCAAGACAAATCATAAGCAAGGAAGAAGAAAAGTGATGAGGAAAATTCGTTTGCGGAACCGGACCTTGACGTCTTTGTGCAAGAGAAAAAATAGTATATTGTGCATCAAGGGAGGAAAGACGGTCTTTGCTTGCGAGCGCGGAGCATGCTGCCCAAGCCGACGTGCGCTCACGAGGTGTATCGCATTGCTGCCCGAGCGGCGAGGGGAGGGGCGAGCCGAAGGCTCGCCTCGTCCCCCTCCCGCGAGGGCAGCAAGATACACCGAGGGACCGCAAGTCGGCGAGGGCAGCATGCACCGCCGAGGAAGCAAGACCTTCCTCCCGCGATACACACGATATTTTTCGTCACACATGAATGGAAGGCCTATTTAGCTCTGTGTCGGTAAGGGGGGAAGAGACGATATGCGTCGCTAGGTCGGGGAGGCGCGTGGAAAGTCTTTCTCCCTAGGGAGGAAAGTCTTTCCACAGTGCCTTCCCTACCTAGAGAGGCAAAGCGTCGTTTTCCTCCTTACCGACAGAGAGCGAAAGTAGGCTCCATTCATGTGTGACGAAAAAGCGTATTATGTACTTACGGTTATGAAAGTTCCCCAATAGTCTTGATATTACGATTTGGTGCGGCGGACTGTCCGTAACTGGGACTAGCCAAAATTCTGTCCCAATTACGGGACTCCGTAATTGGGACAAGCGTTTAAACTCATGTACCAATTGCAGGCCTCACTATTATTTAAACGAAAATTGGTTCAATTGGATATTTTTTTGTTTGTTTATCAAATATTAGTGTTACAATACTATTTCAGACAAATTTATCCGGTGAACTCGCAAAAATAGTGTATACATTGCCGATTCACTGAATGCGATTCCTTAACACTTCAGCTAAGACATGTACGGCAATGAAGACAAATTCGTCAACCCGAAGTTTAAAGTAAATTTTCAACAATCAATTCAAGGTTTTCATACATAAAGCTTGTCTTTTGATTGTGTTTATAAGTCAAACTTATCTTTAATAGGAAAAATTAGTATAACTCCATATCTCATACTGATTTTTGTTGAATTGGGGAAAACACTGAGGGGCTCCGTAATTGGGACACCCTCGGTAATTGGCACACCTACCCTATAATGATGTTTGAGCTTCTGTAGCGAGGAAAAAATGTGTCATAATACCACCGCGGATATGCGTCTCGTTATACGATACGTTATGTGATAAGTGTCAATATTATGAATGTAAGTACTTACCCCCACCGTCAAACCACACAGTCAAGGCTACTACTGAATGAAGCACGCGGGATCGTGGCACTTGCTTCATTCACGTACCACGGCGCGCTGATTACTAATGTTTGTAGAGTGACGTTGTGTTTCTTTACTCCAAGTCCACACGCATTCACGCGAAATTTTGCATTGAAAAATATTTGATACACTTGTTGATCATCGTCATGCAAGTACGTATACTAAAATGTGTCTTCGATTAAACGAATCATGAAATTCTCATACGATTAGAATTCATTTGATCTTCTCCTGAGTAGTTGAGTTTCACCACCATCAAACTGTACATTTTTCTGGATAAGCGGCGTAGTCCAGGTGGTAGCGTCACTGCCTCCGAATCCAACGGACGTGGGTTCGATACCACACGATACCTTAATTTTTTTTTAGTTCTCAATACTGTTTAGTCACTCATCTGTGTGTCAATTTGATAAAGTACAGAGTAATTCATACGACAAATTGTGTACTGATATCTTTCATAACTTGATACAATTGAGCACGTCTTTTAGCATGTTATGTATCACGTAGATTCTTACTCAACTTTTTGAGTAGGGAAACCGGACCGAGGCCGCTGAACTCGACGTGAGCTGTTCGCTAAACATAGCGTCTGGCTGATTATGCCGTAACATAATTGTGGCACAGTAACCCACGTATCGCATGTTGTGAAGGTCAGGTCTGCGATGGTGAAGCAAGATTGTTTAATGTTGAATAATTCAGCGTATACGTGTTGTATATCACTGAAGTATAATATACGAGTACTATAGATACATAATATTTTTTATTTGTATTTTTTTCAGAGATATTCAAGAGGATTTTTTTATGCCATACAATGAGCTTTGTCCATGCGCGCTTTGCGCGCCAACCTCGCCTCGGCGTTCTGCTCTTCGTACCTCACTTCCATAAAATGAATGGTTTTACTTTTGACTTCCGACTTTCGACATTCGATCCACGGAAATGATCGAAAACCCCATAAAAATGCACGGAAATTCCCATAAACCCCATAAAAATCCCCATGGAAATTTTCGTAAACCCCATAAAAATCCGAATTTCAAAAAAACCTTTGACTTAAATTCCGACCTTCGACTCGCAACTTCATGCATAAGACTACTGCTGCCAACTTCTCGCGTAACACCGGACAAGAGTTTTTTTCATAATAACACTAAAACTTTTCATGAAGGGACTGGTGATATCGGGCTGAATACCCGATGCTGTGATTTCAAATTTGATCTTGTCCATCAGGGAGTGCAATCAACTTAATTCTACCATGCAGGGAAAGAGCAAACTAACAAAATTACTATTTTCATGCCTCCGCGAATGACTTGGTTAATCGCACAAACGTTACTTCGTCCGCAGGGCGACATGGGACGATTCTCAGTATAAATATTCCGCAAATAAACGAAAAAAATATACGGTGACTCTTTTTTTTTATTCCGACTCAGCAGTGACGCTGGCTGAGGTCGACCACCTCGTGGTTCGACTGGGAGCAATCCAAGGCAATTCTACGACAGTTTAATTGCCTACTGAAAATTGCCAAGTGGAAATCTATGGATGAACCTATATGGTCTTCCTATAGGAATTTCGAACTGTAAATCCACTGGATTCTATGAACTTTAACATGGATTCATATAAATCCAGGTAAAATCCTATGTGTATTGGATTATATTTTGAATATCCACCTGCATATTTTCAATACACATAGTAGTTCACATGGATATTTATAGGAATCCATGTTGAAATTCGTAGAATCCAGTAGATTATCAGTTCTAAATTCCTATAGGAAAACCATATAGGTTCATCCATAGATTTCCACCTGGAAATTTTCAGTAGGGAAACACAATCTCTTCCTCCCTATCGATGCATAACCTAAGGCCTGCAGTCATTGGTCAGGATACATAGCCAACCTTGAGCCACCGGGAGTCGGGAGTCGACAGGCTTTCTCTTCCCGGGGATGTTAAATATACGGTTCGCGGGCAAATCAGGCACGGGAATCCTATCCGCGGCCATTGCTCCCGCGCTGTTGGTCGCCTTCTGTGGCCCTCCGACTTCTCGAAACGAATTGCACACGCTATGCAGCAGCGCGGTGATGTGTGGCGTGGCGAATATATCTATGTATATATATATATAATTGTTATAGGGATTCGAGCCGCACCCTCCCCGCATTTAATATCCCCGGGAAGAGAACGCCGGTCCGGTGGCCCAAAGTTGGCTGTATATCCTGGCCAACGACTGCAGTCCCTACGTTCTATATCGACAAGGAGGAAGAGGTTACATTTCAACTATCGTAAAATTGCCTTGGACTTGTCCCAGTTGCAGTCGAACCAGGAGGTGGTTGACCCCAGCCAGCGTCATGCCTGAGTCGAAGTAGAAAGAAATTAGAGTCATCGTATTTTTGTGATCATCTGGTTTGATTGAGGGATTTTCGGTTGTGAAGTCGGCATACCTACTTATCAATGAATTGATAAAACGCTAATTAATAAAAGACCTGTCAGCGCTGCTGGCGATTGTGATGCTTATTAGAAGACCAAAAGTGTTGACTGATGTGGCGGCTTGGCCACTCACGTGCACCAGCTTTAGTTTTGAATTTTTTTTCAAACCTCATATTCTGCTTTCAGAACAGTTTCTCTTCAACTAAGGTCAGGTATTACCTACGGCGTCACAGGCTAAGGGTTTTTCTACACATCTGGCATTAGCCTGCTTTTTTTCTTGCACATAGTCAATCTTTACAGAACCTTCACTCAGTTGACACGTTTCTTTCACTTCGAGTCATTTTTACGTTTTACTTTTGATTCGAGCATCATTTTTATATCTGTATGCTAAGATGAATAAGTTGTAGTTGTTAATCCGAACATTAACGGTCACCTCAACCACCTCAATAACTCTTGTTCCCTCATTTCTGGTGTGCCTTTTGTGTGAGCCTTATTAGTATTGGTTTACAACTTATCTTTTCATAGTGCCCGAAAAGTTATCTCCAGTTGAACTCTTGTGAGGTTTATTCGTGTGTGCATTGATAGCGTGTCGTCGAACCTCGCAAACCTACTATTATCGGAACGTAAAATCGGGAGACTCTGCTTAAACTGTTTGTGTCTCAGTGAGCAGAAATGGTAAATTATTTGGTCCCGAAACATCTTCAAGTTTGTTCTGTGTTCTCATTTCCAACAAGCTTGACCATGATTCTGGGTCAAATGCTCCTATCATATTGTTGCATTAAGATAAAGCAAGTCAAAGCCACTTGGCACGAGTGTTCTGATTTTACGACCCAATAGTAAAAGAATTAGTGGAATGAGCGTTTTGGTCGAACTTTGACTGGTATTTTCAGTCACAACATCCGATAGTCGAACGAAAGGAATGAGGCCGTGACCCTTGCCCTCACATCTTCATTTCCCGGGTTCCTGCAGTTATTTTGACAACCGTTTCTCGCTAGACTTGTTATGAGTGGGTGACCAGCAGGCTTCCACATTTTTTTTCGTGTTTTTCGTCTCGTTAGCGGCTGTCTGGTCTGTAACCTTCGGTTTGTGGTTGTGCCCCGTCGGCGCCGGTTAGTCTCGGTCGCGAGCCGATGGCGGACTTATCTTCCTCTTTGGCTCTCTCACTTATGAATTTTATTCATTGTAGATAATTTGTTTTGGGTGTTGGTTGCCGCAAATGAGTCTCACATGACCTATTAGTTATCATAATTTCATATACGAGGTACCAGCTAGTTCTTGGAGAAGCTCTTAGCTGTTCTAGATGTAGCAAGGGATGGAAATTATTGGATAAAATTATGCCGGTAATTTTCATCTGTTATATTAGTTTCGTAATTTTCAGTGATTATTATAATCCATTCTTAGATAATAAATATATCCGACACAGATTCGCATTTTGGTCTGAAATTCGTCGTAGTTTGCTCATGACGTGTCCAGCATCATCGGGTTAGGATTTAGGGCAACGGTCGTCGACTTTCCTCGTTCCAGACGCGTGCCAACGAAACGCATCAATCTTATTATTTTTTTTTTTTTTGCCACCCGCGTGTGAGAAGATTATACAGAAATCTGCTCCAGGCAAGTCATCTGTTTAGCGGACTGGTTGGATCATAGGATCGTATTCCTTTACGGTCAGTGGCACCAGTGCAGGAAAGCGAGATCTCTTAGCTGTTTTTAAGTCTACAAGTAGACCTCTTCAGCCTCGTTGGTTTCGATGTACACTGCGATCTTCATCGAAGAAGTGGAAGGCATCGACCCCGAAACCAAATACCACGAGGCGCCAAACCTGAAAGCCAAAAACTATTGACATAGATACTGAATCCCACGGAGTCGAGGTCCGGTTTACAGACAGTGAAAGCTACGATGTGAAGGACCTGAACGCCTGCAAAAGCCACGGAGCGCCAGGCGCGGACATGAAAAAAAAACTACTGCACAACCAACTTGGATAATCTGTATTCATAACTAAGATGACTTCCTGAAATATTCTCACCATTCGAGGATAATTCACGAACCTAGGGAGGTGAAATCTTTTCAGACAAAACTAAATATTTTGTATCAAAGAAATATATGTAGTATATAAAATGAGAAATTAGTTTCATGTTACATCTTCAGGTTGCCGATCTTATGTCCTCCCGAGTCAAAATTTTAGGCCTCGTTTGAATCCTCCTGAACCTATTTCTTTTGTTTCGCACTAGCCGCGACCCTCCGTTGAACCTACTAGGCTCTATCCGCAGGTTTCGGTGCTATCGGTGAACCTCCTTTGACTCCACTCCAGCCTCTGCTAACCCTCTGAAACCTCATTTTAGTCCCAAATATCGAGCAACCATGAACCTATGTGACCTCCTTGGCCCTACATAGCTTCCTTTGGATCCATTCTCTTCTTTTGAGACCCTACGTAGCCTCCTTTCGATCCAAAGCAGGACAAGGACAATTTGGACTGGAGACTCGGAATCAAAAGGAGGTTCCGTAGGGTCTAGAGAAGAAACTGAACCTACTTGATCCTAGTTTTTACCCTGCTTTCGTAGTACCGAGTGCGTCCACATAGCCGCGCAGACTCGCGTTCCGCTCTCGCAGGCATAACGCCACCGGCAGATAATAACTACCGCGACTTGGTGTATACATTATGCAACTCTATGACACCGAGTGAGATCCAAACGTGATCAAGCTTAAGTACAACCCCAGTACCTACCTCGTAGTACAGAGGTGGTTGTATCGAGCATGTTTTTTTACAATATTTTTGTTGTAATTGAAAAAAATATGAGAAAATAATTAATTATTACAAAATAATTAGCAAATTTATAAGAAAATTCACTTTCAATCATCAGTAATGTCGACCTATTTTTGGTTCGAATCTTCGACGAATGATGTTTAGTTGAATATATATTCGCTTTTTGAAGTGCATTATGCCCCATATCAACGGAGATGATTTTTGCGACGTACGTGGAAGATAGACATGATAGGCCTGAAGGAGCTGGGTCTGTAGGGTCTACGCGATATTCGATTCAGGTCGAAAGGAGGGTCTGTAGGGTCTACGCCAGCTTCGATTCAGGCCGAAAGGAGGGTCTTTAGGGCTTGTGAGACATCTGCAATAGGTTTAAAGGAGGGTCTGGAGGTTTTATTTGTACCCTCCATAACCTCCTTTGAATCCAAATGTTCAGTTTCTGCCACTTTTGGAGGTTCAAGTGGAGTCTAATATCAATTGTACCGACCACATCACACCCTCCTTTGACCCTCAATACTCCCAAAGATTGATCAAGTTTCGGAGAGAATTCGAGGTTCAGAGGAGGTTCAAAGGAGGGCTAAAATTTCGACTCGGGCTATTTTCCGGGGGTGTCCTAAAATGTTTTAAGCCCCGTTGGATGAGCGCGGCGGGGAGGAAAGAGGCTAGAAGAAAAAAAGGTGTGGTAAGATAAAGCGAAGAGACAGCGGAGAAAAAAGTGGCGCGATATGGCTGAAGGACAATGAGCGGTTCATAGAGGTTACGTAATCCTCAAACCTGGAACTGCGGTGGCAGTGGTGGCCGTATAGCGCCTGATCCATCTCTATGATGTACAGTAGAGCGTTATCGGCACTCACTCAGCCTGGCCCCATTCAGATAATCGAAAATCCGGATGACCAAAGATCAATATTTCGTAACGGGAAATAGATCACTGCTTTTATTAATGTTATAGAATTACGTGTATGAAAACAATCAACATAGCTTCATTGAAGTGGATAAATTGGAAGTTGAACTGATTAGGAACGTTAATTAGAAAAATAAATTTTAGAATCAATGTCGGCGTTCGGTTTTTCTCGGTTCCGTGGATACTTGAAGCTCCAAACATGTAGCTATGTAATTTCATAATCTGTATATTATCCTGAATTTTGATGCTGAATTGGTGGATCATAGGAATGTTCTTATATTTATGAGTACAGATTTCCTCGTGACTCGCGCAATTGTCAAAATTAATATAATTGAACAATAAAATGAATCACACAATTGATTAAGACGTCAGTGTTTAAAGAGTGAAGCAGAGCATACCTACCGCGTTTCTATCCCGAATGAGCGTAAGTATTTCGCTCTTTTTTTTCGTTTTACTCTTTGTGCTGAGGAGGGGTTATATTCGTTATATTTCATGAAAACAAATTTAGTACATCTATTCCACCGATAGGTAACATAAAAACAAAAAAAAAAAAAGAAATGAAACGATTTCTCTATAAGATCAATGCTCTCATCGAGTCGATCATCGAAGAGGATCAGGACTTGGGAGATAAGACGTTCATGTCGTTAAAAATGCTCGGCAATAAATTATTATAATAATATGTTTAATAATTGGTATCGGAATGACAGATCTATTGATATCACGGCAGTTGTAAGTACTTGAGATCAGTTGTTGTACACGGACCTTGGGTTGTATAGCTATTTTCCGATATCTTCAACATGTACTAATTAATTACGTGTTATGCCTATATTTATTATTATACATTATTTTTCATTTGAACGTTTTCTTCGGGTGTCAAAGGTCAGAAACAAACTCTCGGTCGACGTTTCGGCCCGCTTCAGAACTATAAATATTATTTTTGAAATTTGGTTGTTGAAGAGACAAGTGAAAATCTCCTCGAATTTTCTTTTATTACCAAGAAATTTTCTTTCATTACCAGGGAAAATATAAAAATACAGGAATACTTATTTATTTTGAAATCTACGGTTACAAATTATTTCTCGTCGATCACGACATTGATCTTCCGAAGAATGTCCTTCCCCCTGACAGATTTTCTCAACGATAGTTGTCAAAACTCATCGCTGTCGAGTGATTCCTTATCGTATTGTTAACCAATACTTGAACTTCGACGAGCGAATCTGAGATCGATCTGATTCTATTTACCAGCCTTGTTAGAAAAAGGCGTCACAGAAACTGTGTGACTCATTGTCAGATTGGAAAATTCAATGTCGGATACTTTGAATTTGTTTTAACACAAAGACCTCGGAAATAGAAATAATATTAATTGAATAATGTGAACAATATAATAAGAGTGATAGCAGTAGGTATAAGCAAAGAGAGAGCAACCGACACTGAATGATGTAAAATTACTGCTGCCTGTACACTGAAAAAACAGTTCCATTGCTACGATAAAAATATTGTTAATTCAAATGCGTAATTTGAATAAACGGCCACGATAAATTATTTCGTCGTGGATGTTCGATATTTTGTTGCCGTTGTATAATATTCTGTTGAAACGCATGATTAAAAAAAAATAAAAATCAGTCGTTCTTCTATGATACATAATAGTAAAACCTCAATAATGATTTACTATAAATTAATTGAGGTATCGAATAGAACAGTGCACGATCAAACCAAACATCAGAATTATTACGCCAAGTCCGAATCCGGTGAACACGTAGTCAGATGTTGTGAACGATGACGAGCCGGTACCATTCATTCCTAGAATTGTATCGTTATAAGGTTTTGGCGATACGTTGCGTATTCCTTCCTCTGCTTCCACTTCTATCACAGTCGGATTTACGGGCTTTATCAGTGGTGATTCCAGCGCCGATGTTGCAATTTCGCTGTCCGTTGGGCAGTCAATGCTGAGTAGTCTGTAATTTTATATATCCCTTTCAAAACTGAAGACTAAGAGTTGAACTGATGTTGAATAGTGTCTGTGAGTGGGGTAGTCCAAATGAACGTGAACAGAGTTTGACCCCGACCCTCACCGAATTGGTCGCCAATTTTTTTCCGTATTCTACTCTACAACAGGTACACTTGCCGATTTTTCTTAGATTTTTTAGACTCATCGTTCGGTCACGGCGATTTTTCAGAGTTTTTGCATTAACCTAATGTAACTCTGAAATCTTACATTTTATCGCAAAGTCATAAAGGAGAAAAAGTTTAGTTTTCTTTTGATCTTTACAATAGTATATTGTGCAACTCGTGGGCAAAAATGACGATTCCGAGTGAGTGTGAATATAGCCACACGAGCCGAAGGCGAGTGCGGATATCACACGAACTCAGAATCGTCATTGCCCACGAGGTGCACACGATATTTTTCCCAACAAATATGTAAAATTAGGCGAGTTTAGCCGTCTGTTGAAAATGAACAAAACTCGCAAACCATTTCTCCACTAGTGGAGAAATGAAACCATTTCTCAACTAGTGGAGAAATAGTTTGCGTGTTTTGTCATCACCAGTGGTCAGAACTAGTTCTGGGTCACTAGTGGAAAAATGATTCTCCATTTCCCAATTCATTGAGAAATAGCGTCTTTTGTTCATTTTCAGCAGACGGCCAAAACCGCCTATTTTTACATATGCGTTGGGAAAAAATATTTTTTCACGAATTTTCAGAGCAAACTAAATCGTTGATTTCGATTTAAAAAAGCACAAAAATTGAGTTATCTCGGAAAACCCGTTTTCAAAAATTTTGAAATTTTTTGTCATTTTTCTTTGGTCAAAAACACACCACTTTTGTATGAAACATATTTTGGGCACGGCCTTCGTTCGGGAGCTACGCCTTGTTTTATGTGATAATATCAGTAAAGTACGTGAATAAATTTTTTTTTTAATTTTCCGTATAAATTACTTTAGGCGGATTCGACCCCAAATTGTGTGTTCCATACCTAAAATCAAAATCACTTTATTCGTCATCAACTTCGACACACGATTGAGTGTTTACAAACTCAATGTTCCAAGAGTCAAAACACTTTAGTATCCTGAAATCTCTATAATAATTTGTTTCATTCGTTTTCTGATTGGCCCAAGATCAGTGGTCTTACAGTGATTACTTATGACGTTGGATTTGCATGTGTACTTCACTTTCTTTTCTTACACCGGTCGCAAAATGCCACTTTTCATACCTCTTGAGCGGGCGCAAAACAGATCTTTTCGGCCCTCGGGCGCAAAGTGCTGTTTTGCGCCCGCGCACTCGGTCTGAAAAGAGGCATTTCTGCAGACCAGGTGTTGAGAAAAAAATCGTGTGCATCACGGGCGCAACTCTATTTTGGCGAGTGTGATTGCAGTACACTCGAAAAATAGTACTTTGTACCCTTGATACACAATGTCCTATTTCAATTATGATTTTCAATGTTCTATTTTATGTTCAAGAACATTTTTGACCACATTCAAAACTCACGGTTTGACCTCGAGTGATTTATACGAAATATTGAACAAAAATTGATTTACGTACTCTACTGATATTATCACATAAAACAAGGCGTAGCTCCCGAACGAAGGCCGTGCCCAAAATATGTTTCATACAAAAGTTGTGTGTTTTTGACCAAAGAAAATTGACAAAAAATTAAAAAATTTTTTAAAACGGGTTTTCCGAGATAACTCAATTTTTGTGCGTTTTTCGTCGAAATCGGCGATTTAGCATGCACTAAAAATTCGTGAAAACATATTTTTGTGAAGATCAAAAGAAAACTAAACTTTTTTTCCTCTGTGAATTTGCGATAAAATATAAGACTTCAGAGTTGCGTTAGATTGATAGAAAAACTTGAAAAAATCGCCGCGACCGAGCCATGGGTCTAAAAAATCTAAGAAAAATCGGAAAGCGTACCTTTTATGGAGTAGAATACGGAAAAAAATCGGCGACCAATTCGGTGAGGGTCGGGGTCAAACTCTGTTCACTTTCATTTGGACTACCCCGAATGCATCGGTCGTGTGCAGAAGATATTGTACCTACAGGCCATGTGGGCTGAGTAAAGTTCGATTGAGGGAAATATAGGCAGTAGGCCTATCAAGTAGCTCACTTTCTTTTAATAAGCTATGAAACCGTTAACATAATGTCAGTTAAATTTTGAAACTTCGTCGGCCAAAAGCCTAATCTTTGAACTGCTGAGCATTTTTTTTACTGAACAACAAAGTGACCTGCACAAACCTTTTGCAAATTGACGTTCTATGAAATTGGCTTCTTAGCAACTATAGAGCAAAAGGACAGTTTTTGAGTGGCAAGCCCCGAAGAATACCTGTTCCGTCACCCATCTGGCGCGGATTATCGCGTTAATAGGAAAGCGGATGAGTGCACGTTTGACATGAATTCGTATACCGCAAATGGTTGATGCCGAACAAAAAATACTACGTTTTGCGATTCCTCACATAAAATGGGTCGTCACCTCATTCCAATCCTACTCCGGATCGGTCCTGCTGCACAGAAACGATTCTCGAATTAACGGTCTCACCGATTGCTTCAAAGACACGAACAATGTTTAACCAGATAAAAAATGTACAGTTTCAAGTTTTACCTTTTGTGGTACAAATTAAATGCACGACTTCGAAATATATTTCAAAAGTGCAGCAGGATGGATCTGAAGTAGAATTTCAATAGAGTAACAATCTATTTCATGTCAAGAATCGTTAAACATATAGTTTTGTCATTTGGCATTAACAATTCGTTGCACGAGTTCAAGTGAAACGTACGCCCGTGCTATTCTATCCGCACAATGAGCCGCGCCAGATCTTTGATGGAAAAAGTGCCTTTCGGATCTTGGAACTGAGTATCTGTCCATCTCCTCCGAATAGTGGCAATTATAACTTTTGTTCAGTGTCTCGTGGACTAGAACATGTATAAAAATTTTGCCAGTTCCGCAAAACGCTCATTTGCTTGAGGTTTGTGCCGGGTTCTATCTTATATATTGATTGTATAAGTGTTCGTGTAAGAGTGGAGTAGAGTGGAGCTAAATTTATTGATCGTAGGACAAATGTCCACCAACAACCACAGACATATTACAAAAAGTAGTAAAAATCTACAGATCTTGCATGTAACGCAAGCAGCTGATGCATTGAAAATGTCCTTCGTTATCTTGTTTTCGTGCATTAAATTGTTTCATCTGAATGTCTGAATTCACACGCTGCGCTATTATTATTGCCATGTATGATTATACTACGAATCATTATGTGCACCGTGAAATCTACATTACCGAAAGTCCCTCGTTCAATTGTTTTCGATCTTTTATTTATTTATTCAACTTTTCATTACGCACTTCCGTTGCATCGCTTCCGTTGCATCATTTCAAGATTTGATCCCATAGACCTCACTACTGACCCGAAAACGGAGGCATTTTCAATGCTAAAAGAAAAGTGTATGTGTTACAAAATACTACAGTCAGTCACCCCAGGGAAATTGAATCTGAAGCGCCCGGCATAGGCAACTGAACATACACCTGTAATTTGGTTGGCAATGCCAAGCGTTATAGCTCGTCAATTTTTTCAGCGGCGAGTTACAACGTGGCATTGCCAACCAAATTACAGGTGTATGTTCAGTTGCCTATCGCGGGCGCTTCAGATTCAATTTCCCTGGGTACATACAATGTGACAGATACAGATGTAGGATTCTGCTATGAAACAAGGGTTACAACTCACACGACAATGCAGATGATGAAGGACTGTATCTTCATCGCACTATATTGTCTAGTTAACTCCGGTACCAACAAGTGAACCATAAAAATCCCCAGAGTTAACTGCCAACCAAAAAATATTACAATTGGATGAGACATATTCAAGCAATCGTGAACATGGATCAACAGATGGACGGAAAAGGTGTGTGACAGGAAAGCAGATCGATGAGCGAAATTCTAACAAACAGTGTGGCTTGTAATAAATATACCTATGGTTAATGGTAAGTATTACGTATATGATTGTGATATGGACGAACGACTTCCGAAAGATCGTATTTCTCTCATGCCGACAAAACTGCAGTGAGATTTAAAAAGTGATATTTCCTCCTATAATGTATTCAAGTTTCCACTCAACATTGGCAATTTCATATTTCTCTCTTCAATTTCCGAATTATTCTGCTTCAAGATGAAAACTAAGAGCCGGAAGAGCCGTACAGGACGAGAATCCTTTTTTTTCAATTTGGCTCTTGTTCATGCTCACAGGGGGAGGGGAAGGGGAAGGGGAACGTGAAACGGAAGTCCGATCCGCGACATCAAGAGACTCGGTAGAGTCTCGCGCCAAGTACATTGAAAAAATTTTTTTAATACGCCGCGTGAGACTCGGACCGAGTCTCTTTACCCGAACGGGAGCTATTCGGGTGGTGGGGAGAATTATAATCTCTCTTTTCTTTCGCCTCGCTACATATACGGGATTGAAAGATTTATCCTAGGACATGGGCATGAAAAGCTTACGTTTGAGTCGTATTTCGATGTAATCGGTGCCCGGAGAGCTCAGATATGATTTTTGAAAGTTTCCGAGGACCCGTTTTTATCATCAGAATTTTGTTCTCCTTCACCACCTTCAGCCAAAACCTATTTTCATAAAAATCAGAGAAGATTGGCCACCACTAGACAGCAGGGACGGCGGTGATCCAAGTACCTAACGTAAGCCGCCAGATAGCGCTTGTGACGGCACTGTGAGAACCACGGGTTGACCAAAGAGGATGGGGGGTGAGCATCTGTTAGATCGAATAAAAGTAAACAAGCCGCCGTCTTTAAACGTAACAGATCGAGAATCGATTGACCGAAACTGCTAGCTATAGCGTGTTCGCGTCGGCTGCTTGGCTTTGAGAGATTTTCGCTAAACGAAGACAATTCATTCCGCTCGTTATCACTACGTGATATTGAGATAAATGATGTGATATGAGAATCATTACCGAGAAAGTGAAACAAGATGGGCTTTGAAGTTTATATATTCGGCTCTACATCGTATGGAAATTGCGAGTCAGTTTCATGGAAAAATAAAATTATGAGGTTATCAGAGTCAACCAGTTAGATTAATCAATTGGTCGTTTGTATAATTATTGACAGTTCAGTATGCGAAACATAATAATTGAAAATATGTGAAATATGTTATGTGTCAGATGAAATTGGTTTCGACCAGCTTATAATACTTTGTTCTCCATTTATGGCTAACCATCTGATAGTATATTTAGCTCGGTGAAAAAATTCTTACGATGTAGAATAACACGCTTTATTGGTTATATGTTCATGATTCAGGTGCTGAATATTAACGAGGGGAGGTGTGGACAGGTACTCAGAAAAACCCACAAGAGACAGCCGCCAACTCGGCCCGGTTGCCGAGAAATCGCGGGTTGAAAATTTCGAACTAATTTTTTTATTTATTTTTTCTTCAAATTTCCAATTTAATATTACTTCTAATTCTTTTAGTATTATTCTAATTCAAAAATTACCAATTTTTGTATTATTAGCGAATACGTGAGCCACGATTTTACGATTTACTTTCGTTTTTCCTTGAATGGAGTGACGTGTAGGAAGTGTTTCAATGGAGTACCAAGAAATATATGTTGACAGTAAATACAAGAATTTGCTTTATTATTCGAAAATCGGGATACTTTATGAATGTACCACGAAATTAGTTCACGTAAACCACGTGTTCATATTTCATGGAAGTTTTTGGACAAGATAATAACAAATTTATACCTGCCGATCCGATTGGGACATTGATTCGCCGAAATTGACGGAGGGTCCGCGAAATTGTAAAATTGTGGCTCACGTATTCGCTAATAATACAAAAATTGGTAATTTTTGAATTAGAATAATACTAAAAGAATTAGAAGTAATATTAAATTGGAAATTTGAAAAAAAAAAAAATTAGTTCGAAATTTTCAACCCGCGATTTCTCGGCAACCGGGCCGAGTTGGCGGCTGTCTCTTGTGGGTTTTTCTTAGTACCTGTCCACACTATAACCACGCGAAGTCCGTACCCCTAACTCGATGAACCTATCTGAGCCTCCCCTCGTAAGGGACTCGATAGAGTATCGAGGCGAGTACATTGAAAACAAAAAATTGCATGGGCCTTAAAGAGTCTATATACCTGAGTGGTTTAGTTTCGGAGAGACTATTTCGTGGACGGGCTATTGACCCATTGATTGATATATCAACCGGTCCTGAGGAAGCAGAGGTATCTCGGCGGGCAGTCTAGAGCAGCCGTAACTCGGAATATAAGGATAATGTGGTCCACCCACAAAATTTACCATCAAAATTCTTTCACACAAAACCTGTCTTCAAAAATACCCACCAACAAAAATTCGTCTTCCACAAAAAGTCTTCTTCCAAAAATTCGTTTTCAACAAAAGTCATCCTTCAAAAAAATCTCTGTAAAAGGATTGATATCAAATACAACCACCAAGTACAAAAAAAAGAAAAATCAAACCATATAACGTTGTGCTCGTTCGCTCGCTACGCTCACTCACTCGATTGGGTTTTCATAATTTGTGAGGAGAAAAATTGGGAGCATGAGTTTCGAGAAGAGAAAATTTTCGAAAGACAAAATTGAGGGAGTATTACTTGACGGGCCTTCATAGCGAGATAAAAAAAATAAGACTTGTAGACCTCACTGGTCACTCTTCCACTCACTCACACCTGGCCCGCAAGTACCACTCCCTCAATTTTGTCTTCTCGAAACTCATGCTCCCAATTTTTCTCCTCACAAATTATGAAAATCCAATCGAGTGAGTGAGCGTAGTGAGCGAACGAGCACGACGTTATACGGTTTGATTTTTCTTTTTTTTTGTACTTGGTGGTCGTATTTGATATCAATCCTTCTACAGAGATTTTCTTGAAGGATGACTTTTGTTGAAAACGAATTTTCGGAAGAAGACTTTTTGTGGAAGACGAAATTTTGTTGGTGGGTATTTTTGAAGACAGATTTTGTGTGAAATAATATTGATGGTAAATTTTGTGGGTGGACCACATTAATGTACCTGGCGAAAGGTTTTTGCACCAGAGGTGCTTTTTGGGGGTCGAAGCATTCCCTTGCATCACCTTGTGAGCTTCAACCCGCAAAAATGTAAGACGGGTCACGCCGTTTAGGCGCACTGGCAAGATGGGGGTATGGGCTCAGGCCGGCTACACTCGGACAAGGTTTTTCGTCTGCCTTTCCCTTGTCACTTGTGCGAATGCGAGTGTTTCTATTTCTCAAAGCTCCCTGCTTGCTCTCTCTCTCTCTAGTTATTAAGTTATAATATTTAGTAACTAAGAACAGACTGTATTCTCGCCTGTGGTGTATACTGTTTGTAAACGCACCACAGGCTTATCCAACATTGTAATGGATATAATAAACATCATCTATCTATCTATCTATACCTTGCTTTCCGTCGAATCTATACAACCGGCAAGGTTCATACACCATTTGCCGCCCATTATGAAATCCTTCTGGTTTGGTATTCAAAAGACTAGACAGTGAAACTACAGCCATCTACGAGCAATACTGCTTGCAGTCATTTTCCAAGTGAGGCTTTCAATTCAAATTTTTTAAACTTGTATCACAACAATATTCCACAAATTTGAATTCCGATCAATTTTACTCACCTCTTTTATCGCACTCGAGTACACTTCACACTTCACAGTTCAGGTATAGTTCCAACAGGTAGGTATCTGGTTTGAACCTATGTCCCAAAATAGATCAGGTATAGTAGTCACAAGTCCGTGTGTGATTCCCTCAACTACGTCGGAAACGATCCGTCTACACCAAGGGCTACCCGCCGAATGGGACTGACTGCCAGACTCATGACTTAGACTTCGTCCAAAAGTGTGATGAGCAACTCCGAGCAAGTAGAGATCAGTGATGCATCTCGATAACTACATGCCCAGCACATAAAAAAAGTTATCCACTTGTGATTTAAAAATACAATTCGCTTTTACCGACGCGAGGTTCTTCATTCAACATACCGCCTGGAGATGGCTGTGCAATATAAATATATAGAATATTATTCTTCCTTATTTTCCTTATCTTAATGTAAATTACCTATACCCGTCTATTGTGATATCTCCAGTACAAAATCTATGTTAGACGTTAACTCTTTATAGTCTATCTTTCGTACATACTTACATAGGTGTAAGATACTATATTATTGTTAGTCGATAAGGCAGATTTCCATGATACGACCAACGGCTAGATGGGACGCTACACCCAGAGCCATCTTTTATACTTTTTGTAACTTAATAAAAATATATATATATATAATATAATCCTTTTGCTGTCATTTTTTGGGGGCAGGAAAAAGTAACATTCATTTCATCCTCGATCTGAGAACAAAGTCGAACTGGAAAATCTAGTGCAATATTATTCAATTCCAATTTTGGAATGTCAAATTTCATTTCAATTCCACTTCCTTTATGTCCACGACAATGCTGGAGAATTTAAAGATTGCGTACGCAGTCGGTATAAGAAGCATACAAGTAGAATAGAACATGCATCAAAATTGGAAAGAAGAAATAAAAAATCCTAATACATGAATAGACATAATCAAAAAATAAAGCTGAATTGATTAGTGAAAATCACATGAAAATCCTCAGATTATAGTAAGTTTCATTATGGATTTTGGACTGTGACGTCACTGGCTCCGAATTTTTTAAATCTGACCTTGGATTCGATATCAGCACCTCAAAAAAGCCTGGAGTATAAATTCTGCCAAAAACACGTTCATTCATTCTCGAGATATATGATCAAATCCAAAATCTAATAGTTTCTAAGTTTTTTGGGGATCTGCGTAGATTGAGCCGAAATTCATAAAAAAAATCAAACTAACACAACATAACCTCAAGACTCGACTTTCAACGAATTTTTTTATCTCTGTGCAAAGGAGTAACGGAAATTTGAAAAGGTAGAAAGACCCGTGTAACCAAAGCCAGGGGAATGACAACGAATATTGTGGCCGTGTAGCAGTCGCAGCGTAACGTGAAAACCGAGTATAGAGCCATGCAGCAGCAGCAGCTGTAGTACGGTTCTGAAGAGAACAACTGTATACAAAGCGGTGATTGCTTGCTGCAAGATTGTTTGTCTGCTCGTTCGCTCGTTCGTTCATCCATACTCTGTCAACTATATAAAGAAACACAAGAACTGCTAAACTCTCAGTGCGAGAGCTACCATCGTAGCGTCGAGCTACTATCGGTTCAATTTGCTCTATCCTCAAATTTCCCACTCTTCGTAATTTCCAAGTTCCTAAGTTAGTCTCATCCCTTCTGACGTCACGATCACTTTGCTAATAGATTTCACAATTTCATGTCATATTTCGATGAAATTTATAGTCGTCATGGGGCTCCCGCCTGATATCCTCACAGAACTTAGTTAATGAAACAAAAGCCCCGTCGCAAATATGATCGAAAACTTACCTCACTTGTTTTTAGGCACGTCTCAACGTTTTCCAAGTCGATTCAATAATTCTTATCATCCGTTAATTCGAATGACGTAATGTGTTATTTCATCGTAACATCGTCTGAGCAAATATGACCATAATCTGGTGTGCTGAAAGATATTTAGGAAAACTGAGAATAACGCGCAAGCTGTGCAAACTTTGTTGCATACGTTACCAATTTTTTGTTCTTCGAACACAAAATTTCGAGTTTAATAGATTTCCTGGAAGCCAAAATGTTTTGCCATGATTTTTATTATTTTCGAAAAAGCTTGTATGATTTCGATGGAAATTTAACCGCCTGTAATTCCCGTATCGTGTTTTAGAAATTCGGTGAAATCGGCTGATACTAAACCGTCGAATTTATACGAATTCTGTCAAATTGGGTTTGGCTTGGTCTCATTATAAATCGCATGGTGCGTCTTTCTGCATATTTCCCATATCGCAGTTCCTTGTGAAAATTTATGCAGTGTTTCGGATACACAAAAGGACGATGGTAGCTCTCGCACTCTCTGAACGGTCTCCCCAAAAGATGCTCAAAAGTGCCAAAAATGTTGAAACCAATACAGAAATTGACGGATTCCATACAGTCACTTGTAAAATATATTTTTTTCAGTATGAAGCGATGCTTCATCATCAATGAAACTCACAGAACCTATGAGTATATCATCCTACATACGGTGTGAAATATTTATTGGAGTAAGTCGTTTCATTTTTAAGAAAATGAGTTTTTCCGATTTTCAAGATAATTTGCGTCATTCGGTTGATTTTCTGAATTCTTGAAATCTCTCTTCGGATTTTGAGGGAATGCAAGTGAAGAAAAAAATGCACAAAATGTGACAAAGAACGACGAACGTCAAGAAATTTTTGTTAAATTCAGATGATGTGAACGCCAATTAGGCATCCACCTCTGAACAAAATAATATATTTGAATTTATGTATTCGTAGTCCACGATGCACAACTATATCAATAAGGTACAGGCGATGATAAAACTTGATTGAATATTCAGAAGTGATCACGAATTAACGATTCAAGTACTTGCGTCAATACAATGTGAATCAGACTCGACAATCGGGGTAAGCGAATCCCGTCATTGAAATGTCCTCTATACCATATTTAGATACGAAATGACCAAAGATTATCGAAGGCCCGTTGATGCCATAAGGTGACTTAATTTTGGGCGGAAAAATCATGCCATGTCTTTAACCATGGAAGGGGTGCAGCACGGGGGAGGCACCGACTCTTCTCGTTTGGATATCATTCTGAACGTCTTTCGGTTTTTGAATCACTATTTTCGGATAATCTGCAGTGACTAATTATCTCTATCGTGATATTCCTGACGGTATTTTGTATTGAAACATGGTTAGCGAGCGACGTTTGACAACTTCATTGGCACAGCCTCGGAATAAGAACAGTATGCCTTGCAAATTTCATCCACATCGGTTCAGCGGTTCGAACGGAATCAAACTTTTTATGGAGGTTTTGCAAATAAAACAAACCTTTCCACATGTCACGTGACTCGGAAGGAAAAAGTAATCGTTTTTATAAGGGCCTCTGAATTTTATTCTTTTGTATTCGGAATCTGTGTTAGGAAATGGAAAATTTATACGATACAGTGAATGAATACTTTCGAAATTGATTTTTATTGCTCACAATCTTATGCAGCTATGAATTATTGTCACTGGTATATACATATTCGGATAATCAGTAATCAATTGGAAGACGTACTGGAAGAAAGTGGTAGTCTCTCGTACAGCAAATGATTTCCGTTCTTCCACAAAAAGTTCTTCAGATTAGCACAAGCGGTTCCGAATATTCCGCTTCGCGATAGCTGCTAAGAAGTGGCCTGCGAATCGATTCACCAAAATTCGTTGATTAATATATTCACCATCTTCGTATCAGGTGATACTGTCGACGACACTCGCCAATAGTCTCTTCCGCTGCCTCGGTTCAGCTGGACTGGCATGTGATTTGTGATGATGAACAGCGCCGGAACTTGGATTGAGGAGGCCCCCGAGCAAAAAAAAAAAAATTGAGGGCCCCTCTTTATGAATTACTTATGGTATGAATATAGAATAGATAAAGGCAAAAAATCACAGCATATTTTAAAATCTTTTTCTCTTTTCATCCCCTGCCCGGGGGCCCCCTCGGGTCGGGGGCCCCGGGGTATTGCCCCGCTTGCCCAAATGTAGTTCCGGCCCTGATGATGAAGATGCACCTGAGAAAGTGAAATCACGATTCATTGCCAATCACCAGAACACATTGAAAAAATAATTTAAGAAATCATCATATTTTAGTTGATGTATCGAATAGTATAAAAAGTCACAATAAGATCGTAGTTCAGTAGTACTAAACTGGTGGTGCAATTGAAATCAGGGATCGAATGTTGAGTATCAAATACGTTTGCTCAACTGGAGGCTAAGGAAATAGATCAATTTATGAAAGCCTAATTGGAATTTGGTTTGTAGCAACCCAATAAACACAGGTACGGCGAATATACGTATATTAAACGTGTCCAATGTGGAAAGTTGGCATACGTGGGAAAATTATACTTGGACCACACATCATTCAATCAACCTATCTTATATACTAGGAAACCCGTGGAAAACACGTTTCTGTCTGCTGGTATATTCCACATGTTTTCCACCGAATAAAAAGTGTTTTTTACACGTGTAATCCATGGTATATTTTTGGTCTCGATGTCCGCGTGCCCTACCCAATTTCCACCTCTCAAAAATTTCCTAACATCCACATTTTTAGGACAAAATGCTGTGGAACAAGTCCCATAGTACAGCAGATATTATGTACCTCAAACTTTGTATTCATCGTAAGAGCTGGCAGCGGCGCAGGGATATGAGGTTGGTTTTACACACGAGAGGACTTTTTTTTTTAATTCTTCAATTTTTAATTGACTCTCATTAATAACGGTTTTTTATTATTTATAATACATTATTATGTGAAAAACAAAATTTGGTTGACATTCTACAGAATAAATATTATCGCGGACATTGTGATCAAAATTGATGGTATAATACACGTATATTTCCCGTATAAGTAATATCAAAAAGGCCGCTCAATACTTTGGAAATTATGGCAGTATGGGGTGCCAGAGAAAAATGGAAGCCTCCTGCGGTGAAAGTGTAAACAACAAGTGAATATCTGTCATTATCGAAAATCTCTGTATCTTTAACTCACTTTTGATGGTAGCCTGGGTTGGATCGACTCCTGAAACAAAATTCAGGATATCATGACAATACTTGACGAATCAAGTGGAACCTGGCATGTTGAAAATGGTTTGACCAGTCCGTGTAGCATAAAATGTAGAGAATAAAATGGTTCCAAACAAAGAGCATAACGTTCAAAAAACACATTTTATCTATATCGTGATGACGTACGCATAGTTTGTATTTTTAAGGGCATGCTGGACTCAGTTTTTTCCGCATATAAAAAAAAAATGAAGCCTGATATGAACGGGGGGGTGTTTAATGGGTTGCTTAGACGATTTGTATCAAATTGGTAGCTGCATGAACGTGTATTTCACCAAAATCGAGTAAAATAAGCCTTTTTTGTGTTGCGAAGCGTGAGAGCGTTACTTGTTTCCACTGATATCACCGACTGCGCATCACAAGGGCGAAAACGAATGCAATAGCACCCTCGTCAATATAATTCCACTCACATATATCTCAAAACTTGTTCATTTCACCCAACGATGAAGCCTCAGAATTGTTTCCAGAAAAAGACTGTAATTGTCCGTATGAAGCGGTGGCCGCGGCCATGTTAGATCGTTTCGTCAACCTTCGTCTCGCGGTCCTGCGTTTCACGAACCGAAGTTCCTTGTTCAGCGCTATGACAGCTGAGCGGGAATTCAAACGGAAATAATTCGGAATAATAATAGTTATAACAATGCATTGTTATCATTATCATTATTATTATTATTATTATTATTCTTATTATTATTATTATTATTATCATTATAATTACAATTTCCGAAATAATGATAATAATAATAATAATTATTATTATTATTATTATTATTATTATTAATTGTTATTATGATAATAACAATATGGTAATAATTATTATTATCATTGCAAAAAATTTACTCGAAAGTGGTGAAATTTGTGAATGAAAATGAAAACGTATGCGCCATTTTTTTTTTCTACCAACACTGGAATACTGTGAAACGCACAGAATAATCAAAATTCCGGATCTTTTGAGAGATTTTCAAGTTTCAGCATAAAAAAATTAGATACGCCCTTCATTTTTATTTTTTTTTATCTCGAAAATTTTGTGGAAATCGGAATTTCAATATTTTTCCAAAATAATAATAATAATAATAATGATAATATTGATGATAAAAACAAATATTATTATGATAATAATTATTATTATGATAATAACAATATAATAATAATTATTAATAATATAATAATTATTATTATGATAATAACAATATAATAATAATTATTATTACCATTGCAAAAAATTTACTCTAAAGTGGTGAAATTTGTAAATAAAAATGAAAATGTATGCGCCATTTTTTTTCTTTCTCTACAAAAACTCTGAAATCCTGTGAAACGCATAAAAAAGTCTGATTTCAAAGTTCAAAAAAAAAAACGGTATAAAGTCGTATAGTCGTAGTACGCCATTTTTTTTCACAAATAAATACTCATGTCCTGTGCAACGCATAGAAGAATTGAAATTCCGATTTCCACAAAATTTTCAAGATAAAAAAAAAATAAAAATAAAGGGCGTATACGACTTTACACCTCTGCTTTGTCTAATTTTTTTATGCTGAAACTTGAAAATCTCTCAAAAGATCCGGAATTTTGATTATTCTGTGCGTTTCACAGTATTTCAGTGTTAGTAGAAAAAAAAAATGGCGCATACGTTTTCATTTTCATTCACAAATTTCACCACTTTCGAGTAAATTTTTTTCAATGATAATAATAATCATAATCATTATAATAATTGTTATTATCATAATATAGATACAACAATAGATACAACTGGGCCTGCCAGGTTAAGGATATATGCTCACCAGAACTGGCGCCTTGGACCTATGGGGCAACCTAACCCCTCAGGTCTGGGAAAGCAGGTCCAAGGCGGTACTTCACACTCTCGAGTTGCAACTTAGACTTAAAGACCGGGAGGACTGGGACAACCTTAACTCAAGATTTTCAATTGACTTACTCCCTAGTATCCCAGATTCTTACTTTCACGCCGAATGTAGCCTTGCAATGATCAGGCTTAAGGCTCAGGTGCGGCTCTCCTCCGAGTACAATTGCAGATTTGTGTTTAATGGGCACTCATACAAGCTGTCTCCCAAGGAACTGTGCACCGTCTGTAACCTCAACTCCCTTGAAACCGTAGATCACTTTATTAGAATCTGCCCCCTCTACTCGGGTTATCGCGATCACTACTTGGCAGACAGACTTCGGGACGCCCAATCACTGCATAGTTTCTTAAGCGACCCCGAGCTGAGTAGCACTAGAGCCCTTTTTTATTACATGACCAACGCATTATGCCTTAGAGCCTTTCTTCGCAATGAATAGACCTGCCTGCGAACATGTGGTGTCGCGTCTCTGGGGTATGCCCACTCCTCCGATCTTGGAATTGTTTGAGGGTATATCAGGCAGGTCTGATTTCACGTCGCACATACTCTTAGCGTTACCTGTCCCAGCCATACTATTTTATGTTATTTGTACTTTAAGTTATTCCTATGGACAGTAGTTGCCACTCTCATATTTTTAATATGTTTCTTCTTACTTATTAAGTTGCATGTACCTGAATACTTTGACTCAACATGTATCGTTGGCTTCGGCCTTTGTCACGGGGTTTCCCCCATATGTCAAATAAACACTTCTACTTCTTCTTCTAATAACAATTAATAATAATAATAATAATAATAATAATAACAATAATAATTATTATTCTTATTATCATTATTTCGGAAATTGTAATTATAATGATAATAATAATAATAATAATAATAATAACAATAATAATGGTAATAATAACAATGCATTGTTATTACATGTTGTCTAAATGTTGAAGAAGAATACGAATATAACTATTATTGTTCAGAATTATTTCCGTTTGAATTCCCGCTCAGCTGTCATAGCGCTGAACAAGGAACTTCGGTTCGTGAAACGCAGGACCGCAAGATGAAGGTTGGCGGAACGATCTAACATGGCCGCGGCCACCGCTTGATACGGACAATTACAGTCTTTTTCTAGAAACAATTCTGAGGCTACATCGTTGGGTGAAATGAACAAGTTTTGCGATATATGTGAGTGGAATTATATTGACGAGGGTGCTATTGCATTCGTTTTCGCCCTTGTGATGCGTAGTCGGTGATATCAGTGAAAACAAGTGACGCTCTCACGCTTCGCAACACAGAAAAGGCTTATTTTACTCGATTTTGGTGAAATACACGTTCATGCAGCTACCAATTTGATACAAATCGTCTAAGGAACCCATTAAACACCCCCCCGTTCATATCAGGCTTCATTTTTTTTTTTTAAATACGGAAAAATTGAGTCCAGCATGCCCTTAATGAATCTTACCATCTGCAGAACATACGTGCTACAAAATTTTAAGTGTGCTGTTAAATATTTCGTGACACAACACTTCAAAAGTTGATTGCTCTCGATATACATGAGTTCGACGAATGGTCGCAAGATATTTTGGTAGCAGTAGGCGAAATCTTTTTTGAAAGGTCCCTTGCGCTTGAACTTTCATCGCAGGAGGCTGAAATATTTTTTCACAGTCTATATTACTCAAAAACTGCTGGAAGGATTTTTTCATATGACATCTGCGATTTTCAAAATTTAACTAGTCTTTCCTCAAGGGAATACGCTGGTCCGATGAATACATTTTGAATTGTCCAACAATAAGCTTCAGCATAATTGGAAATCCATATCCTGCCATGCATCATTATGATGTTTTTATGATCTCCTGAGAAAATAATAATAGTATGGAAATATCAATAGTATATTGTGTGATAACTGCGGAAAGAAGGCGATATCCGATGAGTGTGAAGTTTGTAACACGAGCCAAGGCGAAGGCGAAGGCATCGAAAATCAAGCTTTCCACGCAGGTGTTATAAAAAATCAATGAATAACCATCGATATACACTCAAGAAAGTCTTCCGAGATAGTACTTCTGTTATTAGATTGCATGGCAGGATTCGCCCGTTCCATCCCGTCCACCAAGGCATTATCGTCAGAATCCGTTGATTTGACGTTGTATTACTCAAGTGCTCCAAGAGCTGTTCCGCAACGTGAAAATTGAAAGCTCAGTCATCAAAGAAAACCTCTGGAATATATAGAAATAGGCGTGCAAAAATATAACCAAAACAATTGAACGATTGTTCATACCGAACAGTCCTGCGGAAGTAGACGTATTCGGTAGACAGTTTAGAACTAAAACGTAACTCAGGAAATCGTGTAGGAAATGTGTACGGAGCTCTATAATCGCCTCGAAGCGTATTCCGAGTTACGTCTGATCTAGACTGTCCGCCGCGATATACGTCTCTTATTCTTTAGGACTCGTCGAATATCAATAAATCGCTCGTCCGAATTAGTATTTTTACACAAGATGCGAACGTTCAACATCGTAGAATATTATGTCAATTCAATTACGATATAGCACGATCGATCCTAGGTTCAAATTGGGCTTAAATGAGAGCTTTTCGAGTCCAGATTCAAAACCTTGCATGCGAAAAGCGATATTTGTCACGAAGACGGAATAAACACGGCTTAAAAATTGCCGTTTGGCCGAAACAGTGGTCGTTCGGGTATATAGAGCCGTTGAGTCTAGCGTCTAAAAAAATTTTTTTTTCATCCACTTGGCGCGAGACTCCGAGTCTCTTGATGCGTATCGAAAATTGGTATAACAGGCGGACCTCGTACCTCAAACTTTACGGTATAAGATACGAGTATTTCCCATAGATTCCATGTAACTAATTTATTTCCAACGTTTTCTTGTCGAGATACGTTTATTATACCACACATCAACTACTGTGTGTTTATTGGGAAACGATAGATCTCAGTATGACAATTATATTTCTAATTGAGTGATTGTGGTCAACTTACTTTCGGCAAGCTTAAAAGCAGCATTTAAAATCGCATCGATTTCAAACTTTACTGCGTCGAATGAATCAGTAATTTTGGTCACACTAGCTGTGATCCCAGTGCTGTGAGCTGGAATTTAAAAGATACCTCAATAATTTAGACAATTTTCAAGTGCTTGATGCGCGATATTCTAGGTGGGCACAATCGTCTTCAACTCACTTCCGGCATTCGCTCCAGTTCTTTTCAAACCGGTTATGACTTTTGATTTTACTGAGTCGAGTGAATCTGAAATTGGAATATACAGAGGTTATTATCAAGTCGTCTTCGACTCCCACTCAGTTCTAACAACAGCTGGATGAAAATCAAGCTAGACTTGATGTATTTTTCGAATGAGTGTCACTTACTCGCGAAAATGGCAGCTATTACTGATTCGGTTCCTGAAAATAAAATATGTGTATCATGACAAATTGGAAATTCACCAATTGACGCATGATATAACGGCAATGAGTGAAAAATAATGAAATATGAAGATTTAAATCGGAAATCTCGATCGATCTAGGATAAAATTTGAACGGAATCAATTAAAACAATTCCCAGACTTCACCCTGATATGTGAAGCGAACAGTAGATCACAAAAATATTTCGCGTGTCTAATGGCATAAGGTCGTAAGCGCCAAGAACGGGATTTTGGTGGCAAAAGGTCGTATAATTTTTTTTTTCACGCCATTCGCCCTGAAAACGGCCAAAACGTATAGATCAATTGAAATTAGGAGATCGAAAAATGTGAGTGCTAAAGGTCGTAAGTTTGGCGGATACGTCGTTCTTTCATTGCAATTTTTAAGGAAAAATAAGAAACAACGTAAAGGCAAAAAGTCGTAAGCGCAATTTTTTTCATAATTTTCAATGATTTTTCCAAATAGTTGTAAAAACTCGTAAAACGCAAAGATGAATTAAAAGAACAACCATTCAAAAAAAAAAATTCGATATCGAAATCGACGTCGTTTCGAAAACTTCGATACTAAAAATCGCAGTTAAAAGCAGAACATCGTATCCGCCCAACTTACGACCTTTTGCACTTACATTCTTCGATCTCGTAATTTCAATTGATTTCGAACGTTTACAGAGCGATTGGCGTGAAAAAATAGTATATTTCGATACAAGTGCGAAAGGTTTGTTTTTAGACGAGTGGGAGGTTTGTCGCCCGAGCAAAGCGAGGGTGACAATCTCACGAGCAGAAAAACAACTTTCGCACATGTATCGAACAAAATTTTATATCACAAACGCGGGTAAAGTTCGATTATACGCACGCTTGCGTGCGAAAAGTCGCGCTTTACGCACGGAGTGAAATAAAAAATTATACGACTTTATGCCATATAAACAGCAAAACGTCGTATAATGGCGCTTACGTCCTTATGTCATTAGACACGCGATTTTCAAAGGGTAAAGTCGTCTTCAACTCACCCTCGCTATGCCTGAAGATGGAAGTTACAGTGATTGGGAGATGGGTTCCGATTCCCAGCACAGAATCTGAAATAAAAATAGAGACATAGATAATTTGAGCGTTTTGGTAGACGTATAAAATGGTCAAGTAAGTGTATCCACTTATCACTTACCAACCTCTGCGACGCCCAGCTCGGATGCCCTATCTGAAAATAAAATAGGTACATAATGCCACTATTGTAGTTTGCCAATATTTGACGCATGTCTTAGTAGCTATGACTTGAATATCTTCATTGGGTGACATTGTTTTGAACTTACTGGCGGAGATCTGTCTAACATCACCCGCAAGTGCTAACAGTTGGGATTGGACACTTGTCACGGCATCTGAAATTTAAGTGAAGAGGACTGTGACTAAGTCGTCATTCCGCGGTGCTCGACTCGCTTGAGCTAAATTCGAACAACAAGTGAATATCTGTCATTATCGAAAATCTCTGTATCTTTAACTCACCTTTGATGGCAGGCTGGGTTAGTTCGACTCCTGAAACAAAATCAGGATATCATGACAATACTTGACGAATCGAGTGGGACTTGACATGTTGAAAATGGTTTGACCATTCCGTGTAGCATAAAATGTAGAGAATAAAATGGTTCCAAACAAAGAGCATAACGTTCAAAAAACACATTTTATCTATATCGTGATGACGTACGCATAGTTTTTATCTTTAACGATTCAATGAATCTTACCACCTGCAGAACATACGTGCTAAAAATGTTAAGTGTCCCTCATTAAAAAGTTGGTTGTCACGATTATTTATCGCTGCTTCTCGCGTCTAATCGCTGCTTCTCGCATCTATCGCTGGTTCTCGCAGTTCTCGCATTTCCGTCAGCTCCTTTCCGCGATGCCGATTGGACGGCGGTGACGCCGCTCGGATCTGACGACGGAGCTGTTCGCTGGAAATGTGCTCGAAGCGCGAAAAATATGACTGCCGGTCGTCACGATTGATTTGTTTTCACGGTCATTAAACTTCGGTTTATTAACGTGAATTATTCTTGAATTTTTCTTGCTGTTGGCACGAATTCTAGAAGTTCCAAAGTTATTGGCTGTTTGCTGCACGAATAACTAACACAGTTGACGATTCGATTAAGAATAACCTGGCAGGTCCAAAGCTCCACCAAGATTTAGACCTGAGTAGCGAAGAAGTGGACGGATCCGATTGTGATTCGATAAATGGTAATTAATATTATTTCATAAAATGATGAACTCTGACTAATTAAGCTTCACATTTTTGCTAAGTCTCAAGTATCGATATTCTTACACTCTATCAGCTCACGTGCATTCTGCAGTCGCGAAAAATTGAGTAGTATCGATATTCTTACAGGCTCTATCAGCTCACGTGCATTCTGCAGTCGCGAAAAATTGAGTGGGCAGATTCGATTGCGGTTTGATAAATGGTAAGTGTTATTCTCTAAAATGTGCTCCGCCCAATTGAGCTTCATATTAATAAATTCTATTCTATTCTATTCTATATTCCTGCTAAGTCTCAAGTCTCATTATTCTTACAGGCTCTAACAACTCACACGTAGGACAAGCTGTTATCTTGGTACATATGGAAGCAGAAGAAAGGAACAACCTACCAGAGACCGAAGTTCACTAGGAGTATAAAAAAACTTGGTGAAACGCAAGCGCAGTTTTAAACAAAGTTAGTAATCTGATAGATCTGATCAAAAACAAAAACGAGTACTGAAAAACGAAAAATGAGTACTGAGCAAACACAAAACGAGTACTGAGCAAACAGAAAACGAGTACTGAGCAAACAAAAAACGAGTATTAAGCTGTGATTGGAATTTAAAAAAATTAATTGATAAGGGTTTAGTTATCTTTACAATGCCACGTCGAAAAATAAATCGAACTGATGAAGAAATCGCAGAATTTGATCGTTTGCGTCGTGAAAAAACGCTTTGTATCAACGTCAGCGTCGCGCGCAGCTTGCTATATTGAATACCGCAAGTTTTAGTCACGTAGTGGCTCAGGATACTGGAATTGTTGATACTGCAAGTTGCAGTCACGTAGTGGCTCAGGATGTTGAAATTGTTGATACTCCAAGTTGCAGTCACGTAATGGCTCAGGATTTGGAAATTATTGTTGATACTCCAAGTTGCAGTCACGTAGTGGCTCAGGATGTTGAAATTGTCGATTCCGTTAACAACATACCGAATTTTGAAACTGACTGTAGTTTGCTTAGAAATCAGAAGGATCGCGAGCGGATGAGACAGTCTCGAACGAGATTTACCGAACAGATACACGGACAATCCGAGCATTACATAGGAAAAATGGATGTGCTATATATGCATTACAATGCGAAACATTTCGCGGCCGAGAAAGTTGCTAACAAGGGAAGATCATTCAACGATTATTGCAGTCACGGAAACGTGATTATTGATAGATTGCCTAATTTTCCAGAGACCCTCCGTGCACTTTTTGATAGAACTCATGTAAAATCAAACGATTTTCATCATCATATTCGGTGTTACAATAGCTCTTTCTCCTTTGCTTCATTCAATGCTAATTTAGTAAACTTTGGGGCACGAAGACCAGGACCGTACTGTTTTAAAATCCATGGTCAAATTTATTATCAAATAAACACAGCACTCTATGCTGAACCTAACGAGAATCCCAGTTATGGCCAACTTTTCATAGTCGATGCTAATGAAGCCGTAGCACACCGGCTAAGTCACACTACGGTATTAGATATTGAGATTGTTCAAGTACTCGAACAAATGATGCGTGAATACAATGTGTTTGCACGTTCCTACGTAATGATGGGCGAGGAGATTAAAAATCAGCGACAATTAGCAGTAGTGAATAATGATTCTGTACCAGAATTACAGTTGTTATTCAATCTGAAGCCTGGAATGGATAGACGTCGATACAATTTCCAACGAACCAACGAAGTTGCAGCTATCTTTTCTACGACTGCTGATGGAGAAATTCCAGGATCTTATGTGTCTGTGCGTTCACGGAATACCAAAGTCTTGCAATGTGTTAGTACTATGGACCCCAATGTCGAGCCATGGGTCTATCCATTATTTTATCCGCATGGTTCACCAGGTTGGCACCGTGATTTGAAGCGTCAAACAGTAATAAACGTATAACGCGAATGGCATACGTAAAATATAGATTAGGCATACGCGATGATTTTAATGCCTTTCTCAGGGGTGGTAGGTTACTTCAACAATGGGTAGTGGATAATTATGTCAAGATCGATAAAGATCGAATGGAATATTGTAAGACACACCAAGAAGAACGCCTACGTGCTGAATCATACAAAGGACTTGTGGACCATCTGCATGATATAGCAAGTGGCGCGAATGCTCGGGTCGGAAAAATGGTAATCCTCCCATCAACATTTATCGGATCGCCACGAAATATGCTACAGAACGATCAGGATGCAATGGCGATTGTCCGTAAATATGGAAAGCCTGATATTTTCGTGACAATGACATGTACCCCGAAGTAGCGTGAAATTGCCGAAAATCTGCTCCCAGGGCAGCAAGCATGTGACAGACCAGATATTTGTGCAAAAGTTTTCAGTTTAAAGAAGAATCATTTGATTGATTTGATTGTAAAGCACAAAATTTTAGGAGAAGTAGCGGCATTTGTATACATCATTGAATTTCAAAAACGTGGCTTACCACACATCCATATGCTGGTAACTCTATGGCAAAATTTCAAAATAACAACACCCGAAGTAGTCGATCGCTATATTTCTGCAGAAATTCCTGACCCGGCTGAGGATCAAATACTTCATGATATCGTCATGAGACATATGATTCACGGACCTTGTGGTGATTGGTGTATCGTTGATGGAAAATGTTCAAAGCATTACCCTAAATCTTTTCGCAACGAAACAACAATGGACGGAGATGGTTATCCTCATTATCGTAGGATGGATACCGATGTAACCTTTGAGCGGCCTGGTGAGTACACTGTGGATAACCGTAACGTGGTTCCATACTGCCCAATACTATCACGTTTATTCAACTGACATATTAATGTTGAAATTGTTTCAAGCATTCAATCTGTGAAGTATTTGTTCAAATACATATATAAAGGCCACGATGCTGCCAATATAACAATTGAAGGAACCTCTCCTGGTGGTGTAGTTAATCACGATGAAATACGTGATCACATAGAAGCTCGTTATGTGGGACCAGTAGAAGCATGTTGGCGCATATTCAGTAAGACTTTACACGATAAAAGTCATTCTATTGTACGTTTGCCGGTGCATTTACCAAATTAACAGAGTTTGACTATACCTGCAGAGGCCACTGAGAACGAGATAATTAATGCACTAGACCAAGCAACTATGTTAATAGACTATTTTGCTTTGAACTCGCGAGACGATGATGCCAAGCAATATGCAAAGATTGATATACCATCTCACTACACGTATAAGAAACAGAAGGATAATACTGGCAATAGTTTTGCCCGATGGGAAAAACGTAAATCCCACTATAACTGCATTGGGCTTATGTATTCGGTCAGTCCGACTCAAATAGAATTATTTCATATGCGATTGTTATTGTTGACAGTGAAAGGAGCTACAAGCTTTGACGACTTACGAACTCTGAACGGTGAGCTTTTACAATCATTTTCAGCTACCTGCTTGGCATTAGGTTTGATAGAAGATGACGAAGAATGGAAACGTGCAATGCATGAAGCCGAAGTTTGGATGATGCCTCGCCAATTAAGAAGATTGTTCGTTCGAATTTTGATACACTGTCAGCCACTTCACCCTGAACAGCTTTGGGACGAATTCAAAGATCAAATGTCCGAAGATTTTGCCCGACGTTCAGGTAAAATACTAGGGCAGAAAGAAGCATATGCACAGATTGATGCAATGCTTTGTATTGAAGGGTCGAGTTCATCTCAATTTCCTGAAATGACGCAATTAACGGATGTTGTTGAAATTGAAGACGAAATATCGGTTCAACGTGCTAGAGAAGTCGGATTACAGCAATACGAGAAACTTAACGTGAAACAAAAGGAGATTGACGATACTATTTTAAACGTCATTGACATTGAAAGTCAAGTTGAACCTAAATATATTTTAGTTGAACCTAAATATAATTTACATTGACGGACCAGGAGGATCAGGAAAAACTTACTTGTACGTCACACTATGGAACTTACTGAAGAGTCGAAGTAAACGTGTAAGTACAATGGCGTTCACGGGTATTGCAGCGACATTACTACCTGATGGCAGGACCGCACACAAAACTTTTGGACTACACTGAGAGACTTTTCATGCGAATAATTGGTAGAAGTAAGTTAAAGTTTGACATGGTACCGATGGAAGTAGTGAAGAGAACGGAAAAAATAGTAAGTATTCATAGCGCCATATCGAAGTTTGACATCGCTGTAATAGTCTTTGACAAAATAATACGAAAACTTAGTATAGTGAATATGAAATAAGATTATACTGCATGTCAAAATGAACCGTAGTAAAAATTGATATTCTTCTTTCCAATTTGTATACCAAATTATGCCAGTCATTGGTAGGGTGTATGTCAATAACTGAGACAAATATTCAAAAAATTGACATGGTCTCTATTAACTAGCCGTGAAACCGAAAAAAATAGTAAGAATTGCAACGAGGAGTGTCGATTATTCGTATGGTCCGTATTAAAGTGTCTCCCGAGTTTCCACGAGTGACTACGATCTTCGCCGAGAACGCACGAGGATACCGATGCTGCAGTGGCATACCGGTTGGATCACGTTTATTCGCGATGCTACAGCCTACAATGTGACATAGAGTGCGAAACGAAGTTTAATAATCAACGTTCAAATACCTGGTGGAAAAAAAATCAACGTTTGACAACTCAGTATTCCAGCTGATGAATATTTCATGTATTTTTGAAGTTTTTTATTTAAAAATAGTTGCATCCTAAAGTGAGCAAAATTTCCATAAAAAATGCTGCATTTCTCACACTATCTAACTCACTACAATTAATTTTTTAATAATGTTTAGAAATTGTGCCACCAGTCCAAAAGTTCGGAAACGGAACAAGAGCAAAAAAATTGGATCAGCTTTTTAGTTTCAAGGATCCTCCGGTACCGACTCTAATCCTATACGAGTGCTGAACCTTTAAACTGTCATTAATTTTGAAGTAGAAAATATTTTATTCTGAATATTGCTTGAATTGGAATGCTTTTTTCTATTTTCGAATGTTTGAATAAAAAATCAATATAAAAGCATGATGAAGAAATTTTCAATTCGAATCGAAAAAAAATTCGGCTATCAAATCAACATTTCAAAATAAAGTCCACTTTGTTAAGGCAGTTTGAAAAAAAAGCCAATGATTATTGATTTATTCAAGGAATAACCCGGGAACCTTTCTCACAGGCGGTGGATTATTCTACGCTCAGTATATATACAAGTTTCCGAAAATCTCCGGCATGTAATTGTATCGCATTGTATTATATGTATATGTGTATGTGTAAATGTATCAGGTTCAAGTCCCGTTCTAATTTATGTGTGTATTGTGTGGTAGACTTGTGTGAAGCATATGTGTATGTACCCCGCTACGTGTAACAATTTCTGTGTGTGTGAAGTCCCCGGCGTTCACTTCTTTTATTTTGCAGCGATGAGTCATAATTTTTCGTATGGTCCGTACGAAAAACTGATATTCTCGTGACGTCGCGTGAAACGATTATTCCAATCTTTCACATTCAGTGTATTAGTCGTGCTTGTCAGGTTGCTCTACAACATTGACATGGTGCGTTTCAAATACTACTCTGTTCTGGATCATATATTGACGTACCTTTTTCATTCATTGAAAGAAAATATCAATTCTACTCATCAGTATGCACCATATGAATTTTTGACAAGCAACGCCGGGCTTCTCTACTTCCGTCGATAGCATATCAAACTTTGACATAGTTTTACCAATTATTCGTATGAAAAGTCTCTCAGTGTACCTGTTCCACTGTTTTCGGATTCATCTTCCAGTATCAAATTACAATCTAAAGAAGCGAAAGTATTACAGAATACTGATGTTTTCATTTGGGACGAAGCACCAATGGCACCGCGATATGCCATGGAAGTGATGGATAGAACACTCCGAGATATTATGAATAATGATTTACCCTTTGGCGGTAAAATTGTAATTTTTGGAGGAGATTTCAGACAACTTCTTCCAGTAAAGATGCATGGTACTCGCAGTGAAGTGGTGAATTTGTCCATAAAATTTAGTACAACATGGAGGCATTTTGTGAAGTATACGTTGACGGAAAATCTGCGAACACTGCCTGACGAAGTTGACTTTGCCAAATTCTTGTTAGATTTAGGCGATGGAAAACTGAATGATGCAGACGAGAACGTAGCTATTCCACGTCGTTGTCTTCCTTCTACAGACGCTGACATAGTAGAAAACATATTTGGTTATTCGATTCAACAGAAACGATACAGAGACGCAGCAAAATGTGCTATATTATCTGCACGGAACGTTGACGTGGAAAAAATCAATCAAAGGATAGTCCAACTTCTAGATGTTAAAACTGAGCGAGTTTATACCAGTGTCGATAGTGTCGATGACGATAACACGAGTGAAGCTCTTTTACCTGAATATTTGAATTCACTTAATCCGTCGTCTCTTCCTCCCCACGAACTGCGATTGAGGGCTAACTGTGTTGTGATGCTGATAAGAAATCTAAGTATCCACGAAGGTCTTTGTAACGGAACCAGATTACTCATCTGAGATCTAGGGAATAATTTGCTACGATGCGAAATTTTTACGGATGATAAAGCTGGTGAAATCATGTTTTTGAATCGTATCACATTGTATTGTGAAAATGTTTATCCATTCGTATTCAGAAGGCGACAATTTCCGATTAAACTAGCTTTTGCAATGACGATTAATAAATCGCAGGGACAGACTTTTGATGAAATTGGGCTTGATCTTCGCAAGGACGTATTTAGTCACGGACAATTATATGTAGCTTGTTCCCGAGTTCGTTCGTGGGATTCTTTAAAAATTTACATCGGTAAACAGCGCGAGAATAATTTCATCAAGAACTACGTTTACAGAGAACTCTATTAATCTCGCGATTTTTTAAATTGATTTTTTATTTGAATCCGTGTCACTAAATACGATTTGTCTTGAAAATTAATGTGTTTTTTTATTATTATTATTTTTTTTTTTTAAATCCATTATCAGATATGAAGTCCGTGATAATTTCAAACTAATTTCACTCGTATTCACGTTTGTTTTAAATAGTTATACTCATTTATAATATCTCACGACGATACAAAAAAATAATCACTTTACATCTTGTAAGATAACTACAATCTGTCGCAGGATGTTCACTTGGATTAAAGATCACTTAGAGCGTATTGTCAACCGAGCATCAACGAAGGGACCGTTATCTATGAACTTGAATACAGTCAATGCGATCTTTAACCTACTGGGCGTCCGTCCGTCGAATGAAAAGACTATAAAAGCGACTTTCACTCATTGTCAGTTAACATTATAAATGTCGATAGATCAATTGAATGCATTCGAGTAAGTAACTGTATCGCACATTTTTTATGACAAAATTCTAAAAAAAAAGATTTTATGCACAGAACTATTATAGCAATAAATTTAACATTACTGGGGAACTGGATTCTACCAAGGAGAAGAAGTAAGATCGTTTGGATTTATTATTTATCAATATTTCAATTTATTATTTATCAATAAAGCTTTCAAAGAACGAAATCTCGTTCCAATGAGAAACATTGTTCTCGGAATTGAGATCGAATTCACAATGCCTCTTTTCATTGTCCTGTGTCCCATCCCTGTCCTCCAACTCCAGGGTGTGCTGATTTCTCCGGTACTGATGGTTCTTCTGGATGCGATCCTTAGTTCCTGTGTCCTTGAGCCATTTCTGAGAAAGTTCGTCGACCGATCTTCCTACGGATGAACAATTCTCCTTGGTTTCTGTGCTCCTTCCTGAGGAAATTCGTTGGTCACTTTTTCTACGGCTGTAGAATTTTCACCCCGTTTGGACTGTTCTTCCGTTGAGGGGACTATTTTTTTACTATCTACTTTCTGGTTTTCTGAGGTTTGCCAAAAAGTAGTCAATAGGCTAATGCCGCATAGTTATTGGTAGAACACCAGTTTGAAAGAGCCCCAGCTTTATTTTTGTATCGATTTTAAAATCGTTTTATACCGTTTTTCAAAAAGTCGGGGCACCTCTTCTTCACGAGGAGTGGGGTAGCGTTAGGAAGGTACTCGTTAGATTTGCTAGCTACCACTTTGACGTTTATTTACTGTCATCTTGACATTTAGGGACGTAACATGCCCAGAGAACAGCTGTTAATTTGTTATGAATAAGTGATATACGCTCCTGGTTCAAATCTTAATATACACTGAGAGAAATTTATAGTTATCGTTACTATTCATGTGAGTTATAAATGGCCTCGAACATTTTTTTATAGTAACCGAAACTATAATATAGTATTCTCAACCATTATTTGGGTTTGATTGAATATTTTTATAATCCTGTCAATCATAAAATCCGTTAACTATTTTTATAATCCTGTCAATCATAAAATCCGTCAACTATATAAATTTATCTCAGTGTACCTATTGTAAGAAGTTCACATATTTGAATTTCTGTACGTTAGACATCCACTCACAATTTCAATGAGAAACTCCACATCTCAGAAGTTCTATAGCTAATAGCATTCTTTGACAATTTGGATGAGAACCGTCATCTTGAACGCCTGGTCTGTATCTTTGCTCTTACTGAACCTTCCCTGAGGTTATCATAGTACTGTAGCATTTAGATCAAGTCTTCCTTGCAGTAATCAGTATCATTCACAATTTCCGTCCAAGGTGCCGACTCTAACTTTTTCGAGTCTTTTTTTTGCAAGTAATGAAGTCATCTTGAATGCCTGACTTGTATCTTTGCTCTAACTGAACCTTCGTTGAGGTTATTACAGTATTCTAGCAATTGCAGCAAGTCTTCCTTGAAGTAATCAGTATCAGTTATAATTTGTCTATGTTTTGCGTTCTGGCTCAATCCGTACAACGGACCGAAGGCTATAAGCACTTTTGTACGTTGACATTCAATCACAATTTAAATAACCGAGGTGGTGTATTCTCCGAGGTATAACACGTGAATTTTTAAATTAAACAGTCTTTCCCGATTCCGATGAGAAAATAGACATCTTTGGATTTCTGCAGTTGTGTGTATTCCATACAAATTACAATCACAAACTCGTGAAATTCCATAACTATTTGTATTTAATTCTCTAGAATTATTCTGTATCAGTTTGTATTTCCTCACAATTATTCTGCACCTCTTTGCATTTTCCCTCAAATTTTAATGAGTACCGTAACATTTCCATTTGGAAGTCTGTTCATTTCTCATGGTTCGGAAGCAGTGTTCCAAAGCTTTCTTTGATTTGAATCACCAGAGGTACACAGTATTCTACGACTTTGACGAATTTAAGACGTGCTATGGAAACATCCACGAGATTTATTGCTTATTCAGTATCACATAATTTGTTTGTTTTTCGTGCTCTGGATAAATTCTTACAACGAAACGAAGGCTATAAGCACTTTCGTACGTTGACATTCAATCACAATTTAAATTAATAAAAAATTAACACTTTTTCATCCTCTGGGGTGATGTACACCCAGGGAAATTGAATCTGAAGCGCCCGCGATAGGCAACTGATACAATTGCCGTCCAAGGTGCCTCACTCTCACTCGTCTAAGTTATGTTTTTGTAGAACATCTTCATTATCTTTTTCTCCCTCGCAGATCCTGAAACATATCTCTATTATGAATTGTGTAGTCATTTTTTTTATATCGCATAAGATGTTTTTCTAGAACATCTCTCTTATCCTTTTCTCCCTCACAAATCATGAAACATATCGCTATTATGAATTGTGTAGAGTCATTTTTTTTTTGATATCGCATAAGATGAACCCTCACAGATCATGAAACATATCTCTATTATGAATTGTGTAGAGTCATTTTTTTTTTCGCGTGAGATGTTTTTCTCGAACATCTTCCTTATCCTTTTCTCCCTCACAGATCATAAAACATATCTCTATTATGAATTGTGTAGAGTCATTTTTTCTTGGTATCGCATAAGATGTTTTTGTAGAACATCTTCCTTATCCTTTTCTCCCTCGCAGATCATTCCATCTCAATATGTATGTTTGGTTCAGTTAACGTAGCGATCTAACAAGGAATTACACAGGCCCGTGTATTAGTAATTGACTTTGAGTTTGGTTGTCTACCAAGATAGAAACCGTCGGGATCAAAACAACTGTCCATTTGGAAGTCTGTCCATTTCTCAGGGTTCGGAAACAGTGTTCCAAAGCTTCTCACTTTTCTAAGTCGTTTAATTTTCGCAAGTGATGAAGTCATCTCGAATGCCTGGCCTGTATTTTTGTTCTTACTGAACCTTCCTTGAGGTTATCACAGTACCGAAGCATTTGCAGTAAGTCTTGTAATCAGCATCACTTATTCAATCACAATTTAAATAATAAAAAATCAACACTCGATTTCATTCTCCTGGGTGAGGTATAATTGCCGTCAAAGGGGCTCACTCTCACTTTTCCGAGTCGTTTATTTTTGGCAAGTAATGAAGTCATATCGAATGCCTGGCCTGTACCTTTGCTCTTCCTGAACCTTCCTTGAGGTTATCACAGTACCGAAGCATTTGCAGTAAGTCTTTCTTGAAGTAATCAGTCACCTTGACATTTAGGGACGTAACATGTCCAGAGAACAGCTGTTCATTTGTTATGAATAAGTGATACGTAAGATTGTAAGTATGAGTCTTGGCTTCCGGGTTGGAGCCGCGTTGATGAACGGTTTGTTGCCGACGTTTCGTAAACATTGCAGTTTACTTCATCAGGGCGAGAGGTAACCTGATACTGGTTACCCCCAGACAGGGTGTCCCTATTTATCCGGAGCTGGAGTCATCGGTGCGTGACGTTCCAGTTGGGTGGAGTTGACCAATCAGGTGTTTTTAATTGATTGGCCAATCAATTAAAAACCGGGAGGATGGCGTCCCAAATTGGGTGGGTCTGATATCCTTTATCCCTATTGATGTTGTTGGGATGTTTTCGAATTTCGAGTGCTTCTCTGTATTTCCGAGGGAAGTACTGTTTCGAGTTTGCCAGAGATGTGGTCTGGTCAAACAGGATTTCATGACCCGTTTCCATTTTGTGTTCCGCCAGAGCTGAGATGGTGTGGTGTTTTAGCTTGACGCATCTTTGGTGTTCTTTAAGGCGAGTGCTGATCTTCCTCCCGGTTTCTCCGATATAGACTTTTCCACAGGAACAAGGGATCCTGTATACGCCTGATGAACTGAGTGGAGGGCGATTGTCTTTTGGAGAGGTTAGGATTTGTCCGATTTTTCGAGGTGGTTTGAAAATCGGTTTGATGTTATTTTTCCTTAGGATTCTCCCTATGGAGTCAGTTACTCCTTGAACGTAGGGAAGGAAGGCACATTTTCTTGTATTTTCAGTTTTTGTGTCAGTCTCGGGGTTAGCGGGGTTTTGGAGTTTTCTGATGGTACGCTTGATTTGATGAAGAGGGTAGCCGTTGGACTGGAGAGTTTTGTGTAAGTGATTCAGTTCTTGGTTGAGGCTGCTCGAGTCTGAGACTACTAGAGCCCTGTGTGCGAGAGAGCTGATGACGGATTCTTTTTGTGAAGGGTGGTGATGTGACGCTGCATGTAGGTACCTATTGGTGTGTGTGGGCTTGCGATACACCCCGTGGCCTAGATGTCCATTGGGTTTTTTGGTGACCAGTACATCCAGGAATGGGAGTTGGTTGTTCTTTTCCGTTTCCATGGTGAAGCGTATGTTGGGGTGTTGACTATTTAGGAAGGCGAGGAAGGCTGGGAGGGTTTCTTTACCATGACGCCAAATGACGAAGGTGTCATCGACATATCGGAGCCAAAGTTCTGGTTTATGTTGGGCTTTTGAGAGTGCTTGCTTTTCGAAGTGTTCCATGAATATGTCCGCGATGATGGGGGATATCGGGGATCCCATAGCGGCCCCGGTGACTTGTTCATAGTACTCTCCTTGGTAGAGAAAGTAGGTGGAAGTGAGGCAGTGTTCGATTAGGGGAAGTAGGTGTTCTGGTATCTTCCTGGAGAATTTTATGATTTCTAAGGTGTCCTGGATGGGGACCTTTGTAAATAGTGATTCGACATCAAAACTGACTAGGATGTCATCCGGGTGTAATCGGAGCTGCTGGATTTTCTCAACGAAGTCTTTTGAGTTCAGGATGCGTGAGCCAGAGTTCTGTAGGAGTGGTTTGAGTTCGGATGCTAGGTAACGTGAGAGGCGGTATGTGGGTGAGTTTATAGCGCTGACTATTGGTCTTAGGGGTATGTTGGTTTTATGGATTTTTGGTAGACCGTATAATCTTGGGGGGTGTGATTCTTTAGGTGTGATTGCTTTTTTGGTGGAGTCAGTGAGGTGGCTTTTCTTTATGAGTGCGGTGGTGTGCTTTTCTAATTTTGATGTGGGATCTTTACGGATTTTGCGATAGGTGGCGTCATCTAAGAGTGCATGGATTTTGGTGTGGTAATCAGTTCTGTTGAGGACTACTGTGGCATTCCCTTTGTCTGCTGGTAGTACAATTATGTCCGGGTTATTGTTTAGTTCTCGTAGGGCTAAACGTTCGGGTCTGGTGAGGTTGGATTTGGGGACTTTGGCGTTCCGTCGGATGTTTGTTGTTTGTCTCCGGATGTTGTTCGCTGCTTCTGTTGGGAGACCGAAGATGGCGTCTTCGATTTGGGAAATAATTTCTTCTTTGGGGATTCTGGATGGAGCGATCGCGAAGTTTGGACCTTTGGATAGGGCCGATATCGCTTCGTGGGACAGGGTGGCATTACTTAGATTCTTGACAGTGTCTTTAGGTGGTGTAGGGGTTTTGGACTGTGGGTCGAGTTTCTGGAATTTCTTTATTAGTTGTTCCGAACTTTGCTGGTGGATGCGTTCAGCTTGTTCCGCAGAGATGCGATCGACTGTTTCCCAGATGTCTGGTCGCAGAGTGGATGCGAGAGTAAGGTGAAGGTGCATTGTCCGTTCGGAAATGAGGTTTAGTTGGAGTTTAGTGTGTGTGATGCGCTCCCGTAGGAGAGCTAAACTAGTGCGCTTGAGTATGCGTTTGGATTTCTCCGTGCCGAGGAGATCTTTGATGCGTAGGAATTTCGGGATGATGTTGTTGTCCCTGCATCTTTTCAAAAAGGCTAGATTGGTCAGATGTTTGGATAGGGACGACCTGTTCTTGCTAAAAGAGTTAACTTGTAAGAGTCTTAGATTGTAAGTAGTCAGGCTAATGCCGAATAATTTTTGGCAGAACACCTTTGACGTTTATGAACTGTCACTTTAACGTTTAGGGACGTAATATACCCAAAGAATAACTACTGGTAACTTGTTATGAATAAGTGATGCACGCTCATAGTTCTAATGTGTGAAACGTTCACATATTTTTCACCATGGCGTAGCCATATCTATTGGTCAAAAATTAAAAAAAAAAATCACAGATTTGAAATTATGTACGTTGACATTTATTCAGAATTTAAATAAAGAAACTCCACATCTCTGAAGTTCTATAGCTGATAGCATTTTTTTACAATTTCGATAACAAACGTTATTTCGAATGACTGGTCTGGATTCTTTGCTTTATGTACCTTCCTTGAGGTTATGACAATACTGTAGCATTTGCAGCAAGAAATAATTACAATAAGTACAAAAATTGATAACTGAACTGTTTGCTTCACATATGAAATTAATCAAAAAATTTTTTAAATACGGGGATTAGATTTAAGTAAGTGTTTAAATTTGAGAGTTGCATACATTTTAGATTCTAAAAATGATTTAATTTTCAAAGCTGAAGATCAGGTTAAGAGTTATATTGGTATGTACATATTACTTTATCTCAAAATACATTACAAACCTCACAGACTATTATGTGACGAACAAAATATTTAAAAAAAAATTTATGGAATGAAATGAAAAATTGTTGAATGCACACTGAAAAACTATTGCGAAAATATATCAATATCAAATAAAAAAAAATTCGAATAAAAGGTCACAAACATGATGTCTAATTATAAACTATAAAAATATTCAAATTTGAATAGTCTTTATGACAAATGAATTGAGGTAACAAAAACACCTCATTTACGGGCATTCGAATAATAATAATAAACTCGCATATAATACAACGACCTGGCGTATAAAATAAGAAATAACAATTATAAACACAAATCAACAAATCAAAAATTTTGTAAAAACCATTAAATTTTTGTTCGAATACATACACCGATAGGTGGATTATGAAACAGCAAATCGTTCTATAAATTCTATCAAAATTCACGTATGAAAATCGATAACTGAACTATTTTTTTTTATGAAAAAAAATATGTACATGTACACAGAATTTTAATATTCAAAAATTCAAGGTTTAAGTTTGCTCAAAAAATTTGTAAGACTGTATAAATTAAAATAATATTCATCACCTTGTCTTCTAAATTTCATTCATTCGTACAATAAACCATTTTAACTTATATCCATATAACTATCACTTATTTGTTATTTGGTCTTCTATAAACCAAAAGTATCAAAAGTATGTTGAATTTTTAGACTCCCGTTGTATATAAATCTCAATGAATCTATGATGAAACTAGCCGGTTTTAGCCAAAAAGCTCATCGCTTTTTTGCGTAAGGCACGATCGCAGAGTGCTGGTTTGTTTTGAAATAGTGTTCAAATCCCCCAAAAATTTCAAAATTTTGATTCGTGATTAGAAGGCTGAATTCCAAAGCTCGCTATTATTTTCAAAATTGACAAAGATAGCAATCGCCATTTCTGAACCGGAAGTCGGATCGGGTCTAAAAAGAAATTTGCACATCTTCGGGGTAAAAAAGTAGGGGAGACCGGGGCTAGTTGTCACACGGGTTAGTTGTCACAGTGTCCATATCTCCACCGCTAGATAACAGATCGAACGGTGCTATAGATCAAAGTTGTAGTTCGATGTTTGAAACAAACTAATGTCATTAAATTGAATATCGCATCATATTCGGCCTCGCAGTGATCGATAAACTGAAATCGGACCGGAAAAGTAATTATTTTCCATCTTCTAATATGTTTTTTCTCATTTTCTAGACTGCCTTGAGAAATTTCGCTACACGATATTCGGAAAGGTTATTCTTAACGCTTTCATTTGATGTACATATTGTTGATATTTGAATGGCGGGTCAGCAAGATGTGCAAATTTTTAAACAAAATAGCGGGTTGGGGCAGGTTGTCACAAAATTATTGGGGCAAGTTGTCACGTGTAAAAACTCACCCCATTTTGACTTGACCATGGTTTTTTGAGTTGAGGTCAACTTTCTCAAGATTATCGGAGTCTGGGTGGGATTTCGCATGGTTTGTGGGGTGTTCGGAGTCTAGGTTGACTGTTTCGTGGTTTCCGGAGACAATACAATGAAACCCGTTTTCGCCATTTAAAATACTCGGGACAACTTACCCCGGGGTCTGTGACAACTTACCCCGCCTCGGGGCAAGTTGTCACACTCCGCGAATTTTTTTGAAAATTCGAAAAAACCTACTTAGACTTGCTTTAGAATAACCAAAAATTTTCTGTAGGTGCGCAAAGGATGCATCTACAATACCCCATCTCAAGATTTGCGAAAAAAAAATTTGGAAAAATTCTAAAAATCAGAGAGTAAAAAGTGTGACAACTAGCCCCGGTCTCCCTATACAGTGCAAATTTCATCAAAATCGGTTCAGCGGTTTGGCTAAGCTCGTGTTTACAAGCAACTTCAACGATTTGACACCGAGGCGCAGGAGCCGGAAAAATCCTCAAAAATTCCCAAAATTTTGATTCGTGATCAGAAGACTGTATTCCAAAGCTCGCTGTTGTATCTTCAATATTGGCAAAGTTAGCAATCGCAATTTCTGAACCGGCAGTCGGATCGAGTACACAAACAAAATTGCACATCTGCAGGCTGAAAAGAGTATCCAGTGCAAATTTCATCAAAATCGGTTCAGCGGTTTGGCTAAGCTCGTGTTTACAAGCAACTTCAACGATTTGACACCGAGACGCTGGAGCCGGAAAAATCCTAAAAAATTCCCAAAATTTTGATTCGTGATCAGAAGACTGTATTCCAAAGCTCGCTGTTGTATCTTCAATATTGACAAAGTTAGCAATCGCAATTTCTGAACCGGCAGTCGGATCGAGTACACAAACAAAATTGCACATCTGCAGGCTGAAAAGAGTATCCAGTGCAAATTTCATCAAAATCGGTTCAGCGGTTTCGCTAAGCTCGTGTTTACAAGCAACTTCAACGATTTTACACCGAGACGCAGGAGCCGGAAAAATCCTCAAAAATTCCCAAAATTTTGATTCGTGATCAGAAGACTGTATTCCAAAGCTCGCTGTTGTATCTTCAATATTGGCAAAGTTAGCAATCGCAATTTCTGAACCGGAAGTCGGATCAAGTACACAAACAAAATTGCACATCTGCAGGCTGAAAACAGTATCCAGTGCAAATTTGATCAAGATCGGTTCAGCGGTTTGGCTGAAACCGTGTTTACAAGAAATGGGCGGGTCACATACACCACTCTTGAAAATGTTCGAAAACGACTACCCAGGTGCCAAAACGTGCTCCCTACATGATTTTAGAATTTTTACTCGATCCGACGTTTTCAGCGATGGCGAATGTATAAGGCACTCCGTTTTTAACGATCGTGCCTCTATGATGAAAAAAATGATAGTTTAAAAAAAAATAATAAAAGAAGACATTACTGTTGAGTTGCTATGATTAACAAACAATCAAACAGTATGTATGTAAAGATCAGTGAACCGAATTAGTTTCATCCGGGAAGTGATATACAAATCTCAAATCGGCGCACCAAAAAGTTTATCTGCGAAAATGGCAGACCAACGTGAGTACAATTAATTATCACCATACGTTATTGATCATCTATTATTATATTGTAAAACGAATGTACAAGAACTACAAATATTAACTCTATCCAACTGAACGGTTACAAAAAGATTTTTATATGGGGCATTCCATGTCAACTCGACCAATGATTTTCCCTAACAATTTTTGATTTGCTTTACGATTTCATAAATGATTCTTTGATCTCAAAAAAGCACTCCTGAATTTTTTTTAATGATTTTTATCACCAACCATTAATTTTTTTATGATTATTCCACCCCATTTTTTTTTCTTTTAGTATAAAAAAATTCAAAAAAATCTCATTTTTTATTCAGATCATTTTGATATCCGGCAAATGATTTGCCGAATTTTTCAGTTTAGTTTGTCGTTGATTTTTCAATTATTAAAACATTGAAATAAATAATCGAGAACCGTAAACCATTCATTTCCGTAAACCATTCATTTGATTAGGTTAATTGACAAACACGCATTTAAAATAAATGAACATAGAATCATAACTCCGCAAACAAAAACGTGCCGCGTTGCCGCACCGCGCTCTGTGTGACTGATTGTGAGTCTTGTGTTGGGTCAAAATCGACGCGCGTTCGACGCTACGCTCTGACGTCACCTAGCGAAATGATTGTGTTGTTTTACTTTTTTTTGCATTTTTGAATCACAATCAATAATGTAAAAGAGGTGTAGGTGTTCGCCAATTTACAACCTTGTGCTTTTACAAGCAAAACAAGATATAATTTATACATCTGTGGTGATAATTGAGTGGACATTCTTTTTTTTTTCTCTAGTTAAATCTACAGCAACTGCGTTAACGTTTATAAAACCGACTAGCTCAATTCACTCTAATTGATGTAGATTTTACAGCAAAAAGATGATAACCATATAATTACTACTGCTGATTTTTTTAAAATTATATCTTTTTTCTTTTGCGTGTAAACTTTTAATCGAGGGGTAAATCACTATCAAAAATGTTCATATAACATTTACCGATACATTTCACAACATTTACAAACATTTACAAACATTTCCTGACATTTCCTGAAATTTTATGTCATTTCAAAACACTTCACGACATTTCAGTAGATTTAATGACCCGATATTTCTCGATATTACGGAAATTTCCAAATATTTATATACATTTACAGACATTTCCTGCCTTTCTTACATCATATTTCCCTCGATATTTCCTTTGTGATTCACCCCTCGCTTTTATTAATAAATCAATTTTACTTAATTTGATTATTTTCAAGCAATTAACGGACAAAAAAATTAATAACCCTGATCGCACATTTTTATTGCTCATGATCTGCTCCAATTAGACATGCTCATGATCTGCTGCAATTAGACACGCGAAGATTTAATTACACAAATTTGAATTGTTTATTTTGAATGATGCTTCAAAGATAACATTTTGAAAGATTTTATACCGCAACTCAGTACTAAACAGTATAAAATGCCACTAGATGAATAAAAAACAGGTGTAAAAAATTGACTTCTCAATGCCTGTTCCATAAAAATACATTTAAAAGATTTTTTTTTTTCTAATTTAGTTGATTTGGAAACAGACATCGAGTATACGCCATCGCACGACTTGTATAACACCAAAGCATATGACTCGACAATGTGAGTTTTTTTTTTTTAATTATTACAACCAAAAAAAAGCAGAACAAAATAAATAAATAAATCACACTTTTTAATTCCATATTTTCAAATCATAATTTTATTATCATTGAATATTTTCAGAGAAATCGTTGGTTTTGTCTATGCAATTGAGGCCACAAGAGTTGTGGGAGCCCAAGGGTATACAATTTTCACATTCTTCGTGAATAACGGGGAGGGTAACCGGGTTCAAATAATCACCTGGAATCAGGAAATTGAACGAGTCGAACATCTGATCAGGATAAATTACGTAAGTAATTGAAAAATCAATGGCACACCTTTTAAATTTAACGAAATTGGTCATTAATCTTTTATATAATTTTTCAAACAATTTGGACCAGTATTCAAAGACCTTAAAAAACATTTCATATATTTACCTTGCAGAATTGGTTATATATTAAAATAATGTTTGCAAACGTTAAGAATAATTTTAAAGAAAGAAATATTGAGTTATGAAATAAAATACTAAAAAGATATGTTATATTTGAACTCAAATCATAAAACCGTTACAGATCGTACATATCGATGGGGCGTATTCCAACCCGAGTCTAAACCGCAACTTCAACAAGGGTACTGTGGACTATGAGCTAATCATCCAGTCAAATACAATTATAAATGTTATTGGAAAACATAACATTGGAGCTGCCGAAAATTCTACCCCAGAATTAGTAGGCATTGGTGAAGCGACCAATCACACCAAGTGCATAAGTAAGTCACTAATCAAAACAAATATCAATTCATAAAGGGTTTAAATTTTTTTAATATTCACTTGCTTCTAATGAATAAATTAAAATATTAATTTTATCAGACCCACTCAAACTTTACTTCCATTAATTTAAAGTATATACAAACAAAATCATTGTAAAAAATTATAATCAGGTTCTATTTGTCAATCAAATAAATGATTCTTAGAAAAGAGTATGAAATACTGATCAGTAAATTTATGTTTAAAAAAATTATGAAAAAAAAGTAAATCGCAGAATGTGTTATACCAATTCTATAACAATTAATTCAATAAACAAAAAGTGTAGCTTCATAAAATATGATGAATAACTTAACACATCAATAAAATAATAAAAATTTATATTACAGAAATAAACGGCTTCATTAAAAGCCGGTTTGCTGTGATTAAAAAACAGAGTGGGAAAGGCCGAGAACTGAAATGCGGTTCCATCACAGACGGCGAATATAAATTAGAAGTTCACGTCCAGTCAACCTCAGATGACGAGGAGGAGAATGAATTTGACAAAGGAGACCATGTTGAATTGGTTGGATTCATCCAAGTAAATGGTTCGTATATTTGATTAAAATTAAATTACGTCATTGATTATCTAAAATAGACTCAGTTCAACTAAAGAAATAAATCTTTTTGTAAAATCACACATGTATTCTAAAAAACCATTATGACGTTTAATTATGAAAGCAAAATAACAAATTATTTGATGCGAAAAAAAAATTATCATTCATTTAAATCTAACTCTCAATAGTCACACTACCAAATAATATCACCGAAGTCACACATGGTTAATAATATCACCGTAGTCACACATGGTCAATTTGATACAGTCTGTTTTCAAAAACCGATTATGAGCAAACAATATTCCAAAGTATTAAAAAAAATTACATAACATGCTTCAAACTTTATAAATTACTGACGAAAAATGTATTTTTTATAAAAAAAAATTGAAACTTAATTAAATAAAAAATAATAAAAAGCTAAAAATAAAAAAAAGCTTTTTCTCAATAAAAAATCATAACTTTGTCATGATGCAAAATTTGTACGTTAAAGTCATGAAATGATATTTTCATTAAAAAAATATTACAATAGCAATAGGTATTTCTTTTTTGTTTTTGCTGATCGTACCGGTAACTTTCAGTTAAAAAGGTGGCTCCAGCATGTGTTCACGATAAACGGCCAGAAGTCCAATTCACACTTCAAAATATTAGAGATACTTGAGGCCGAAACTTTATGTATGGTGCAAATTGACCCAGTCGAACTACGGAGGGTTCAAAAAAATAGTCTTGTACAAAATGTCCTATTTTGAAAAATCCAGCTGAACATCTTGAATTTAAATCAAATGATCAATATTCTCAAAAAGAAAAAAAAGTTGTTAGGTATCAAGGGGTACGAAATTGGTGATATTGTTGTTTTGGCAAGTCGAGGCACCAAGGTATATGAAGCTCGACTCAGGTTTATTCAATGGAATCATATCATTTTTCATTGATAATTTATACATTTCATCCGATAAAACATTCATACAAATTAAAAATATTCAGCTGTATTTTTTAATTTGCAACACTCTATATACGTATATGAGGCTCAACCCATCATTCAGACAAATCTCAATCAAGCTGTCCACAAATGATATACCTTAAAAAAAATAGTATATTGTGTGATAAGTGCGGAAAGAAGGCGATATCCGATGAGTGTGAAGTTTGTAACACGAGCGAAGGCGAGCAGCCAGCATTCAGGCGAGTCGAGTGTCGTTCACTCACGAGCCGCAGGCGAGTGCGGGATGACACGAGACGAGTGTGAATTTTGTGCGAGCCGACCCAGCAAACAGTGGCATAGCTGGTACATCATTTTGAGGTCACATTCACGAAACATTGCTACATTCAAATTTAATGTACCGGGTACATCACAGGTCTCTTAATCACGAACGTATCGAGTACATACTGCTGTTATGTACCAGAGACCTCTCATTCAGGAAACAGTGGTACATACCATATAATGGATGGCAAAGATGTACCAGCTACATTACTTGCACGATGGCTTTGTTACATTACATAGTTACGTACAGATCATATAAAAAGTTGACACACCCAAACCGAGGGGAAAAATAAAACCAAAGTTCAGTGAAGTTATATTGTATTTTTCTTTCTCCGGTTCATTCAATATCATTCTTACATTCCAAATCATTACTGTTGTTCGGATTATTTTTCCAAATGAAACTTAATTTCCCTCGGTTCAATTATTTAATTACTTTTCTCTGGATAATCCTCGACGCTTTGTCTATTGGTGGTGTTACTCTGGGCGAGGATATCACAGGTCACGTTGAAAAGTTAATCTTTGTTGTTCTGCAAATTACTGAATAAGAAGACAGACCTGGAATTCCTTCTCGCAATTTATCCATAATAGTAGTTTACATTTTGCAGAACATTTCAAATTTATTCCACCAAGTCAAAGTGATGAACATAACCTCAAAGTATTTACGATCGGTGATAGTAAACTTCAAAACTGCGCTGGTTAACTTGAAACTGACATTGGGTTTATTGGGTTTACTAACGGAACTGCTGAAAAAGTTTGGTTGTGTACAGTACATCAGCGCCGTCAATCCATTGAATTTTCCACTTAATAAAAGATATATCGAATTTGTGATTCATTAAGTCTTCAATTAAATCAGAGAAAAAGGTTGAGAATTTCTAAGACAGTTTGGCGTAGTGGGTAGAGCGCCTGACTAGTGAGACGGACGAGTGCCATTGAATGTGGTTCGAATCCCGGTAAAGAATGACAGAAGCGGAATTTCTTGCAGCGAGCCACAAACACATTTTAATTGATCCAGAGTAAACGAAAAGTTGATAGTATACTGTAAAATATTAAAAAAATACGCGAATGAGGATTAAAATCGAATTTTTATTTGAATATTTTGCGTACGCGGTAGTTTCATTGAGGTACGTTCCGGAGATGTAACTGCGATGTTGGTGGTACGTCACGGGTAACGTACCTGCGATGTAATTGTTACGTACTTGGTATGTATTTTTGTTGCATACGTGCGATGTACCTATAACATTGGCGTGTTGCGGACATTATGTAGCACACGTGCCGCTCATGTACCGAACCTGGTACATCGCATGTAACATCCGCGACAGACGTGGTACGGCACTAGTACATAGATTTGTTTGCTGGGGAGCGAGTGATTCAAACTTCACACGAGGCAGATGTCGCCTATCCGCACTTATCGCACACCATATTTTTTATAACTCCTGCGGGAAAGCTTGATTTGAGATACAGACGAATAACATCTGACAGATGAGCAAATGGCCGACCATAACCAACTCGAAGTTAGGCGATAATCTAGGTTGACACATCGCTGCCACCTGGGGCGCCACTTCGCGGACGCTTGGACGTTGCCACCGACCGATGGCGCTACTGAACGACTGACTTGCTTCAAAGTGCGCATGCGTGACAGTGAAGAAATGTAGATTGCTTGAAGTGCGCATGCCTGTTGGTGAAAAAATGATGATAATGCACGATGTGCGCCTGCGCGATAGTGAAGAAATATTACTTTTTTTCACTCATCTGAAAAGGGGCCCTTTCCAAACCAAACACAGGCATCGAAAATCAAGCTTTCCACGCAGGTGTTATAAAAAGATTTATAATAAAATAACAGACGTTTTTAAACTTTAGAAAAAATATATATATCTGTAGTTACACGAGTAAAAGTTGAGATGACACTTGAATTAATACTTCAATTTTTAATTAATACGACATTAGAAAGGGGTTTACAAAAAAAAAAAAACATTAAAGCAGTTTTTCAGTAATAAAAAAAAACGTTTATTTGTTCACAGCAAACCCAATATACTTCTCTATGAAAAGTATGAAAGACATGAAAAAAATTGACAGTGAGAAGATGGGATTGCAAAAACTTCTACGTGGAAACAAACATGTAGAAAAAAGGATAGAGGATCCAAGAGAACACATTGTAAAAAAAAAATTAAAATCAACAATTGATTGAAATCAATTTGAATGGATTTCAATCATATGGGGTACCCAAAAATAATTCATAAAAAAATTAAATGAATTATATATCAATCTACTTTATTTTGTGTTTACTAAAAATTTTACGATTAGTAGTTCAATAAAATAGTAATTCAGTTCACTCATTTGAGTCGTATTACATTATTTTATGAGTTAATCCATATCAAATCATCATAATTTCAACGATGAATCGTAAGATCATGAAGAATCAGGAAACATGTGTAAATTTAAATTCGTAAAAAGTCGTTCACGTAAATCAACCACGCAATTTAAATCGAGCTCGGGTATAAAAACTCACCTGTTAGTTAAATTATTACATTATCCTTGGTCTACAGTAAGTGTGTAAAGTAGTGTCCACATAGATACCTCTCGCAGTATAGAAATGCAAGTTTTTTTAGATAACAGAGAAGGTGCAGGGCTTTATCCCGGTTCGCAACCCGCGTTCCTCCAATTCGAAACAGTGGTGCCAACCTGAGTTTTTCAGCCGCGCTCGAATAAGGATCATGTTGAAATATAATCTGAATAAGGATCTTATTGGTTTTCGTCGCGAATAAGGATCTAATTCCCAACTTTTCTGAATAAGTATCTTCTTGCTAGGAGGCAGCGATATAGTGCTAATACTTAACTTGTAACACAGCGATTGGATCAGAATTAGTTGGTAAAGATTTGAAAAAGGTCAGCGAAATAAAAAAAAGTGCTGTAATAACGATCTGAAAGTTGGTTTCAGAAGCGCGAGAAGCGCGCTATTGTGAGCTAGTGCTATTAAATATTTCGTGACACAACACTTCAAAAGTTGATTGCTCTTGATATACGTGACGAATACATTCGACGGATGGTCGATTTTCCACTTCAGTACCATTTTACGGTTTTAAATTTTACTTCCTATGCTACTAAAATGTAGGCATAACGATTCGATAAGTCTGCAGAATAATGTTTGTAAAAAAAAAACATAAGTATTTTGCAGCAATTATTCTGCAGACTTATCGAATCGTTATGCCTACATTTTAGTATCACAGGAAGTAAAACATAAGTATATAATATAAGTATAAGGGAAATATAATATAAGTATGCTGTTAAATATTTCTAGACACAATACTTGAAAAATTGATTGCTTTCGATACACGTCCATGAGTTCTAGTTTGGCTGTTGGAATTGAAATCAAGAATTCAATATTGTATCCTTGCTGTATCGAGAATATTTTACTCCTTGATGCAAAAATATTTCTACGTTTATCTACAAAACAGGTTTTTTTTTTCACCTGTTGATGATGTGTGTGTCTGAATAATTGCAATGCTGACGTGGAAGCTATCGAACCACTTGACTCTTGATTAGTTTTATTTTTACGTTATTCTCACTTATATGTATGGGGCATTCCACGCCAACTCGACCAGTAATAAACCCCGACCATCTCCAAACCATCCCATGTTTTTTTCTAACATTCTACTCAGTAATAAACGCGTCCTAAATTTTTATTTTTTATTTTTTTAACAAACCGTTAATTTGTTATGAATTTTTGAAGTTGATTGAGAATGCCCCTCTTTAAAAATCTGAAAAAATTCTCAAAAATCCAGTGGATGACATAAAACAGCCCCCGTTTGGGAAAACGTGGGCCAAATTTTTTTTCTATTTTTTTTTTTCATTCATTTCGGAATTTTCTCAGGGATCGAATCAGGGATCGAATGTTGAGTATCAAATACGTTTGCCTAACTGGAGGCTAAGGAAATAGATCAATTTATGAAAGCCTAATTGGAATTTGGTTTGTAGCAAACGATAGATCTCAGTATGACAATTATATTTCTAATGGTACGATTGTTTTCAACTTACTTCCGGCAATCTTGAAAGCAGCATTCAAAATCGCATCGATTTCGTCCGTTACTGCGACGCATAAATTACCCATTCTCATCATAGTAGCTCTGCACTCAGGGCTGGTAACTGGAAATTAAAAGATACCTCAATAATTTAGAAAATTTTCAAGTACTTGATGCGCGATATTCTACATGGGCACAATCGTCTTCAACTCACGTCCGGCTTTCGCTATACTACGGTCCAAATCGGCTATGACTTTGAATTTTACTGGGTTGAGTGAATCTGAAATTGGAATATACAGAGGTTATGATCAAGTCGTCTTCGACTCTCACTCAGTTCTAACAACAGCTGGATGAAAAGCAAGCTAGGCTTGATGTATCTTACGAATGAGTGTCACTTACTCGCTAATTTGGCAGCCATTGCTGATTCGGTTCCTGAAAATAAAATATGTGTATCATGACAAAGTGGAAATTCGCCAATTGACGCATGATATAACGGCAACGAGTGAAAAATAATGAAATATGAAGAATTGAAATAGGAAATCTCGATCGATCTACAATAAAATTTGATCGTAATCAATTGAAACAATTCGCGTGTTCAAAAGGTCGTATAATTTTTTTTTCACGCCATTCGCTCTGAAAACGGCAAAAACGTATAGATCGATTGCAATTGAACGATCAAACGAACTTACCTGAAGTGAAGTTCGATCGTAATTATATGAGACATCTCGTCCGAATAGATCACACGGTAGTAGCACTCGTTGCTTGGTTTGGTCACAGTTTTTTAAAGAAACAATTAATAAATAAAAGAATTGCAGCGAGCCATCCTGCTCGACTCGCCATCTCGATCTTCATTATAATTGAAAGCAATTTAATAAATCGCAACAATTCTGGGAAAAAAACTTGTTGAAGTCAATGGGTTATGGGAGGGTGTGATCTATTCGGACGAGATTTCTCATATAATTACGATCGAACTTCACTTCAGGTAAGTTCGTTTGATTGTTCAATTATATATCGTCATCTCGTCCTTTAGATCACACGGTAGATGTTTAAAGACAGTTGCGATTGAACATTTTTTATTTTTAGGATCAATGCCACTCTTAAGGATTAACAAAGAATCAAATGGTTGACCCAGGACAATTGAAAAGAACAACAACTTAACCATAATTTTAGACACTCTCTAAAATAGTTCGTGCAAAATCTGACTTGTCAGACAACGGTCTGTTGTAGAACCGCATCAAAACATTTGAATTCTCAGACCACCCTGCGGTCTGTCGTATTACGTCTAAGGTAACTCCTTTTCTACACGCTGCTGAGGTCGCAGCGTGTCGAGTACTGTGTGCGGAGAACCTTCTAATATCTATACCAGCCCTCTCCAAAGTAGTTCTAATCCAACGAGCCGACGTTTTTGTCGTTGCCGTTCGATGGGGTTTACGGTACGTTATGAACATGTGTTTTTCAACTGGATCTCTTAACTTTGCAGTTGCGTCTAAGTAATCTATTAAGGTTCTTGCAACACAGACTTCTGGCTGATCAGGGAAGAAAGGAATGCATAAACAGGGTTGAGGTCTATTTCGACCTGACGTTTTTATGCGCTCGGTAATTATAATTTCTATTTCATCTCCCATTTTTATAATATTATCTAAACAAACTTTTGATAAAGTTTGAACTTGTTGCGCTGTTACTATAGCTAACAGAGTAACTAGTTTCTGGGATAATGTCTCAAGTGAGAGCTCTTTGTTTGGCCATAACGTTGTCAGATAATCAATGACGGTAGCTGGGTCCCATGTCTTATGGTATTTTGCTTTTTGTGGTTTTAATATGGATACACCCTTAAAAAATCGCTTGATCCTGGGATCTGTTCCTAAGTCGGCCAATCAAATTTAAGATAGAGCCGACCTGTATGAGTTGAGCGTACCATATGACCCGACACTGCCTAGTGAATTTGTAAGAAAAGCTAATACGTTTGTGATAGTCGCATCAAACATGGTAATATTAGTTTCGTGACAATATTTCCACCACAGTCTTATGGGTTTTTCGTACTGTTTTTGAGTGGCTTCCGCTAGCGACGCTAAAACGACTTGCATGCTTTCTTCTGGAATTCCCTTCAGTCGAAACGCCTCCATGATAATTTGCCTGCTACCAGGATAAGGCTCTTCGCTCGTGGATGGCAATGCCTGAAAGGAGATATTAGTAAATCAGCTGTTGACTGGAAATATATTGCGTCAGCCACCAACAATGCCTTAAATACGGGAAACCAGGGCTAAGTGGGCGACAACGGGACAACCAACACACCTTCAGCTCTATCATTCACAATCTTTCTCAAAGATCGTAAAATCAAAGTGAATGGAGGAAAAGCATAGAAATACATGGAAGTCCAAGAGACCGTGAACGCATCCACCGTCATTGCTTCGGGATCCCTATGCCACGAAATAAACTTTTGGCATTCAGCATTGATATTTGAAGCGAATAGATCAATGTCGAAAGAACCGTAACACCTCGAAATTCTGTCGAAGGCGTAATTATTCAACTCCCACTCTGTTTCTGAGGACACGACTCTAGATTCACAATCGGCAATTTCATTGTCTTTTGATTTGATGTATGAAGCAAAGATTTTAATATCGCGTTCCTCACACCACTGCCAAATATTCTTACTCATGTGATTGAGTTTCTGGTACTGAACTCCTCCCATTCTGTTAATGGTACGAAATTGCGGTAGTATTATCAATTAGGAGAAGTATCTCACAAGACGAGTAATCTATCGCAAAACATTTCAGAGCATAAAATGCAGCTTTTAATTCCAACAAATTGATGTGTTCAAATTTGTCCTCGGCATTCCACCAGCCATGAGTCTTTAACTCGTTACAAGAAGCTCCCCAACCCATCAAAGACGCATCAGAGAAAATTTCTAGAACAAAAATACCGTCTCTGATTGGATTTTTTATCGTTAGAATATTTTGAATCCACCAATCAATATCCTCTCTGACATTGTTTTGGATAACCATCGTCCTATCGAAATCACCCTTGCTCCTCTGTAGAGCTAGATATTTTAAACGTTCCATTGCTTTTGTGTATACCCATCCAAATTTCACTGCCGGACAGGCTGAAGCTAATGTCCCGAGAAATTGGGCGAATACTCGGATTGAACACTCTGACTTTGATCTGAAAGATACTGCCAATTCAAAAATCTTCTGTCTTTTCTCTAACGGCAACTCTATACAGTAATCCTAGCTATTGAAAATGAAACCCAAAAACCGGCATACGTGTGATGGGTTCAATTTTGATTTTTTCAAATTTAATAGCAAACCCAATGATTCCAATAAATTCTTTGTTCTCGAGACATTCTCTGAGCATATATCTGCGGTCTTTCCGAAAAGAAGGATGTCATCTAAATACATGACTGAGGACCAACCCTCTTGTCTCAACAATTGCGTTACGGGCTTAAGCAATTTTGTGAAAATATATGGTGCCGTGCACATTCCGAACGGTAAACAATTGAATTGATATAATTCATTGTTGAACGAGAAGCGAAGGTATTTCTTGGATTCGGGTGCTATAGGAATCAGAACATATGCTTCTTTGAGATCTATCCAAGCCATATACCAATTTCTAACTAAAAGGCGTGACGCTGTTCTTGCATCTTCCATTTTGAAATGAGGTGGTGTTATGAACATGTTCAATTTCTTTAAATTTAAGATAAACCTTTTTTCGCCATTCGATTTGGGTACCAAAAAATACTTGGAGATGAATCGACCTGCACAAGGCTCACATAGTGAAATAGCATTTTTGCTGATAAGATCTGAAATCGCAGACTCACATTCTTTCATCTCCTGATCAGACATTGAATGATTTTTTGGGACGAATTTTTGTTCAACGGGCTTGACAAACGGAATAACATAACCTTTGACACATTGCAAAATGTTATCGTCAAACGTGATTTCTTTCCACGCGTCTAAAAAGAAACGTAACTTTCCAGCAGGACTACTCACATTTACGTGCGCATCTGCTGACCCTGGCCTTGTCTGAATTGACGCGGCTTCTGTTAAAGTTGTCTAATTGTTCTTGTACGGGAACGATTTCCTGGGTGGGCCCTTCCAGTTTAAAGAAGGCTGACCGTGATTCTCACTTTGTGACGGGAAGGTTTTTGCTTGAAACTTCGGCTTCGGTTTGTCGTTGTTGTTCTACGACGAACTAGGTTTAGCGACATCCTTGCTGTTTTTCTCCATCACCTTAGCTGCCCTTAGCTTGTCCGCAAATTCTTGTCCATACAGGAACTCATCAACCGGCAGGTCATCCGAAATGTTCTTCACAATTCGATTGAGGTTCGGCGTTATGTACGACCTCCTCGTTATGGATATTGAATGATGGATGTCGGCTAATATTCGAGCTCCATCACTCAAGCAAGAGACAATAGCAGAACTTCCTTGAGGATTGCTTCTCAAGATATTTGATAAGGCTGTTCCAATTGCTGAAATACTTGCTGCAAGTTGTTCTTGAGCCTCTGACTGATAACCATCCTGTTTGATAGCTCCCTCACTCATGGTCGTCTTTATTTCTGGATTGATTTTTGGCGCTCGGGCAGCAGGTAAATTCCCCGCTGAAGGGTATTTTTCCAGGAGTTCATTCTTAAGGTCAGCAGGGAGGCCATGTTTTAACGTGTTTGACCATCTGTCAACTAAAGCTCCGTGGATATCCACTCCAAGTGTATTTGATTTATTCGGGTCTTCGCCGAGGATATTCAATGTTAAATCGTCAAGTTTATCAGCATCAACGATTGGCGGGATGACTTTAGCGTCAGGATCAATTACAGGAATAATCTCCTGCTCGTTCGCCAAATTCTGAATGACTGGCAAATCATTCAGAACGACTTGATTATGGTTAAAACCCGTCGCACCTCGCGGGCTACGATCAAGGTTTTCTGAACCAGGTTGACTAGGCAGCAAGTTTGCTCTGGGCAACAGCGAGTCTACTGCGAGACTGCCACGTGACGACCGTATGGATACGTCACCAGCGTCATATTGACGATAGCGCGAACAGCTCTGTCGCCGGGATCTCGAATGTCGATGCCTAGGCGATCGAGATCTGCTCCTCCAAACAACTGAAACATCTGAGCCGTCGCCAGGCGAATGACGCCTTGATGTGTAACGTTTATGCCTTCTGACCTTTTTTTCCAGCCGCCGTAATTTCTTCAATATTTCTCCATCCGTCGAATTTCTCGACCTTCTTCTGTGTTCTCTGCGACGATGTGGACTCGAAGATCTTGAGTCGACACTTTTTTCGTCGTTAGACATTTTTTAAACTCGGTTAAAAAGAAATACTTTTTTGTGAACCGCATATCGCGTGTGACTCAAACCTCACAGAAAATTGTAATGAAGGTCGAGATGGCGAATCGAGCAGGATGGCTCGCTGCAATTCTTTTATTTATTAATTGTTTCTTTAAAAAACTGTGACCAAACCGAGCAACGAGTGCTACTACTGTGTGATCTGGAGGACGAGATGACGATATATAATTAGGAGATCGAAAAATGAAAGTGCAAACGGTCGTAAGTTTGGCAGATACGTCTTTCTTTCATTACAGTTTTGAAGGAAAAATAAAAAACAACGTAAAGGCAAAACGTCGTGAGCGCAATTTTTTTTTCTTAATTTTTAATGATTTTTACAAATAGTTGTAAAAACTCGCAAAACGCAAAGATAAATTGAAAGAACGACCATTAAAAAAAATTCGATAAAAAATATTGTTAGTTAAAAGCAGACGGTCGTATCCGCCCAACTTACGACCTTTTGCACTTACATTTTTCGATCTCGTAATTTCAATTGATGTATACGTTTCGAACATTTTCAGAGCGATTGGCGTGAAAAACAGATTATACGACTTTATGCCACTATAAACTGCAAAACGTCGTATAATGGCGCTTACGTCCTTATGTCATTAGACACTCGATTTTTAAAGGGTAAAGTCGTCTTCAACTCACCCCCGCTACGCCTTAGGATAGAAGCTACAGTGTTTGCGAGATCGGATCCGGTTCTCATCACAGAATCTGCAATAAAAATAGAGACAAAGATAATTTGAGCGTTTTGGTAAACGTATAAATTGGTCAAGTAAGTGTATCCACCCATCACTTACCAGCGTCTGCGGCCTTCAGCTGGGATTCGTTATCTGAAAATAAAATAGGTACATCATGACACTATTGTAGTTTGTCAATATTTGACGCATGTCTTAGTTGCTATGACTTGAATATCTTCATTGGGTGACATTGTTTTGAACTTACTGGCGGACATCTGTCCAACATCATTCGCAAGTTCTGACAGTTGGGCAATGACACGTGTCACGGCATCTAAAATTTAAGTAAAGAGGACTGTGATTAAGTCGTCATTCCGCGGTGCTCGACTCGCTTGAGGTAAATTCGAACAACAAGTGAATATCTGTCAGCATCGAAAATCTCTGTATCTTTAACTCACCGTTGATGGTAGCCTGGGTTGGGTGGGCTCCTGAAACAAAAATCAGGATATCATGACAGTACTTGACGAATCGAGTGGAACCTGACATGTTGAAAATGGTTTGAACATTCCGTGTAGCATAAAATGTAGAGAAGAAAATGGTTCAGTAGAAGGGATGAGATGGTTCTAGATACAGATCCCCTTACCGACATGGTTACCGACCGAGGATTCTCATCCGTGCTCATTACCGACAGTTGGTAAGTTACCCCGGTGCCGCCTGTTACCGACCGGGGTTTCGTGCTAATTACCGACAGTGGGTTACCCCGGTGCCTCCCCTGTTACCGACCAAGGGTTCGCACTATTTACCGACAGTGGGTAGGTATACCCAACAGATGGCGCCCCTAATTGTTAATTCCCCAGAGAGCGCCCCTATGATAATTGTTCATTCCCCAGATGGCGTTCCCATGATAATTGTATGTTAATTGTATATTCACCATTTGAGACATGGCGCTTAAATCTCAATTCTTAAATCTCAATTCTCAAATCTCAATCCGCATAGTGATAATTGCACATTCCTCATCCGAGAGATGGCATTCCCGTGCGTGTGTGTGTGTGCGCGCGCGCGCACATTCTCAGAATAGGGAACTTGCATGTTTTTTAATTTCGATTGTATTCGAAAATAGGATGGAAAAGGATGAATTTTACAAGACAGTTTTTTTTTTTGAGCAATATTAACGCTGCAATAATTTTTTCTTTTTCACTAATTTTTCTCGGAAAATTTGAATTGGCAGCCATTTTGCTCGACCCTTCTATCAGCGCTGCCAAGTGTCACGTTCGGGAACTATGCTCCGCTGTAAACACTGTCTGCTGCGAGCAAGACGAAATCCTAACCTTATTGTATCCCATGTAAATGTAGTTTGGAAGAAATAGTGAGTTTAGTATTATCAAACCATCAATAAAGTGAAATACAAATTTGTGAAAGGCACTTCTGAGAACCTACCTTCAGTAGATGTGAAAATGCTTTCGTTATTCATTTCGAACAGTGATTGTTTTTCGGGAGCGGAAATGCGTAACGTCAAAACTGGAAGGTTTGTATTTATACTCCTCAATCATTTACAGTATGGGTACAAACTTGAAATTGGATAATCCATAATCTTTAACAATTGTTGACTTTTTCCATAGATCTATGCGGCCTAATTATGGAGATAGTGCCATAGGATACGTACAAGTATTGAGGGATAAGGGAACATAAAATACGAAATAAAAATTATACTGTCAGAGTAGTAATAAATGAAGAGGACAATGCTGTGATGAATGCTGTTTGTGATGACTGCGCTGCTTCAATGGGTATGTCTGTATTATATTGTAGGTTAAAGCTACAATAATTCTTGTATGTGTGATCTTAAATATTATAAACATTTGTAGGTGGTTGTAAACATGCTGTGGCTTTATTAGCTTGGATTCATCGTCGCACAGAAGAGCCTGCTCCTACATCCATCGCATGCTATTGGAAGAAGCCGAAACTGTCTGAAGTTGGAACAAATATTAAATATAAGAAAATTTCAGATATATTACAATCAGGATCTGTTGCCGTAGCTGGCCAAACTCGTAATCGACACGAGACTTTTCTTGAAAGAATATTAAATTCAGGAAAATCAGACACTGGCAGTCATTTGATAAAATTTTTTGGTACAAGTTTGCTCCAAGGGTTATCAATGCATCATAATGCTGTATTGTATGATGGCAACAAACAGGATGTACAAGCATTTCTCGATAACGTTGCTTCAAAATTAACCGACGAAGCTTGTGCGGCAGTATGCTCTACTACGAAGAACCAAAATGAAAACAACAGTTGGTGTGAACTGCGTTTTGGACGTATCACGGCATCAGTGATTTATGAAGCTGCACATTGTAACACGACTGATGGAACTTTAGTAGAAAAAATCTTGAGTGCACCCAACTTTGATACGATGGCAATGAAAAGAGGAATAATGTTGGAATCTCAAGTGCTACAAAAAGTGGCTAATCGATTGAAAAAAAAGTAGATAAGTGTGGACTCCTACTAAGTGCCAAATTTCCTGAATTTGGTGCTTCCTCAGATGGTATTTGCGATGATGCTGTTATCGAAGTGAAGTGTCCAATGAGTTCAAAGACAACAGAAAATTATTACAGTGGTGGGAAAATTCAGAATAAGTTCAAGGCTCAGATTCAGCTGCAAATGCTTTTTAACGAGAAAAGTAAAGCATATTTTTGCATCGCAGATCCAGGATTTGAAGAAAATGGAAATGTTCTCATTGTAACAGAGAATTTTGATAAAAATTTTATCACAGCTGTGATGAAAAGAGCAAGTGCTCTTTGGAGTAAGGCGATATTCCCAAAACTAATGCGCTGATTTTATTTCAAGTATTATTTTTATCAATAAAATAGATATCTTCATATATATGTCGGCGTGATGCTGTTGTAGGATGATTGAAGCACTGTCATAGAGCAGGGGGTAGCTGATGATCTGTCAGATGGCGTGACAGTATCACGTAATATAAAAGTAAACACATGAGCCTCAGCAGATCAGAAGTGAGCCCGTCGTCGTGTCGGACGGTCGTGGTCTCCGGTGCCGTCTGAACTGGGAATAAACTGGGTCTGACATGTCGGGACCCTCACTGGAGGGTCTGGGGAACGTACCTGTCGGTCACGCTCCGACATATATTTTTGTAATTCCTTTAGGAAATTTTTTATCCAAACGAAAACAATGTATTTCAAAAAAGTATACAATTATAATAATAATAATTTTTAAAAACTTAAAACTATTAAAAGATTTTGCAGATTACATCATACTGGATAATTTCAAATTTGCTTTATTACTTCACTTTGTAAATTTACTAAGCCTGAAGCAATAAACACAGCAGAATCCAAGCACTCCAGTAGTTTGTTGTCTACGCGTGTGTGATTATCCACAAATTTGAAATTTCTTATGCGGTTAATTACTCTTTCCACATGTATTCTGAGATTGGCAATTTGTTTAGTTAGTCTTACATCACTCTTGCTGCTCCGTGTGTTTTGACTAACTGATGGAGGTCTGATCAAGGTGCATTTTTTTTCGCGAGTTGCACATCTAGCTGTTTGAAGCCCGGTCTGCCATCACTTTTACATTCTCTGGTGAAACATCTAAATATCCACACTTCTCCACTATTGACATATCAGTGCACCTTCCACAGACTCCATCTGATATAAAATTTATAAGTCCATCAGCAGTCACTGATATAAGATACTTAGCTATATTACATTTTTTGTAATCTGACCAAGTGAATGCCTGATTACATGCATCCGATGGTTTTTCGATTTCGATTTCAAAACAGTCTATGATGCTTTCAACGTCACTATACCTGTATCGAAAGTGTATAGGAAGATTTAATGTTATTTGCCGCTTGCTTGGCCAAACAATAAGCTGTTTCAGCTGTAAAGCTATGAGCTTCACACTTTTATTAAGAACCCTGCTTGCTTGCGGTTCCGACATCCCAAATTCATAGCCGAGCACAGAAAATGGTAGATTCAGCTTAACTTTCTCCAGTGTCAAGTAGATATTCCTAACACTGATGCTGCATTCTTTGTGTAATAAGTCTATTATTATGTACATTGACTCTCTGCGTATACCCAAATACAGCAAGGGATTGTTTTCAATTATACTTTTCGTAGAACTTTCATACACCGCTTTGGCAAACAATTCATCCCTCACCTTTTTTTCTTCATTGCTAGTACCCGATGGTTCACTATAACTCATCTTGTAAGATGAACTAGTATTGAGGGTATCGAAAGATAAATCCATATTTTGGCTGTCATCAAGCACCTCATTTATCCGTAACAAGTCCAGATCGAAATCACAGCTAACACAGACACTGCAAGATTCAGCAACTACTTGGGAAGCTTTTTCTTCATTTTGAATGCTGGTTTGTGACAATTTATTCGCTGTGCCTGGCTTAACTTGTACAAGCTTACTTTCATAAAGTTTTACCTGTGGCTGCGATATACGCGGATCAGAACGGAAACTACTCGATGCACTGCACTTTTCACTTTCTGTACCCAATAAACAATCTCCAGTATCTTGAATATCAAACTGATCCTCTACGTCCATCCGACTATGGGCTGGATTGTTTGAAATGTTCAAATTAAAACGAGGAACAACATTCTCCTTCAGTATTTTTCTTCCTCCAAACTGTTTATATTCAGTGTAGTTTTTCAAATCATTTTCAAGCTACAAAAAATAATACAGTTTATTACACACATTTAACGTAATTTTCTTTCGAATGTATATGAAGGTATTTACTCACATCAAGATGATCTTCGCAGCAATAACTAGTTTTTTTCAGTTTTTAGGCACGATCGTTAAAAACGGAGTGCCTTATACATTCGCCATCGCTGAAAACGTCGGATCGAGTAAAAATTCTAAAATCATATAGGGAGCACGTTTTGGCACCTGGGTAGTCGTTTTCGAACATTTTCAAGAGTGGTGTATGTGACCCGCCCATTTCTTGTAAACACGGTTTCAGCCAAACCGCTGAACCGATCTTGATCAAATTTGCACTGGATACTGTTTTCAGCCTGCAGATGTGCAATTTTGTTTGTGTACTTGATCCGACTTCCGGTTCAGAAATTGCGATTGCTAACTTTGCCAATATTGAAGATACAACAGCGAGCTTTGGAATACAGTCTTCTGATCACGAATCAAAATTTTGGGAATTTTTGAGGATTTTTCCGGCTCCTGCGTCTCGGTGTAAAATCGTTGAAGTTGCTTGTAAACACGAGCTTAGCGAAACCGCTGAACCGATTTTGATGAAATTTGCACTGGATACTTTTTTTACCCCGAAGATGTGCAAATTTCTTTTTAGACCCGATCCGACTTCCGGTTCAGAAATGGCGATTGCTATCTTTGTCAATTTTGAAAATAATAGCGAGCTTTGGAATTCAGCCTTCTAATCACGAATCAAAATTTTGAAATTTTTGGGGGATTTGAACACTATTTCAAAACAAACCAGCACTCTGCGATCGTGCCTTACGCAAAAAAGCGATGAGCTTTTTGGCTAAAACCGGCTAGTTTATTTTTGTCAAACCCAACTGCATCGCACCAAGCCTTCCTTTTTATTACATCATTTGGGACTCTGATAAATATCTTTTCCGGAGTTGAACTTGTTGTGTTCTTACAAGACGGTACAACACAATACATGTACCAATCTAAATTTGGATGTGGTGCTGATGGATCCATTTTTCTGTCAATTTATATGATTTTTAGTCACAAAATTAAATTTTCGGATATTACGAATGGAAACATCACTTACCAATCTATATATACTTACACTGCACACTTTTTATCCCAGCACAGATACCCTCTTTTTATCCAATCAACCAATTACCGCACGCATTTTTATCTAAACTAACATTTATTGACTGAAGTACAAATTTTAAAAACGTCAACAGTGCTTCACACACATAGTGTTTACACAGCTTCAAAGTTCAAATATCAATATTGCAGGTTAGGATTTCGTCTTGCTCGCACCAGACTGTTTACAGCGGAGCATAGTTCCCGAACGTGACACTTGGCAGCGCTGATAGAAGGGTCGAGCGAAATGGATGCCAATTCAAATTTTCGGAGAAAAATTAGTGTAAAAGAAAAAATTATTCCAGCGTTAATATTGCTCGAAAAAAAAAAACTGTTTTGTAAAATTCATTCTTTTTCATCCTATTTTCGAGTCCGATAGAGGAATATAGAGATTTCAAATGCATGCAAGTTCCCTATTGCAGACGTTCTCAAAAAAAATTGATAAAATCCCCGAAAAATCTAGACGTTTCAGGTTTTCCAAAGTTTTCCAAAGTTTTCCAAAGTTTTCAAAAGTTTTCCTAAGTTTTCCAAAGTTTTCCAAAGTTTTCCAAAGTTGTCAAAATTTTTTAAAAGATCGATTTCTGGGGAAAACATAAAGTGTCACCCATATAGAATATACTTTGGTCGAGTTCCACCCTGTACATATCGAAAGTGGTCACTTGTTACCCCCCCAATTTATCTAGTTTCTGATCTTACCACTGGCATCGTGCGTGCGTGCGTGCGTTCTCAGAATGGGTGAAATTCTTGAAAAATGGATGAAATATCCGGAAAATCTATAAATTTCAGGTTTTCCAAAGTTTTCCAAAGTTTTCAAAAGTTTTCAAAAGATCGATATCTGAGGAAACCATAAAGTGTCACCCATATAAAATATACTTTGGTCGAGTTCCACCCTGTACATACCGAAAGTGGTGACTTGTTATTCCCAACATCACCCCAATTTGTCTAGTTCCTGATCCTGCCACTGACATCGTGCGTGCGTGGGTGCATTCTCAGAATGGGTAAATTTCTTGAAAAATGGATGAAATATCCGAAAAATCCTGGAAATTTAAGGTTTTCCAAGGTTTTCCAAAGTTTCCCCCACTCGCCAGTAGGTGCTGTTCCGAAGGAAATTCGGGGTGTGTCGGACATTATTTGGTTTGAAAGGTTGGTAGTACCGGCTCTTTGTCGATGTTACAGACCTACAGATAATCGAGGAAAAGTTCGTTCAGTTACGCTCCAATAATCCAAGTGACAACATGAGAGCAGCGTGGTGTCGTGAGCAGGCCGAAGTGTTGGGCGGATTAGTGGAGGTTAGCAGTAGAATCAAAGAAAAGTGGAAGATGGTGAAAGCCGGCAAGGATGCGAACGCGGTGGTCGCGAGCGAAATGCTCAAACCAATAGTTGACCCACTGAAAGAATTGCTGCATACATCGAAGCAGCAGATAAAACAGGAGACGACAATGGAGCCCCTCGACCTTTCGCTGAAAACTGAATCGAAACCTTTGTATTTTTCGGCGGGGAATGACAAGTCTGATGAGGAGGAGGAGGAATGGGCTTCAGCCGATGATTCTGATGATGCGTACAGGGGGGTGAATACTATGGAAGTGGATGAGGGTCACGAGGATGAGGATGAAGATGAGGATGATGGGGAGGATGATGATGATGATGAGGATGATACCCTCGTAGCTGGTGAAACCTCATCTTCAAGGAAGGATGAAGATCCAGCGTGGCGGTATCTGAAAATGTTTGAGACGCATGAGCAGAGGGATCTAGATAACATACCGTGAGTAAACGAGGAAACGACCCATTCCGAAACGAACACCGGCGCACGCTTCAGTCGTCCGTGTGTCGGGTGCGTTCGGCCACGCGAGAGAGACAGCATGCGGCAGCTTGAGACAGAGAACGTCTGTGGGCCGGTCGTCCGTTTGCGAGTTTGGTTGGGGAGGGGCAATCGTAATTGGCCAAACAAGAGACGCTAACTCAAATTCGTTGTTCCATGTTTTAGTGGAGTCAACGAATTTTATGGCATTTTATGGTTAGGTTATGAAGCATCGCGATGAAAATAATCAGGCCTGAATTGAACGCATTATTATTCCGCGAACGTTTATTCGGAGTTATTCGAAGAAATTCAGGGATGATTATGGAATGAAAAAATTCAGTGAACCGTTTGAACGAATGAAGATACGGGATAAATGAAGACGCCAAAGAAGCTCGTTATAGTAACTCATTTATTTACAGAAGGTAAGTGATCATCACTTTCCTTTTTCAATCATTTTGGTTTATTATCGTAGTTTTAGACATTGTCTCTGAAGGCATTGTTTAAAAACGGAGCAAGCCAAGACCGGACCCAAGATGCGAGGGCTGACGTTCAAGTCCTACGGAGGTGAAACTCCTCAGGCTCTCATCTCATCGGAGCAAGCCAACGTTCAAGTCCTACGCAGGTGGAACTTCTCAGTCTCTCATCTCATCTCATCGGAGCGAGCCAACGTTAAGGTGGTCGTCTCGCTACGCCGACATCAAATTATGTCTATTGATCGTTGATTTCCAACGTAATTTTAGGATAGTTTTCGATGTTGCAGAAATGTTTGTGCGATTAAAACTTCACGGATACACATCTATGCTGAATATTATATCGTAATTTACGATGAAATAATAATAAAGAGTAACTGATTTGACTATTTTCCGGTCAGCTGTCATGGGTCAGAAATTGGTCTGGCAACGTCGCGATACAAGCGTCCCTTGCTGGCATGGCATACGGAGTTCCTAACCTCTCCGTTCTCACCGGCGCCCGAAGATACCTTCGGTCACGGTGTTGCCAAATGTATTCGATCGCTTTGAGGCGGGCTGGTAATGGCTGTCTGATGTAGTTTTCATCGAGATTATCTTTAAAGTTCTAATCGAAAAATTCGGTGACCCAAAAGTTTTATGGTCGCAACGGAATCTTCGGAATATAATTTACAATAGGCAACTTTATATTCGTCGCTAACTAATTGATTAGGGTATGAATTCCGGAGTGCAAGTGTTGACGACACGGTTTTCCCGTAAGACCCCGTGTTAATTTGTCAATATTTGAAGTTAAATTACTTACAATAATCTTCGGTAGGATGCGAAATATTTTTCAGATATTAAAAGTTTATTGTACAAACTCATCTACATTTCAAAATCAAGAGATTTTCTAATCCTCCCTATTTCCTACGGGTGGCGAGACGACCACCTTAAAGTCCGAACGTTGGCTTGCTCCGATGAGATGAGAGACGGAGGAGTTTCACCTGCGTAGGACTTGAACGTCAGCCCTCGCATCTTGGGTCCGGTCTTGGCTTGCTCCGTTTTTTAACAATGCCTTGAGAGACAATGTCTAAAACTACGATAATAAACCAAAATGATTGAAAAAGGAAAGTGATGATCACTTACCTTCTGTTAATAAATGAGTTACTATAACGAGCTTCTTTGGCGTCTTCATTTATCCCGTATCTTCATTCATTCAAACGGTTCACTAAATTTTTTCATTCCATAATCATCCCTGAACTTCTTCGAATAACTTCGAATAAACGAATTTATAAACTTTTCGCGGAATAATAATGCGTTCAATTCAGGCCTGATTATTTTCATCGCGATGCTTCATAACCTAACCATAAAATGCCATAAAATTCGTTGACTGAACTAAAACATGGAACAAAACGAATTTGAAGCGTCCCTTGTTTGGCCAATTACGATTCCCCCTCCCCAACCAAACTCGCAAACGGATGACCGGCCCACAGACGTTCTCTGTCTCAAGCTGCCGCATGCTGTCTCTCTCGCGTGGCCGAACGCACCCGACACACGGACGACTGAAGCGTGCGCCTGTGTTGGTTTCGGAATGGGTCGTTTCCTCGTTTACTCACGGTAT
>JAEUYN010000339.1:0-48526 GCA_018257835.1 Euura lappo | reverse complement strand
CTGGCTTTCACCTTTAATTGATGAATTTTGCAATGTTTCATTTCTTGACGATATTCCAAGATCTTTCGCAAAACTACGGAGAAAAAAAATGACATTCCCTTCCACCCTTACGTGTGGTAAAAAGTCGTATATTGGCGCATACATCCTTATACCTTATGGTCTTATGACACGGGATAGATTAGTAGATTGCGAGAAAATAATTAGGACATCTTTGTTCTTCTTTCAATTGTAACAAAATTGAAGGAAATACAATGGATATGAAATTATTACGTTGTGACGTCACCCATGCTAAAGTATATCTACGTATATGGGTAGGGGAGGGGCGGGCAAAATGGGCACCCTAAGGAACTAACGCCTCAAATAGAGGTTTGAATCAATGGATCTTCTAATTTTGACCAAAAAACGATAACCCGACCGATGCCGAGTGTTGGACGCCCTTATCTGAAAAGTCCAAAAATGGCGGGCAAAATGGGCACCCCTAAAAATTTCAAATTTTTTCAAAATTTCAAAAATTTTGAAACTATCGTTGTATTTACTTCAGAATCCTTCAAACATGAGATTAACTATGTGTAAGACCCTCCTAGAGAAAGTGCGGGCAAAATGGGCCCCCTGAAAAAATATATTCGTACTTTTTCAAAATTGGAAAACGTTCTCTAAATTTTATTATGCACCTGCTCTGGCAAACTTCAAACATCAAATCAACTACATATTTCGACAACTCAGAGGGCCGGCAAAATAAATTCCCTAAATTTTTTTATACTTTTTCCAAATTGAAATTTTTTCGGATTTCATTATTTGCTCGCTCTAGTACACTTCAAACACCAAATCGACTATATATCTTGAAAACTTTGGGCGTGGCGGGCAAAATGGGCACCCACGGAATTTTCATCCTTCTTCAAAATTGAAAAACCTTCTAAATTTCATTATTCACTTGCCCTCGAAAACTTTAAATATCTCATGTTTGAAGGATTCTGAAGTAAATACGAAAATGATGTCAAGATTTTTGATACTTTGAAAAAATTTGAAATTTTTAGGGGTGCCCATTTTGCCCGCCATTTTTGGACTTTTCAGATAAGGGCGTCCAACACTCGGCATCGGTCGGGTTATCGTTTTTTGGTCAAAATTAGAAGATCCATTCGCTCGAACCTCTACTTGAGGTGTTGGTCATTAGACGGCCCATTTTGCCCGCCACTCCCTATGTTTTCAAGATATATGGTCGATTTGGTGTTCGAAGTTTGTTAGAGCAAGAAAATAATGGAATCCGAAAAATTTTCAATTTTGTAAAAACACGAAAAATTTTTAGGGGTGCCCATTTTGCCCGCCAGTGCCCATTTTGCCCGCCCCTCCCCTATATCAAAAATGCTGACCCTCAATTGCCTCTGACTTTTGTAATTTCAATTTTTAACGGAAAAGAAGAAACACGACCTCATTATTTTGAGCCACTCTACATTATAGAAATGAAAAATTAGAAGAAAAAATTCATTACAAAACTTCAATTGTGTACAAAAAAGGATTAGAGAAAACGGTGAAATATATTTCAAAAGAACATCACAATTCTTCGACTTAATTCTCAAAGATATTTCATAGTATTATATCAAACAATAGGTCCTACTTCACTGGGTGAGAGTAGCAATACTAATAAAGACGACATACCCGACGGCGATTCAACGAATGGGTCCTTTTTTGAACAAACATCTTTCTCTGCAAATAATGATGTCAACAGTGGCGAGGGCGACAACATTCCAAATACATCACAAAAATCTAGAAAGCGTCGAAGTCAACCAAATCAGTGGATCGACAATACAGCCAAACGGGCACGTAACTCGGGCGAGGCCGGGGTTTCTAGAACGGGAAACTCTTTTGCAGCGAGAAAATTGGGTACCGGTTGTAGTACAAAGTGTCGGTTGAAATGCTCTACAAGAATTAATCTCGAAGATCGAAAGAATATTTTTCATTCTTTTTGGGCACTGGGAGATCATACTCGTCAATGGGACTATGTAGCGCGATGCATGCAGACATTTCAACCTAAGGAAAGAAAATCGGAAGCAGACAATGATGAGCACCGCAAAAATCGGTCTCACGAATTTTTTCTTGCCACTTCGACGGTGAGAATCAAGGTTTGCCGGACAATGTTCGTCGATACACTAGGTTCGTAAGAAAAAAACTTTATTGGGAATGAGATCAGAATTGAACTTTTATTGGCGGGGATATACTGTTTATGTCATATTATACAGTGGTATCTTGTTCATACCCACCATCGCAGTGACATAAATAATAATCATAAGTGATAAAAAAAATTTTATTGAAATTTTTTAGGCATCTCACGACATTGGTTGTTGACTGTCGACCAAAAAAAAAACAGCTCCACGGAGGGGCAGTTTATATCGGCTGATAAGCGTGGATCGCATTTGAATAGGCCAAAAAGAATACCGGAAGCCGTGACTCAATCTGTTCGTGACCACATCAATACATTCGAAAGGGTTGAATCGCATTACACTCGGGAAAGTAGTAGTCGGGAGTATCTAGACGAAGACCTGAACGTGGAAAAAATGTATAGGAAATACGTTGAGTGGATGTCCGCTAAAGAAGATGTTAATGTCGCCTCTGCACATCATTATAGAGACACCTTTGACACATATAATTTGAGCTTTCATAGACCAAAGAAGGATCAATGTGCAAAGTGCACCCAGTTCCGGTTCCTCACAGTCGAACAAAAAATTGCAGAACAAGCAGGTTATGACGTACATCAGAACAATAAAAGAAGATCGCGTGAATTGATGCGTGAAGATAAGGAGTTCGCCATACAAGATTCTGAGACACTATGCACTGCTTGTTTCGATCTTCAAAAAGTATATTCTTCCGTTTATTATTTCGCATATTTCACTCTGCTTTCAGAACTAAGATGAAAGTTCACATCATTGGACACGATTCACAATTCGGACAAAAAAAATATATTCTCAAGATTTGCATTGTGCAATTATAATAACTTTGTCTTGTAACGGTTCGAATATCCCGCCCAACGTGAGCCTAGATACTAGCGAGATAGTAGACTAGAGCAACGAACGACTTTACGGATTATGGGTAATCGCCGATATCCGTCCGCTCAAGAGTCTCTTCTCTCTCAACCGTCCACGACACAAGATGTGTTGAATTCGATCGTCCAGTTCAAAATTCCAATCCCAAGAAGAACTTTATCAAATTATCATCGTAACGTAATCTGAACACATAAGGAAGTCAGCAAGAACTCCTCAGCGAACATCGGTGCTGGAATGCCTCCAGTTTCCTCGAAAGACAAGAAATAGAAGATAAACACGTAACATCGGTGTACTGGATAAGAGGACATGGAGAATCAAGGCTGAGAATCGACGTATAAAAATGAATAAGATAAGTTCTTAATCTTGGAAGTTTCATCGACGTAAACGCAAACCTATGAATTTGAAACTAATAATTAACACGTGAGAGAGAGAGAGCTATTTCAACAATTCAACGGATTTTAACCGAAGAGAATCGACCTTATATACAAACTTTAACTTATACACGAACTATTTACCATTTTAAACTAATCTTCGAAATGATTTTATTGGTATTGCATGAATGGATGAATGGATGAATGAATGAAGTAGGGGCATAGATTTAGAGATATTTGGTACATTCGATGTAGGGAAAGAAAGAAAATATACATTTATTGCTTACTGATCTCCTTAATTCACTTGATATCGATGTGTTATATTCTATTCCCTCCAAGTCCCTTAGTGGTATAAGTTTTTAATATTTTGTTTACTCGCTTATCGAATTTTTATAAAATAATCATTACAATTGGCGCCCAACGCAGGAGCACGGTTAGATAGGGAATTTGAGGTATGAATGTGTTAGTTATAAGGAAATTTTATTGTTGTTAGTGAAATTTTAATGTATGCCGAAAGTAACGAAAAATCCGATTATTAACAGGCCGAAAGTAACGAGAAGTGGGAGGAGAATCAAATACGTAATCATGCCCGACTCAATAACAGGCGATTCAAACGGAAACAATGGACATTCGAGTCCACAGACCGGAGGTCAAGTAGAGGATGAGGCGAGGAGACTAAGACTGGAGGAACAACGTATAGCAAAACAGAGAGCTGAACTAGAGCTAAGGATGCTAGATCTGAGATCGCAAAATGACTTGATGGAGGAAGTGAGAAGGTTGCAAGAAGAAAATGAGCGACAAAGACGAATAACTGACAGACTTCTCGCACGAGATCCACAACCGATACAGGCTGACCAGGACGGCAGAGTTTTAGGAGGTATAATTAATCATTTGAGTTCTTTTAATGTAGAAATTAAAGTACCGAAATTTTCTGGTGAGGATAATACAAACCCTAGAGAATTCGTTAACGATTTAGAACGGTATTTCGAGCTGAAGCATGTACCTGGTGAACAAAAAATTTTAGTAATACACGGAGCATTGGAAGGAAGAGCGAAAATATGGTTAGATAGTAGAAGAATTCGATTCCGAACATATGCGGATTTTAAAACATCTTTCCTGCAAGAATTTTACTCAGTTGCAATTAGAATAAGAGAGAAAAATCGGTGGTCAACGCGTAAATATAAAGCACACGAAAACACTTTGCAAACCTACTATTTGAAACAAACAAAAGAAGCCCAATACTTTGAACCCAAATTAACTGACTACGAGATAAACTATAGCATAATTCAACAAATGCCGGTAAGAATTAGAGAAAATTTGGTTGCTATAGATTTTTCTGACAACAATTTAGTAGAAACGGCACTTGCACAATTAGATTTGGCACAGGAAGAAAGAGAAAGGGAAAAAAGGAGAAATTTTCAACCAAATAGTAACGATCAATCATATGTCAAAGTAAAAGGAATTCGTTTCCAAGGTAATAATCAAAGTCAATCTAATTGTAATTTTCAAGGACAGCAAGGACAAACTAACGCGACGTACCCATACAGTAACAGAGCCATTACTAACAATACAAACGGAGCAAATTTTTCTTTACCGAATACAAGATACCCACCACCCATTTATTTTCCGCAAAATAACACAAATCAGTTTCAACAAAATAATGGAGCATTTTGGAATCAGCCTCACACATCAGCTCATACTCAAAATCAGAATTTAAACTAGGTTGCGGCGCGTTGAATCAAGGTCCAGTCACGCGTCGTGATCCCTACGATTACGTAGAGGACCTAGCATATGATGTTCAAGGAAATCACGAATTAACAGAGTCATGTGGACCACAAACTGTTCCAAAATGCCCACATTTAGAAGTAAAAACTTGTGATATCAAGGTATCAGCTTTGTTAGATACGGGGAGTCAAGTTACGTGCATTTCAGATGAGTTTTTTAATCAATTGAGTATGAAAACGAGCTTAAATATACTTCCAGTGAGTAAAGTCATGGTGATACCTGCTATTGGAAAGAAATCGGTAACTGTGAAACAACAAGTTTTCTTAGAATTGAATTTGGGGAATCAAAATATGTCGTATTCATTTTTGGTAATTCCACACTTGTGTAATCAGATGATCTTGGGTAACGACTGGTTGTTAAAAAATAACGTGATTGTTGATTACAAGAACCGTGCGCTTGAAGTGAACGGTGTTCGTATTTGTAGGCCGGTAGTGTCGTTTGATTTGGATCCTTTGAATAAGTTGGTGTCTTCGACCCGTGAGGGAATCACTACGATTCAGATCATTAAATCCTACATTGAAAATTATGACGTAGAAGAGGAAATTGACGAATTCGAAAAATCAGACGAAAATATTCAAGTGATGAATCACATTGACAACAGTACACCTGATGTTAACTGCAATGAGATTTCTGATGAGTTGACTGACGGTACAAACGAAAAGAGTAATGAAAACGTTCAAACAGTAAGTGAATTCAATCGCGAAGAAAATAGTATACCTGAAAATGATGAAATTATTGAAGAAGACGAGATAGTAGAAGACGAAGAATTGAATATTTATATGCTGAATATTGAGAATAGTGTTCAAATTTCGCAAATTAGATTGGATAAAAATCAGGACACTAATCGCGAAGCAGAATCAATAAAAGAAAAGACTACTGTTGAGAACGACAATTTGCAAAAAACAGCAAATTTTTATCAAACGTATGACGAGAAGTACGAATCATGTGGCGAGGACCACAACTTTTTCAAAGAGATTTCAAACATCGCGAGTAATCTGACTTCATTAGACGGTGTGCAAATCGAAACCTTCGTCAAACTTCTTGAAAAGCACAAAAAGTTGTTTTCCAGTAAACCGGGTTGTACCGGGATTTATGAGCACAAAATAAAGCTGGCTAAATCAAATCCAATTATAAGAAAATCATACCCTATACCATTGGCAATACGGGGTAAGGTGAGCAAAGAACTTGAGACTATGTTACAGTTGGGTATCATCGAACGATCAATTAGTCCGCACTGTAATCCGCTAAGAATAGTAAAGAAAGGAGAAGAAAAAATTAGAATTTGCCTTGATGCAAGGTATCTGAATGATGTTATTGAATCAGATCAGGAGTCACCCCCTCCGATAATGGAATTGCTTCAAAAACATCACGGTACAAAATACATGACAACAATAGACTTGACACACGGATATTGGCAAATTCCTTTAGCAGCTGAATCTAGACCGTATACAGCGTTTTTACACGGATCGCAGTTATATCACTTTTGTAGAGTTCCCTTCGGGCTAAAAACGGCTGGAAGCGGGTTTATAAGAGCTTTGAATTTGGCACTCGGTAATGAATTTTCTGAATTTTTGACATGCTATATCGACGATCTGCTAATAACATCACAGAGTTTTGAGGAGCACATGCATCACCTAGATTTGATATTTACAAAATTATGTCAACATAACTTCACACTAAAACTTGAAAAATCAAAATTCTGTAGAGAGTCACTCAATTTTCTAGGATTTATTTTATCTACAGACGGAATTAGACCTGACCCTGAAAAACTAGCGATCATTCGAAACTTTGCAGAACCAGAAAACAAAACCCAATTGCAACAAATACTAGGAATTTGTAACTTTTACCGTCAATTCAGTTTAAAACATGCCTATTACATTGATCCGTTTAGAGAATTGTTGAAAAAAGACGTTTGTTGGAGGTGGACACAAGAACTTTCAAAAGCTTATCAAGATCTTAAGGACAATTTCGCAAACAATATTGTATTACATCACATTATACCGAATACTCCATTCAACGTACAGACTGATGCTAGTGACAAAGGTATTTGCGGCATTTTATATCAGACTGACGATCAAGGGCATCATTATTTAATATCTATAGTTAGTCGATGTTTGACAAGCCCAGAGATTCATTATACGACAACTGAAAAAGAGTTACTTGCAGTAATCTACTCTGTACAAAAGTTTCGCATGTACCTTATAGGATTAAAATTCAGAATTATTACAGATCACAAAAGCTTGACCTTTCTTAAAAACACAACTTTTCACAACGCAAGATTAATACGGTGGATTTTACTACTCCAGGAATATCATTTTGACATATCACACTGCAAAGGAAAAGATAATATAATTGCCGACTTTTTTAGTAGAAATCCAGAATCAAAGTTCACAGCCGACGAAGAACCCGAAAAATATATAATTTCGAAATTAGAAGCATACTCAAACCTAACAAATGTAGATAATTTAAGAAAGACGTGTAATACAATTTACAAAATGACATTGGACAAGGAACTGACTAGAGACTTTAAAGATATCGAGAAGATACAAAAGAATGACGCTTGGATTGCACAAAAAATTAAAAGTCTATCGGGAAAAGACGAAGATAACCCACATTTCCAATTACACAATGACATCTTATTTCAATATAATCCAAAAGAAACCCAATGGCGAATAGTAGTTCCGAATTGTTTAGTGAAGAAATTGATTATTTTTACGCATGATAGATTAGGCCACCCAGGTCAGTACAAAACATTACAGTATTTGAGAGTTAATTATTATTGGAAAGGTATGAGCAAAGATGTAAAAAGACAAGTTAGATCGTGTGACTTATGCCAAAGAATCAAAGTATTAACAGCGAAAATGGAAGGGGAATATGAGATGGTTAAAGCAGAAAGGCCAGGAGATTTGGCTACTGTGGACTACTACGGACCGCTACCAAAATCTATCGGTGGAGTCCAATATATTTTTGTTGTTATGGATGCATTTTCCAAATATGTAAACATCTATCCGGTAAAGAAGGCCACGACTCAAATTAGTTTAAAGAAAATTCTTGATTTATATATACCAAAGATGGGTAAACCACAACGTATTTTAGCGGACAATGGTACACAGTTTACAGCATCAAAGTGGAAACAAACTTTAGAAGGAATCGGAATTAAAGTATGTTTTTCGAGCATTAGACATCCACAATCAAATCCGACCGAGCGTATCATGAAAGAGTTGGGAAGGCTTTTTAGGGCAATGTGTTCACAACAACATACGAAATGGGCAAAATTTCTTCCAACCATACAAGAACTATTGAACGTAACCACTCATTTCAGTACAGGATACACGCCGGTAGAATTGCATTTTAACAAAAAACCAGTAGAGAAAATTAAAGAGATTATTAAATTCCCACCGAGTACTGAAGCCGATCATGAAACAAAAATTCTAATAGCCCAGGAAAGATTGTTGAAAAATTTTTATATGCGTAAGAGACAACAAAAGACCAAAACAACCGTTGAATTGAATCAAGATGATTTAGTGTTGCTCAAAGTACCACTCCCTTCTAATGCTCTCGACCGCGTAACACATAAATTCTTTCATATCTATCAGGGACCGTACAGAATAACAAAAGTACTTGGAAAAAATGCCTTTGTATTATCTTCTCCAGAGAATTCACAAGAAATCAAGGGTATCTATAATCGAGTCAATTTAAGAAAATATTACACCTCCTAGGACACTGCTATCTTGATTATGCAATAAAAAGTCGAGTCACATTAAGATCAATTGCTATAGCCAGTCTTAGTCGAATCAATTCTGAATCTACGATGATTTCAACATAATGTAAATAGTAGAATTAAGTGACGACTGCGATAACGAATATGACGAATTGTGAATGTAATGAACTACGTACCTAAAAAAAAAAGAACCTATTGTACCTGACGAAATTAGTAAATTAAGAATATTGTAAAGAAAAGAAAACCAAAGATAGAAACTGAGTATTGATGGATGCGTGATGAATGGATGAATGAGTGATTTTAAAGGACTATACAGTGAAACGTGATAAAATGTGATAAACAAGTTTGAACGATGGACTTGACATAAAACGAAAAACTAAAGTTTGTGATAATTGAACAACCCCAATCACCACAAAAAGGGGGGTGTTGTAACGGTTCGAATATCCCGCCCAACGTGAGCCTAGATACTAGCGAGATAGTAGACTAGAGCAACGAACGACTTTACGTATTATGGGTAATCGCCGATATCCGTCCGCTCAAGAGTCTCTTCTCTCTCAACCGTCCACGACACAAGATGTGTTGAATTCGATCGTCCAGTTCAAAATTCCAATCCCAAGAAGAACTTTATCAAATTATCATCGTAACGTAATCTGAACACATAAGGAAGTCAGCAAGAACTCCTCAGCGAACATCGGTGCTGGAATGCCTCCAGTTTCCTCGAAAGACAAGAAATAGAAGATAAACACGTAACATCGGTGTACTGGATAAGAGGACATGGAGAATCAAGGCTGAGAATCGACGTATAAAAATGAATAAGATAAGTTCTTAATCTTGGAAATTTCATCGACGTAAACGCAAACCTATGAATTTGAAACTAATAATTAACACGTGAGAGAGAGAGAGCTATTTCAACAATTCAACGGATTTTAACCGAAGAGAATCGACCTTATATACAAACTTTAACTTATACACGAACTATTTACCATTTTAAACTAATCTTCGAAATGATTTTATTGGTATTGCATGAATGGATGAATGGATGAATGAATGAAGTAGGGGCATAGATTTAGAGATATTTGGTACATTCGATGTAGGAAAAGAAAGAAAATATACATTTATTGCTTACTGATCTCCTTAATTCACTTGATATCGATGTGTTATATTCTATTCCCTCCAAGTCCCTTAGTGGTATAAGTTTTTAATATTTTGTTTACTCGCTTATCGAATTTTTATAAAATAATCATTACAGTCTTAAGTCTCTGAGGTAGCTTAATCACTCTATTAATAATCTCAAATAATTGAATTAAATATTTATTCAACAGGTTCTAGCTACGCCGCGGTCAGAGACCTCTGTTATGTACTATTCAAGAAAACTCGCCGTATACAACTTGACGGTGTTTGATATGGCAGAGCACATAGGAACCTGCTATGTCTGGAACGAAACAATTGCTAAAAGAGGAGCCAATGAAATAAGTAGCTGCATTTGGCAATTCATTTCATCGAAAGTTGAATCTGGCACTAAGGAATTCAGATTTTATAGCGACAACTGCGGTGGGCAAAATAGAAATCAAATTCTATTTTCTATGTATTTGAAAGCAGCCATGGAGTTCCAGATTAAAATTACCCACAGGTACTTCTCATAAAGCACACTATCAAGTATTCATTATTTTTATCATAACATCAGCAAATGAGTACGGATTCGAAGTTTATTGTGCAATCTGTGAACACTTTCAAGTACATCAAGTATTTAAAATTCATTTACTATATGTAATTCCACTAGTCCGTAACCTCTTTTAGAGGAGGCATAATTATTTAACTACTTAGATTTCACCAGATATTGCATTATCAAAAAAATTATCGAATATTACATGCGCACCAAGCATCTGCCTTATTTTTGCAATACTGCTTATGCGTAGGTATTTGGAAACGGGCCATACACAAAATGATGGAGACTCGATGCATGCTCGAATAGAGCTAGAATGTAAAAACCGATCCGTATACACGCAGGATGAATGGTGCCAATTGATCAGGGAAGCGAAAGTGACCGAACCGAAGTACGCTGTGCACGAACTCCAACAGCGAGAAGTCTTCAATTTTTTGAAATTTTCGGAAAAAAAGAAATGGGCCAAAATAAAAATTTCCAAATTACGGCAAATAACTATGAATGGAAACGGAGAGATTCAATACAAATATGGCTACGATGAAGCACTTCTAAGCGTATTATTGGGCACTGCGACGTTGCAGAATACAGGTTTAGAAAGAGCCTACAGTCATAAGCTACAGCTTGATGCGAATAAAAAAAAAGATTTACAATCGTTACTAGACACGGGATTGATTCCTCGACATTGTCGACATTTTTACGAAGACATACTGGCATAAAAGTATGTCTCTGATCTGTCGTTAAGGGGAGGCTCTACTCGATTATGACCGACTTTTACCGACATAAGTGGGGGTGTCGTTTATTTCGATGAAAATTGAAGTCTACGGGCCTAAATCGCAAAAAAGGGCTCTGTCGCGGATGGCTACGTGCAATTCCGAACCTAAATATGTCAAAACCGTTTTGTTTTGTGCGACAACAAAGGAATGGCATTGTTATTACGAAAATGTGTCAATTTGGCGATATTCAATCAGCTGGGACATGGTCGGAATCAAAGAGGATAGGGTAGAGTGGAAGGTCCCATAAGCCCCCGTGTAAAATTTCGTAGCCGGTGTCGCAGCGCCTCTAGTGAGTCCGGGCTCGAGTTAGTGACCCCCCACTCCCCGATCTAGCGGTAGCGGTAGCTTTGGATTCGAATATTGGAATCTTAGGTATTTGCGCGGTTAAAAAATACACAAACTGTGATGTTTGTTAACTATTTATTAATGGTGGATGGGTTGTTAATAAGCCACTGTTATTGGATTCTATTAATCATGTTTTATTCAGGTATAGAAACGCATGGACATCTTCCGTGTCCGAGGCATACACTGTTGAGGCTGGCGCCATCTGAGGGGTTGGATAGCAACTACCTATTTTATGTTACATCTCCCCTTTTTAATAGTTTTTTACAAACTAGTTTTCTTTAAATGTAATCCTTAAATCTAATTGGTGGCTTAACAATTCTGCCACTTCTTGTAACTTTGTTCAATTGAGGATTTTCTCAAAGAACGATAGAGTGACCACTAGGTAAGCGCTAGTATCGAATCTAGGGAATATTTGAATTTCGAGTTTCAATAGCACAAAATCTAATGTATATCTGAGTTTTTAACGAGTACCATCGAAATAATTGCATCGAACTCTACGATTTCTCACAACATCAACAATAAACACGACAAAAAGTGTTTTGTTTGTCCCTACCGGCGACACTAGCGCTTACCTAGCGGCAAGCCTGGAACTGCGATTGAGAAAATGGTCAATACAACGCTATCGTCAACAGACGGACAAATTTTATTTTGATCTTGTTCGCTTAGCACTAATGGCTTATCAATATCAACGACATTTGAACTAAGATAGTTTTCAGGATTGCAGAACCTTTTTTTGATGTGAAAGGAGTTTCTTCGAATAGTGTTGCCTTTGGCATTCGTCACTATATATGATCTAGGTGAATCATGTTTTTCTTCAATTACACCAGGTTCCCATTTCCCGCCATTTCTTAGTAATACCTTTTCCCCTTTTTCAAATTTTGTTTCAGCGACTGCACTACGGTCATAATACAGCTTTTGCTGTGCTTGGCGAAGCTGCAGTGCCGTCTTTACATTTTGCAACTTAGGTTTTAACAGTGATTTTACAATCGGTAACTTAGTACGAGTTTTTCTTGACATTAGCAGTTCTGTCGGACAAACAAGCATACCAGAAATTGGCATGTTTCGATATTCTAACAGTGCCGATTCTATACTAACATTTTCTTCCTCTGTTTTTTTAAGTATTGACTTAGCTATTCCTACACCTTTTTCGGCCAAACCGTTAGATTTAGGATAAGTGGGACTAGACGTTGTTATTTCGAACGACCATTGTTTCGAAAAATTACTTAATTCAGAGCTGCTGAAGGGCATGTTATCACAGACTATTACCTTAGGAATACCATGCGTGCTAAACACGTTTTTTAACACCCTGATTATTTCTGATGAAGTTTTGTTCCGAAGTTTGATTATTTCTAACCACTTAGAGAAATAATCCATCAAAGCTAAGTAACTTTCACCTTTGTAATCTAATATATCAACTCCAATTTTCTCGAATGGTAGCTTCGGGATTTCATGTGGAATCAACGTTTCTTTAGTATTGGCTCTACTGTAAATTTCACAGGTATTACAGCTTGCAATGAAATACTCTATATGTTGGCTCATCTTTGGCCAGTAGAAGACCTGTTTCAGTCTTTTCTTTGTTTTTTCAATGCCAAAATGCGGTTCATGCGCTATTTTGAGCATCTCTTGTCTTAAACTTTGAGGAACTATTATTTTATCACCAAGAAATAACATGCCATTATGATACGTGATATTTTCTCTGATTGACCAATAATCTCTTACCTCAGCGTCGCTGATTTTATTTCTATCATCCGGCCAACCTTCCAGAAAATAATTTATCACTTGTTTCAAAATTTCATCTTGACATGTTTTTTCGCCGAACTCCTTGATTCTAGCTTCACTCATTGATACTTCAGTTCTTAAGCTGTGTACTACTTCTAACATTGACTCATCGTCCTTCCCTTCGTGCGATAAGTACGACCTAGATAGCATATCTGCTATCAACATTTTTTTTCCAGGCAAGTATTCAACTAATAACTTATATTTTAACAACTTCAACTTCAGCCGTTGCAATCTAGGTGTTACTTTATGCACATCGCGATTAACTATTGATACAATGGGCTTATGATCCGTATGTACTTTTACTTGACGCCCATAGATGAACTGATGAAACTTTTCACACGCAAAGCAAATTGCTAAAAATTCCTTTTCAATCTGAGGATATCTTTTTTCAGTGTCAGTTAGGCTACGTGAGACAAACGAAACAGGTTGGTTATCTTGGAGTAAACACGCTCCTAACCCATTTTGCGATGCATCCGCTTGAATGAGTATAGGCAATTTAGAGTTGAACAACCTTAAAGTCGGTGCATTACTTATTTTATCTTTGAGAACTGCTAGAGCTTCGGAGTGGTCCGGTCCCCACTGCCAATCAACTGATTTTTTCGTCAATTCCCTCAGTGAGCTTGTTAACTCTGATACATTTGGAATGAATCTTGACAAAAAATTAATCATCCCTAGAATTCTCAACAGTCCTTTTTTATCATCAAGTTCTTTCAACTTAATTATTGACTCGACGTGACTAGAATCAGGCCTAACGCCTTGTTCATTGAACACCAACCCCAAGTACTTTACTTCTTTTACTTTGTACTGTAACTTTTTCTCATTGAATTTGAGGTTGTTCTCTTTAGCTCTTTTTAAAACTGCTTCAACAGTTTTGTCATGCTCTATCTCATCGTTTGCTCCAATGATTATGTCATCGAAGTAGATGCCCACATTATCAAGGTCTCCAAAAATTTTGGTATTAAGACGCTGGAATAGTTCAGGCGCCGTTGATAACCCGAATGGTAGTCTCTTATACTTATACTTTCCAAACGGAGTTATGATCGTGCACAGTTCTACACTTTCTTCGTGCAATTCTACTTGATGAAAACCATCTTTCATGTCAATTACTGTAAATAACTTTTTACCTGTTAATTTAGCACTTAATTCCTCTATTGAAGGGATTGGAAATGTTTCCTTCTTGATGCTGTCATTAAGATGACACGGATCCAAACAGATTCTTATAGACTTGTCAACTTTTTCAACAATTACAATGTTGTTCACCCAATCTGTTGGATAATCTACTTTTTCAATTACATTCTTTTTTTCTAAATTATCAAGCGTGACTTTGAGTTTTTCTTTAATTACATCCGGTACTTTTCTACAAGAGTTTATTCTTGGTTGAGCATCCTCCTTGAGCAAAATTTTATATTTATCTGGATACGTTCCCAATCCAGTGAACAGATCTTTATTCTTTGCTACAAACTTCTGTTTTACTTTATTTGGATCAGTCTCTCGGGGTCTTGTACTTTGTGTTTTAATCTCTGCGACGCTAGGTTCCAGCTTCTTAATTAATCCCAATTTCACACAGGTCTTAAGTCCTAGTATTGGCATGCTGCTAACGTCTAACACAATGAACTTAATTTTTTCAATAACCCCTCTTATCTTGCACTCAAGTAGCACATAACCCAACGCTTTGGTTTTGTTATTTGTGTAACTTATTATTGTGAGCTCTGTTTCATGAATTACTGTTGGCTTTGAGCACTGTAGACTATTTAATATTTTTAAGGGTAATACGTTACAATCAGCCCCCGTATCGATTTTGAAAGCGACTCTGTTACCTTGTATTTCTACTACTTCAGACCAAATCTCATGTTTCTCTGAACTATCCAAAGAATCTACGAATAATTCATCGCTTGAGTCTGATTCGAAAACTGAGTCTACTGTCTTGACTTCGCCAATCTTTTTAGAGCTTTTTTCTGACTTACTGACTACCTTACATTCTATTGCGAAATGATTCATGTTTCCACAAAGATTGCACTGCTTGCCAAAAGCAAAACACTTTGCTTTTTGATGCCGTTGCCCACACTTCTTGCAGTCGTAGGGTTGATCATCCTTCCCGTAGGCTCCCTTGTTGTAATTCGGTTTCCCAGTGTTCCCTCTTCTTATTTCCGACTTCTTTTTAACTGCGTCGACTGCACTGGTACTTCCCGTCTCGTTGATCTTCAAGGTTTGTTGTTGAGCTTTACTAATCTCAGCCGCTCTACAATTTTCAATTGTGGATTGTAGGCTTAGATTCGGGTCTCTCAGCAGGCGTTGTTGTAAGGCGTCATCTCTTATCGCTATTATTATGCGATCTCTCATTAGTGACTGCTCCTGATCTCCGAACTGGCAGCTCTTCGCTAACTTTTTTAAATCATTAAGGAACGAGTCGAACGGTTCATTAGCTTGTTGCACTCTCGTTAAGAATTTATTTCGTTCGATCACAATATTTATTCTTGGTTTTACATACTGCTCGAACGCTTCGAAGACTTTTGCCAGCGTATTCCCCTGTTCCGGAAGACCAAAAGTGTTATACACATCCAATGCCTCTTCTCCGATGCAATTAAGGCACATTGCAATTTTTCGTGCTTCGGGCACTCTCGTCTTATCAGTGGCCGTTAGGAAGATTTCAAATCTTTGTTTAAAATTATTTAAGTTGCTTACTGCATTTTCGTCAAGCTTAAGCTCTGATGGTGGTCTAAACCCATCCATTTTTAGTTTTTCGTTAGTGACTTTTATTTTATTTCCCTTTTACTTATTTTTCTTTCAGCATTTGTCGACGACCGCGTGTCGACTTTTTAGGTTAGAATTAATCTCACCGTTTTATCATTATTACTTAGGTTTGCTGACCGAAATATTATGTTCGTTCCATACTCTGACACCATGTGATGTTTGTTAACTATTTATTAATGGTGGATGGGTTGTTAATAAGCCACTGTTATTGGATTCTATTAATCATGTTTTATTCAGGTATAGAAACGCATGGACATCTTCCGTGTCCGAGGCATACACTGTTGAGGCTGGCGCCATCTGAGGGGTTGGATAGCAACTACCTATTTTATGTTACACAAACACATATGTAAAGTCATAGTAGAACGTGTATTAATAATAACAAAAATATGTAAATTACATGAAAAAATAGAAAATTAGTAGTATGAGGAACATTAATACCTCCGCTATTTACGCTATTCACACTATTCACAGTATTTACAATATGTACAGTAATTAACTTTTTTTTTATTCACCTCAATTTGGCCCCAAACTTTTTTTGTTCCAAATTTTCTAATTTTATCATCTGTTTGCTAAGCCTGAGCAGCACTCTGTAATTTGTCTAATCAACGTTACGATCTCATCTGCAATAATTATGATACGGCGTGAATTTGACCCGCAGGCGATTCATTTTATATCAGTCAGATAACAAATTTTCGTACTTCCTCCTCGCTTGATAGTGCAGGGACTGCTGTTTCGAGCCAATGTCTGAACATTGTGGATGGCGTTTGAATATGCACTTTGGATCGAAGTAGTCTATACAAATGCGGAACTCTGCATCACCTTTTCCAACACCAGCAAAAGATACCCATTCGGCACATCTGTAATGCACGCAAAATAGATTACTACGACAGTACATACATACTGCTGTATTGCCAAACAAATCGTAATCGAGTGGACTGGAGTAGGTTAGGTTACTCGTCGTTGAATACTTACAATTAGGGATCTCGTGGAATATGGAAAAATGTTTGACGCGGGTGCATACGTAGGCTTTTCTTGCAGCCTTCTAACCCACATTCATGTAACATTTTTGACTCGTAGGCACGTTTTTCCACTAAAAACACCTGCCGCGGCATAACTCGCGTTAGTATGAGTCACATAGTCACATGGATATGCGGACACGTCACCAATGCAACTAGGCGTCTTGTGGGCCCGGACTCACTAGATGGCGCTCACGGCGGTGGCTACGCGGACCTTCCACTCTACCCTATCCTCTTTGGTCGGAATCGTGGCGATAGTAGTGTCTGCAGCGGCCGAGAGATGGCGTCCTCCGCGTATCCCTAGGACCGCGTCGGTAAGTACGCTATCCGCCTAGTGTAGGACTGATCTCACCGATCCAGCGATCGAAGCAGCCGGCTGTCAGTGACAAAAGCACGTGGGATGTGCCTAATTGTTTCGAAATTTCCAAAGAATGTTGTTATGATTGTGAGAAGGCACAGAACACGACCGGGCAAGATCAACAGTTCATCGGTAAGTGCTATATTAATGATAATAACAATAATAATAATAATAATAATAATAATAATAATAATAATAATAATAATAATAATAATAATAATAATAATAATAATAATAATAATAATAATAATGATAATAATAACGATAATAATGATAATTATAATGATAATGATAACGATAATGATAATAACGATAACAATAATAATAATAATGATAATAATAACGATAATAATGATAATTATAATGATAACGATAACGATAATGATAATAATGATGATGATGATGATGATGATGATGATGATGATGATGATGATGATGATGATGATGATGATGATAATGATAATGATAATGATGATGATGATGATGATGATGATGATGATGATGATGATGATGATGATGATGATGATGATGATGATGATGATGATGATGATGATGATGATGATGATGATGATGATGATGATGATGATGATGATGATGATGATGATGATGATGATGATGATGATGATGATGATGATGATGATGATGATGATGATGATGATGATGATGATGATGATGATGATGATGATGATGATGATGATGATGATGATGATGATGATGATGATGATGATGATGATGATGATGATGATGATGATGATGATGATGATGATGATGATGATGATGATGATGATGATGATGATGATGATGATGATGATGATGATGATGATGATGATGATGATGATGATGATGATGATGATGATGATGATGATGATGATGATGATGATGATGATGATGATGATGATGATGATGATGATGATGATGATGATGATGATGATGGTGATGATGATGATGATGATGATGATGATGATGATGATGATGATGATGATGATGATGATGATGATGATGATGATGATGATGATGATGATGATGATATTAATCGTTGATGATGATGATGATGATGATGATGATGATGATGATGATGATGATGATGATGATGATGATGATGATGATGATGATGATGATGATGATGATGATAATGATGATGATGATGATGATGATGATGATGATGATGATAATTATAATAATGATAAAAATAATAATAATAACAATAATAAAAGTAATAATGATGATAATAATAATTATGATAATGATAATTATAATAATGATCAAAATAATAATAATAATAATTTATTGATTATTTCCAATACAGAGGAAAAGAAAGATATAGTGAGCTGGGCATAAATAATAGTAATAAAAAAAACAAAAAACAAGATAACATAGTAGAGCAACAGTAAGGAGAAGACCAGGCCCAGATCAGAGATAAGATGAAATTAGTCTATAAAAATAAGTGATAGTAAAACGAATAACAGATAGTGAATCTAAATGAAAAACACAAAAAACAATTATTATTATTATTATTATTATTATTATTATTATTATTATCATTATCATTATTATTATCATTATTATTGTTATTATTGTTATCATTATTATCATTATCGTTATCGTTATCATTATAATTATCATTAATATCGTTATTATCGTTATTATTATCATTATTATTATTATTATTATTATTATTATTATTATTATTATTATTATTATTATTATTATTATTATTATTATTATTATTGTTATTATCATTAATATAGCACTTACCGATGAACTGTTGATCTTGCCCGTTCGTGTTCTGTGCCTTCTCACAATCATAACAACATTCTTTGGAAATTCCGAAACAATTAGGCACATCCCACGTGCTTTTGTTACTGACAGCCGGCTGCTTCGATCGCTGGATCGGTGAGATCAGTCCTACACTAGGCGGATAGCGTACTTACCGACGCGGTCCTAGGGATACGCGGAGGACGCCATCTCTCGGCCGCTGCAGACACTACTATCGCCACGATTCCGACCATGTCCCAGCTGATTGAATATCGCCAAATTGACAGATTTTCGTAATAACAATGCCATTTCTTTGTTTTCGCACAATACAAAAAGGTTTTGACATATTTAGGTTCGGAATTGCACGTAGCCATCCGCGACAGAGCCCTTTTTTGCGATTTAGGCCCGTAGACTTCAATTTTCATCGAAATAAGCGACACCCCCACTTATGTCGGTAAAAGTCGGTCATAATCGAGTAGAGCCTCCCCTTAAAGTGTATAAAAACTGATTCAGGGGTTGTGTTTTGAATACGAAATCTGTTTGACCTTTCATTTTTTGGAAGAGTCTCAATAGTGCAATTTTGAATCCTGAGGGTTATGATATTTTCTATTTTGAAATGTGGAGTACAATTATGTGAGTGCAAAGATATCGTTGCATATATTTCGTTTCTATAAACATAGCAATTTTTTTTTAAATCTCAACAATGTATCTGCACGGAAAGAAAAACAATTCTTTATTTACCTGAAGTTCTAGTTGAACTAATCAAACACGTGCATATATCAGTACTTTAATATTGTAACTTACTGGAATTCGTTTCTGAAATTACTTATAAATAACGTGTAGTCCGGCTCGACCTATACATCACACTGAGAATATACATATGGGGCATTCCACGTCAAACCGACCCCTCATGAGCGTGACCCTCTGGGATTTCCATGCCCAATGGATTTTTTGGTTCGTTTTGGTCAAAAATGATGCCTCTAATTTTTGAAAAATTTTCCGACATTTTTGAAGGTCGTATAGTGACCTCCAATATCATCATCAAGATGGACATTTTTAAAATCGCTGATTTTTTTTTGTAGAATCAGGGACTCGAAAACACATCGTTTGGTCATAGACCGATCATGGGATGAAAATGCTAACATTTTTTTTTGCAATTTTTGATTTTTCACAAAAATATCAAAGAAATTCTAATCATGGTTATTTGTAGTCGAAAATAAAACAAAAAGAAACTTTGTCTTGGTGAAATTTGATTTTCTTGTTAGTTCAAGAGTAAAACGCCAAAAACGATGCTTGATTCGAAAAAAAAACCGCAATCAACGATCGTTTTTGGCGTTTTACTCTTCAACCAACAAGAAAATCAAATTTCACCAAGATAAAGTTTCTTTTCGTTTTATTTTTCACTACAAAAAACCATGATTAGAATTTTTTTGATATTTTAGTGCAAAATCAAAAATTGAAAAAAAAAATGTTAGCATTTTCATCCCATGATCAATCTATGACCAAACGATGTGTTTTCGAGTCCCTGATTCTACAAAAAAAAATCAGCGATTTTAAAAATGTCCATCTTGATGATAATATTTGAGGTCACTATACGACCTTCAAAAATGTCGGAAAATTTTTCAAAAATTTGAGGCATCATTTTTGACCAAAACGAACCAAAAAATCCATTGGGCATCGAAATCCCAGAGGGTCACGCTCATGAGGGGTCGGTTTGACGTGGAATGCCCCATATGTATACATATAGTGTATACTTCTACATGAAGTTGTTTTGAAATTTGTATTACTTCTGATTATTAAAATAATTGTATACCTATGAATCTGATTTCGAAACCTTGAATTGACCATACCACGGTTTGTCTGTTCTCCAAGATGTAGTTCCCGAAGTTTGGGCCTAATATACATATCTTTCACGCACGTTTCTTGTAAATTCGAATTTGTTTCTCCTTGACCCTCCAAAAACCTTACTTTATCCGACCAATTGGAACATTCTATACAATGTGAAACAATGAAAGGGTTGAATAGACTGTCCTAATTTTTTTTGTCTCAAGTTTAACTAACATTTTGAAATATGTAGGTATTGAACTTCAGCCCTTAGGGGAGACCGGGGCTAGTTGATACAAAATTTGGTTTCCAATTTTTAACTCCTCCATTTTTTGTAATAAAAATTTGAAAAAAACATGGTAATATACCCTAGTCCTTCCTCTATTAGTGTAGCGAAGGAAAATTTGATGATTGAAATTGTGAGCCTGTGACAGCCTGTTGAGTAGACGCGTGCAAAACGTATCAACCTGCCCCACCCCGGGGTAAGTTGATACCGACATGGGGCAAGTTGATACTAATATGAAAAACTGTTAAAAAATCCGAAAAAATTATGAAAATATTTGTTTAATCAATCTACCTCATATTTTGCAGTTTCGATAACGATACACATGAGGCACACGATTATCACAATATATTTTAGTAGGTAAGAAATTAGATAGTTAGTACAATACGAAGCTTTTACATAAAGTAACGACAGATGGAAGAGTTACAAATACTTCGTTTGAAGTTAGACTATTAATCATGACAAGACGAATTAGTATACGAATGGCGATTCGTGGTATATCTACCGCTAATAATACTATTGCCCAAAATATGCAATAAGGAATAGAAAGTACGTATCAAATAAGACAGCTACAAATGATAATGACGAGTAAAAAGGTAAGTTCCAAAGGTATCTCGCCCCATTCTGTTTTCTTAATACATATATTTCCGGACCAATTTTTCTGTGAAACGAAAAAAAAAGGAATTTGAACATAGTTGGGGCAAGTGATACAACGTGTGTACTGTATCAACCTGCCCCCTTCGAAACGTATCAACTTGCCCCCGGCGACGCTGTTGGCGTCTCTCAGGACTCCAGAGAACAAGAGTAGAGATATACCTTCGACGACAACGGAATTTCCTGACCTTTTTATTACCAAATAGAGCCAGGATCAGAAGAATCGCCCAAAATTTTGTTTCCAGGTGCAAACTGCCTTTGAATCACATCACGAAAATTTACTTTGCCCTACCGAAAACCATTTCACTGAAATAACTTCAACGCCGTTGTTCACACGTGGTCAAACACACGTGTAGACTGAAGTGGGTTAGGAAACAGTCCCTCAACTCGAAGGACGCCATTGTGTACAGTCGCACTTGCGCACAATACAGTTTGTATCAACTTGCCCCCGTATCAACTAGCCCCGGTCTCCCCTACATCGTAAAAAAATGCCGTTCTGGTTGTTATTACACAGACTTTTGAGCATGGCACAATAATCTATATGAACGAATATAATACCCGAGGAAATTAATACGAAATACTAATAACATGCAGAGTTTCGTATTGAGTATGACAGTGCTACCAACCGAATTTGCGGCGAAGAAATTTCACGAGCGAGATAGCCGGTTTTTCAAGCGAATCCCGAGATAGCCGGTTATTCAAGCGAATTCCGAGATAGCCGGTTATTCAAGCAAAACTCGAGATAGCCGGTTTTTCAAGCGAATCCCGAGATAGCCGCTTCTTCAAGCGAATCCCGAGATAGCCGGTTTTTCAAGCGAATCGCGAGATAGCCGGTTTTTCAAGCAATCCCCGAGATAGCCGGTTTTTCAGGCAATTCCCGAGATAGCCAGTTTTTCAAGCAATCCCCGAGATAGCCGGTTTTTCAAGCAATTCCCGAGATAGCCGGTTTTTCCAGGTGGCCGTCGATTTATTCTTGCCTCTGTAACAGATTATTCGTCCATCATTTCGTCGTCAGTATATTGGGTATGAATCGTGGCCGAGTTTGGTTGTCTCTGAGAATTGTTTAGGGAAATGTTTCGTGCATTTTTTCGTATGGGGATCCATGCAAGGTGAATCAGGATATTCTTCACCACATGGTCCATGCACCATGAATTGTTTCACAGCTGCATATAAGCGTGGATTTTTTTCTATATCCGGTATTTCGGCTGAAATAATTTTGTCCACCGTATCGGCATCTCGAATAATGTATTCTTTTACGGAAAATATTAGTAAATGTATATGAGGTAAACCTCTTTTTTGAAATTCGATAACATGTATGCTGTATGTTTACCAAATATCTGATGATCAATTAATAATTTTTGAAGCTGATTGACTTTCATTTGAAATACTCGAGCTACTAAATCAGGACGGTCTGAAGCTGCTTCATCTTTTTTGAAATTTTCTACAATTTCCGGCCATTTGGGGTTACACGTCATGGTTATGAATAATTGAGGTTTTCCTTGGTTTTGAACTAAACACATTGCGTCCATGTATAATTGTTGATATGCACGAGGACTCGTCTGAAACGAAGATGACAAAATAATTCCGGGTCTATTAATATCATTATCGTCGGCTTTACGTTGTAAATAGTCCATTAATCCACTGTATAAATCTGATCTCAACTGTTTTTGTTCTTTTCTTATATATTTCAATCGCTCACCTTCAATTTTACTCCAAACATCAACTACATATTGTTGTGTTAATTTTCCTGCAGATAAACAAGGATTGAAACACTTTCTTGAAGCTAAACGATAACTATAATATTGCAGTGGTGTTATATTTCGATTACCAAAACAATGTTTACGATCAGTTGTCCAACCATGTTCACCTCTAGGAAATAATAAAGGATACGTCATAGGATCTAGATTTGGACTCAAAGCTGAAATCGGGATTGACCCTTCTCTCTTTGGTGTATACATATATCTCTATCAGTCGGGGGTTCGCCATCCTCACTCGTGAAAACAATTGCTACTTCATTGCAAGAGGGTTCATTAAAACGATTTTTATCTTGATTTGAATTTCTTTTTATCCACATACGAACTGGTTTCACAATTCTACCTTCAAATTCGGCTCTGATTCGTTCCTGCTCCTCTAATTCGGACATCGTTCTAAAAGCAAGTGCAAAAGGATTTATTTCTCTAATCAAATTGTCTAAATCTCTCATTAAATCCAAGTTACACTTTGAATTATATTTATTTTTTAATCTTTCTTGATTCGCTTGCAATGAATCAATTACGTATAACTGCCCATATTTTCTCTCCTCGTTTTCATTCGGATGTATTGCGAAAGTGTTGTGATATATTTGACCATGAACTCTAAAAACGAATGGTCCGTTTCCATAAAGATTGTCCAATTTAGCCCCCATACTTGCAAATGCAAGAGCACTGTTATATGACCGAATATTTTCCTTGAAATGTTTACTATACTGACATTTTCCTGTTAATAAATTCTCTAAAATAATTGGATAGTTATTGAATTCTGGTAATTTAACTTTTCCCTTATGACAACATTTATTAAATTTGTTATCGCGTGGTTCTTCTTCGATGAAATTTAAAGATTTACATAACTTGCAAGTTATGTTCATTACTCCACTGTAATGCTAGGTGATTGAATTTTCATCAATTGCATCACTGACACCACTTAGAAAAAGTATTTTCGAAGTATCTTTTCTTCTCAAATATTTTACATGTTGACCATGCTCTGAACACTCTTGGTTGACAGAATTGTCTGTACTTTCATCTGAACTACTATCATATATCATGCCCTTGGTTCTGTTGTCTTCTGAGTTACCATCAAGCCTGACATCTTTCGCATTTTCCATGATAGTCCCTGATTTCGTGTTATCAGGAAGCATGTCTTGTGAAAGTAATAAATTATGTTCTCCGACAATATCTAAACTTTTATTCATATTTTCATATGAATCTTGACTCTCGTCCATTTTCTTGCTTTTAATTGATGGTGCCGATTGCTGCCGTGATATATCTAATTGTGAATAATTCCGTTTCTGAGGCGAAAACATAACGTTTTTTTTTTTTAAAAGCTAGATCTCTCTCGCCTAATGTTTCGCTTTGTTGTTTCTTTTTGTTTGCGTAATTTTACCTCATCGATATTTCTTTTTGATTTTAATATATATTTGCTGACATTCTGCATTCTCAGTCTTCGCTCATATGAACATTCTTCGAAGCTTTTTCTTGTCAAATTGTTCGTTGTATATGGGAAATGAGTGTAGATGTTGTTGACTAATATATTAAAAGCATGTGTTCGGAGTTTGGATTGATCATATAAAATTTCTGATGGATTGAAACCCAAGCTTAATGAAACAGCAAAGGCAAGAGCAAAAAGTCCACAGTCTACACCATTCTGTTGTGATTGTACTTCACAGAATACAATTTTTGGGTTGAAGTTGAATAACTTTTTCAAATAGACACTTTCAACCGCGCTCAAAGATTTGCTATTCATGCTGTCATAGATGTGAATGATATTGTTGTCGTAATATGAACAAATCCAATGCCCTTCTACGGTGTCTGTGACCGTGGTATCTGTCTCTCCGCCACTCTTTCTGTACGTGAATAAAATTTGGATGTGTTTGTCATTTGGATGAATTGGAGAAATCTCTTCGGGTACTTGATACAAAAGAGTTGTTTGCATTCTAAATCCGGTATTCTCTTCTAATAAAGTGATAAATTTGTTCATATGTTCATCCTCCAGCTTTTTGCTGTTATTGACTATCATCTCTACCATATCCGAACTCAAAGTATTCAAATTTTTGTTCCTTGACGTTTGATTTGACCACTCCATTCTTTTTCTCAATATCACGGAATGCTTGAATGTATGAACGGGAATTTATAGGTACATATCAGACCTCGTTTTGCGATGTGAATTAACCTGATTCACCAGATTTCAATTCTTCTCAAGTGAGTCGAGATGGGTGACGATTCTGCTGTCGGTTGTGGCTGAATTGGTACTTTCCACTCTAGATGTTTCGGAATTATATTCGAAATATTTCTCTGTTGATGAAATAGCACATTAAAATTATTATTTGAGCAAGGATATATCTTAAGTGCTGTAGTGACCTAGAGGTAGCTTCTGGTTTCGCTGGTTTTATATGTAATATATCCAGCAAAATGCATAAAAATCACAACCACGTTGCATTTATTGTAAGGATGTCTAGCAGTCTGAAAACTATGTTCGCTTTACGAAGTTCTTCGCAATGCAAAACGTCAAATCTGACGTTCAACAAAAGGTAATCATGAAGGTCCTTTTTTGTCTTAATTTTGATCCTGTCATGTTTCAATCTTGTTTCTGTCACTCGTATGTTATTGAATCATTTGGACCTTTGTACCAATTTTAACCTTTTTGAACATGCAAGAAGCTAATTCTCCAACCGTATATTTGAATTTGATTGAAAAAGCAGATGCGGCTTTTGGACGATATCGTTGGTCACATGAAGTTGTGAGCCAAACAACAGGTACTACCTACATCCCTCATTCTGTTTGAATAATTTATACTGTGAAATAGAATTACTTAGTGTCCTGAGTATCTTCCATCCAATCCAACCATTTCTTTTTCTCAGTGTCGTAGGTCGATTATGTATAAGTAATAAGTCTATCCTATAGTAATGTTTTCAAATAGATTTTATTAGTCGTGAAGACGAATCGATCACTGTGGGATGTGCAACGGTGATGAAAGTTAGGCTCGACTCTGGACGATACCATCAAGACTTCGGATATTCCGAATCTATTGCACGAACCGAAGGGTTAGCCATCTTCAAAGCACGTGCTGTAAGCTATACGTTTGGCATGATCTGTTTGCCCTGACTAATGATACAGACTAAGTTTGACGATTAAACTGATGTTCATAATACAGAGTTCATGCACGAACGCATTTCGAAGAACGCTTCTCGCTTTTGCTGAGATCCGACTTCCAGGCAGTGGAATGCAAGGTCAATCTAGTCCATCCACTACAACTCAAACTCAAGACGAAGCTGGAAGAATGGATTCGAAAGAAATACAAAAACAAAAACGTTTGGAAAGACAGAAAGAACTTCAAAATGAGTGGAGAGAACAACATAATAGATATTTGAAAAATAATGAGGATACTAAAGAAAATAACGCAGACTCACAATAAAATGCTAAATTATTTTCTTGTATGATCATGAATACAGTCAATGAATTCATAAAAGATATGTTTGAATATATTCGATTCACTTGTTGCTTTGTTTAACTGTCACATCGATCTGTCATAACAATTTTGACTGTCAAAGAAAACGGACGGGAAAATGAGTGAATTCGCTTATCGTAAGTGATAAATTTACTCAATTTTATTATTGACGCACATTATCTCCTTTAGAAAAATTGTAGTAACTTATAGACCGAAAATTGGAGCGAGGAATAGCTCGCATATCAACCTCTGTCAAACATTTTAGCATTAGACGAATGTCGTTTTATTTATAGTATTCGACGATGGTTTGGACGAACAACTAGAGGCTGCGGCGAAGAGAGTTGAGGAGGAGGTGAAAAAGGCTGAGACCGAGATAGAACAGAGACGAAAAGAAATGGAGGTGGCATTAGAAATTATGAAAAAGGAAAAAGAATGCCGTGAAAAAAGGGAACGGAAGAAGAACAAGCGGGTTTGGGCTGACTATGAGCCAGCCTTCGAACTTCCCGTTATTTATTTTATTCTCAGCTATTTTCAAATTTGTAAATCTGACCTCAGATTCTTGATCAGCGGTTCAAAAAACCTTCGAGTACAAATTTCCGTAAGATTTCGAATGTTTTTAGTATTTTTCCCAGCAAATCGGACTCGCCATTTTGAATTTCGCTAATCTGACTTCAGATTCGTGATCAGTGACCCAAAAAACCTACGAGTACCAAGTTTCATCCAAATCCAAATGTTTTTAGTTTTTTTGCAGCACATCGAATACGCCAAATGAAAATTTTGCAAAACTGACTTCAGATTCGTGATCAGCGATCAAAAAAACCATATGGTACCAAATTTCACTGAAATCCGTTGATTCGTTCTCAAGATATCGTCATTTTTGTTGCGTTTTTTAGCATTTTGTTATTTGAATACTTCAAAAAGTACTAATCCGATCAAAGCCAAAATCTAATCAGTTCTAAGTTGAGAAAAGCCCCGTCGATTGAGCCCTATCTGATCAAAATCCGCGAACTCGTTCTCGAGATATCGCGCGGACAAAAATGTGGTCACATACACACACACACACATACACACACACATACACACACACATACACACACACACCCAGACGTCAAACTGAAAATAGTCGGAGGTGATTCTTTGGACCTCGAAATGTGGAGATTTAGTAAAAACTCGACTTTTCATTTTCGGGGTGATCACAATAACTTCCTTTTTTCTCTGAAAACAGAGAAACGGGAAGTTAAAAAATAAATAAATGAAGAATTGACCCCAGATTCTTGATCGGCGGTTCAAAAAACCTTCAAGTACCAATTTCTGGAAGATTTCGAATGTTTTTAGTGTTTTTCCCAGCAAATTGGATTCGCCATTTTGAATTTCGCAAATTTGACTTCAGATTCGTGATCAGTGACCCAAAAAACCTACGAGTACCAAGTTTCATCCAAATCCAAATGTTTTTAGTTTTTTTTGCAGCATATCGAATACGCCAAATGAAAATTTTGCAAAACTGACTTCAGATTCGTGATCAGCGATCGAAAAAACCATATGGTACCAAATTTCATTGAAATCCGTTGATTCGTTCTCAAGATATCGTCATTTTCGTTGTGTTTTTTCGAATTTTGTTATTTGAATAGTTCAAAAAGTACTAATCCGATCAAAGCCAAAATCTAATCAGTTCTAAGTTGAGAAAAGCCCCGTCGATTGAGCCCTATCTGATCAAAATCCGCAAACTCGTTCTCGAGATATCGCGCGGACAAAAATGTGGTCACATACACACACACACACATACACACACACATACACACACACATACACACACACATACACACACACATACACACACACATACACACACACATACACACACACATACACACACACACACACCCAGACGTCAAACTGAAAATAGTCGGAGGTGATTCTTTGGACCTCGAAATGTGGAGATTTAGTAAAAACTCGACTTTTCATTTTCGGGGTGATCACAATAACTTCCTTTTTTCTCTAAAAACAGAGAAACGGGAAGTTAAAAAATAATAATTGCGACGTTGCATATTTCATTATTAATTTTTCTTTCGAATATAAATTTGTAACGTACTATATCATTTAGAAAGAAGTAAATGATCAAGAATACTGAATAAAAAATTATGAAGCATGATATATCTGTTGATTCGCAGTTATCCTGTTCTATTATCTATCACAAGGGTTCGATCATTGGTGGGTGGGCGTGGGTGCAAGGTGACCCCTCCCTCATTGACGCTGGATGCCCGATGTCATTTGCTTCTCAGTCCAAGGGTTGGGCCCGGAAATACGAGATCCTCTTCGTTCAAAAATGAAGCCCACCATACTGCATAATTAAAATTATCCGAGTAGTTTTCACACATCACGTCGTAATAATTAATCTCGTGCTTATGGAATATTCTGTTCAGTTATCGAATCAACGTCCAATCCACGTAACATGTCTTAAAAGCCACAGTTTTAGAAGAGAGTATAGAAGCTGCTTTTGTCCCGTATCTACGAACTTTAGGCACCAAAGAGGATCTAAATTTCTATAGAAAAATAGTTCACAACTGAGGTTCAAAATAGGCGTTAAATTTCGACTCGGGAATTGCCCAGTTTACCCCATAGGTATTTTAAGATTCCCCAATACTTCACAGATATCTTGGTGTATTTGTATGTGTTCTGAATCATTTTAGTTTGATAAGTTGTCCCCATGCAAGTGCGTACAATGACCTTCGACCATTATATTTACAGTAATAATGTAGTAAAATGACCCTAATAATGTAGTAAAATGAACCCTCCCTCGATGATGCTGGTTCCCCGTGATGTCATCTGCTTCTCAGTTCTAGGGTTTGGTGTGACACTGACGAGTGGGCACACATGGGCAGGATCATCTACTGCTCCTTTAGCCAATGAATGTTCCATGTTTAGATTGTTTTCAGCAATTTCTCATTCGCAGTAACTCACTTAAGCTTCGTTGTTTTTATCAAAAAGGCACAGTCGATAGCAGCATCAGTTATCTTCTTCTTCGACACACACCCGTGTGACGATTTGTATATTATAAAACTAAGAAAGGACAATTTTAATGAGAAAAGTGGAGAAAAGTGACGTAAAGACATTTGAACTGCGCGCCATAATTTTGATTAACGTGGTTGCGAACAATGAGTGAACTGATAGGCGCGGTTAAAGGACTAACGCCGGAAGAGAAGAGTGGATTCGCTCTCTTGGGAAGACGATCGTAGAGAGCAGACGTGCTAAATTTTACTCTACCATAACTATTTTCAAATAACAAGTATTATTGAACTATTTGCCTACATTTTGTTGAAAATATCAAAAACAATATTATCTACGTGAATAACATAAAAATTTTGAGTGCTAACTCAACAAATATCGAGAGAAAACTCAACAAATCATCTAACCCAAATTTCGAGAGTAAACTCATCAAATCATAATCCGACGATTATCAAGTCATCCGAAGACCTGGGGCTTAAAATTGAAATTAATATTATTGTTAATAACGAAAACTACCTAAACAACGACAACGTAGAAGAAAATCTGGTTGAATGGAGTCGATAGAGAATTGATCCGACACGTGTTGAATCACGTCGCACGTTAATCATCAGAACGGACATCTTAGACACATCTTTTACCAGTAAATCCGACGATAAAGATAAGTTTTCACAATAATATTGAAAAGGCGATTTCAACATTCTGTAAAATCTTCCCAGAGACAATTTTAAAACAATTTATTTACACAAAAACATCACTTTTAATATACAAACGAATAATATAAAGACTGAATAACTATAATACAAGAACAATTACGATTTTATATTTACAATTTCCGTTATATTTACAATTTTAATGCCTATTGACAATGTTTATGTATGAATGAGTGTGCATGTATGAATGAATTTTACAACAAATTGTTATACAAATATTAATTGAGGATAATTTGCTTAGTTTGTTCTTTTCCTGATTTTGACAATTGATTAATAATAAAATAATTTATTTGACGCTCCTCACAATCATAACTTTGTCATAATTTCTTTTGAGTATATAACCTTTTCTTTAGTTTCAAGTCTCCTTGAAGCAGAAAATAAAATAAAAACATTACATTGGCGCCCACCGTGCTAGGGTAGAATCTATTTGCATGCTCAGTATGAATGTATATGTTGTGATTGTTAATATTATGTATGGATAAGAATTCTAATTCTGAACGAATTGTCACTAGGTCGCATCAAGGAGACAAAGTCTTTATATCGTTACCTGTCAACAAACGTAAATCTAATTCTACAATGGCACCAAATCCAACGGAGGAGGAACAATTGAAACGATTGAAATCTGAGAGGGAGAAAATAGCTAAGGAAAGAGAAGAACTACAAAGACGAAGTCCAGTTAGAGTTAGAGATATTCTAGCAACTGTAGATTTTAATGACACTAAATTGGTATCTCGAGCCTTGTCAAACTTGGATTTAGCTCAGGAAGAAAGAGATCGCTACGAAAAAAATAAAAATTCTGGTAATTATAGCAAAGATCAGCAAAGTAATACTCAAGTTCAGACAGTAAATTCTGGTAAATTCAATAACCAACAGGGTTACTTTCAAACACAGCAAATTCCACAACAACAAAATTACAGTTTTAGTCCACCAGTTTTTCCTAATTTTTCAGTACCGCAACAACAAAGATTTGTTTTACCAAATACTAGTTTTCCACCTCCTGTGTTAAATAATCCGTACAATGTCAATAATTCTTCACAACAAAATAACTCACATTTAAACTGATTCTAGGTGCCAATAATGTAGGTCCAACTTCGTACCGAGGATTTAATAATAACTTTATAGAGGACCTATCAAAGGACATAGACATTGAACATCCTAAAGTAAAAGCAAACCGTGTACCTAAATGCCCTCATTTGTTAATTAATATTGGTGGAATTTTGATTCAAGCTTTGGTTGATACAGGTAGTCAAATTACATGTATTTCTGAAGATTTTTACAAGCAATTGGCAAGTCATAGTAAACTGGCGGAGTTACCAGTATCGAGAGTAAGAGTATTCCCTGCATTTGGAAAAGCCGCTGTTAGTATAAAACATCAAGTTTTAGTGGATATGTATATTGATAGTCAAAGAATGACATATGCGTTCCTCGTAGTGCCTAAATTATTTGTAAGTATAATATTGGGGAATGATTGGTTGTCAGTGAATAACGTTAAATTGGATTACAACTTAAAAACCATGGAAATACATGGGTCTCGTGTGGATGATCGTTTTGTATCGTACAGTCGAGAGTCTGTGGACGAATTGAAGTCCTCGTCTCAAGATGAAATAACATATATTCAACTTGTTAATCTTGAAGTAGTAGATCAGCGTAGATTTTTTCAAAGTAAAAGCATTACAAGAAACGAAAACAACTTTCCTCAGAACTGTCACATGATGAATAATGATTTGAATCATTTGTCTGAAGGGAAACGAGATTATTTTGAAAATTTCGGAACTGAAAGTAGAGTAGAAAATAAAGATAAACAAACTGAAAATTTTGAAAACCTAGAAGTTGAAAAAATTAACGTAGATGACGAGCGTAACAAAGATTACGTTATAATTGATATTGGATTTGAAGATGAAATTAATAATATTGAAATTGAACCTGAATTTGAAATTGAAAATGTCGATGCTAACGTAGATGATAGGTGTAGAGATTATGTTAGTATAGTGATTGAAAATGTTGAAACTGAAACTGAAATTGAAACTAATTCTGATAGCATGCGTAATGAAGACGATGTTATTCCAATTGAAAATGATTCTAATGAAATTCTTGATAATGAAAATTCTTGTGATATAATTGTTGATGATATTTCTGATTTAATGTGCCAAATGTTTAGTATAAATCAAGTTAAAAAAGTAACTCGAAGCCCTGATGGCGAAGACGAGATTCAAGACATTGTAGCTGATGATAGAGAAAATTTACTCAAATCAATAACACAAATCAAAAAGTTGTAGAATTCAAAATAAACAAGTTTCTAATCATTTAGCAACAAGCAATCTTCATGACGAAAACGAAAACCTAGAAAAAGTCACGTTTGATGATTATGTCAACGCGGAGGACCACAATTTTTTTGAAGACTTTCGAATGATCGCGTCTCAACTTATGATGCAGAATGTCAAATACTCAGAACCATTATTAGAGTTGATTTCAAAATATAAAGCCTTATTTTCTGACAAACCAACGTGTACCACTATCTATGAGCATAATATAAAGGTAGCGAGTAACAAACCATTCATTCGACGACATTATCCAATACCTTTTGCTTTAAGAGAACCTGTCGATTCCGAAATTCAGAATATGCTAAAAAATGGAATAATAGAACCATCGATTAGTCCTTACTGTAACCCGCTGAGAATTGTTCACAAGAAAGAAAATCAAGTTCGTATTTGTCTAGACGCTAGATTCTTAAATGACATTATAGAAGGTGACAACGAGTCGCCACCGTTAGTTAATGAACTTTTACAGAAATATTTCGGAGTAAATTTCTTTTCAACTGTCAATCTAACTAATGGTTATTGGCAAATTCCACTCGCAAAAGAATCTCGACCTTACACAGCTTTTTTGCATAATTATAAACTTTATCATTTCTGTAGAGTACCTTTCGGCCTTAAAACAGCCGGAAGCGGGTTTATTCGAGCATTAAATTTAGTTTTCAAAGATGATTTTTCTGATTTTTTGACTATGTATATTGATGATTTGTTAGTTGCTTCTAAAAATTTTGAGGAACATTTGAAACATCTTGATTTAATTTTTACTAGATTAGAGCAAAGTAACTTTACCTTAAGGGCATGCTGGACTCAGATTTCCATATTTAAAAAATAATGAAGCCGGATATGAACGGGGGGGTGTTTAATGGGTTCCTTAGACCATTTGTAATCAAATTGGTAGCTGCATGAACGTGTATCTCACCAAAATCGAGTAAAATAAGGCTTTTTTGTTTCGCGAAGCGTGGGGACCGTCACTTGTTTTCACTGATATCACCGACTACGCATCACAAGGGTGGAAACGAACCATTGAGCGCCCTCAGGAATATAATTCCACTCACATATATCGCAAAACTTGTTCATTTCACTCAACGATGAAGACGAAAAATTGTTTCCAAAAAAAGACTGTAATTTTTCTCGGTATAAAGCACCGGCCGCGGCCATGTTGGATCGTTTCGCGTTGCGAGTCGGACCGAGCAGCGCTTGCCAACCTTCGTCTCGCGGTCCTGCGTTTCACGAACCGCCGTTCCTTGTTCAGCGCTATGACAGCTGAGCGGGAATTCAAACGGAAATAATTCGGAATAATAGTTATAACTAATAGTTATAACAAATGTAAGGTATGTATAAGTTGTAAAAATTTGTAAATTAGTCTAATTGTAAGTAGTAATGTATTCGATGAAGTTATAGAGACGGAAACCATGTAACCCCGAGGGGAACAATAAATAAACATACATAAACATACATAAACATACATAAACATACATAATAATTATAATAATGCATTGTTATTATTATCATTATTATTATTATTATTATTATTATTATTATTATTATTATTATTATTATTATTATTATCATTATAATTACAATTTCCGAAATAATAATCATAACATTTATTATAATAATAATTATTATTATTATCATTGAAAACAAGCGGGTTTGGGCTGACTATGAGCCAGCCTTCGAACTTCCCGTTATTTATTTTATTCTCAGCTATTTTCAAATTTGTAAATCTGACCTCAGATTCTTGATCAGCGGTTCAAAAAACCTTCGAGTACAAATTTCCGTAAGATTTCGAATGTTTTTAGTATTTTTCCCAGCAAATCGGACTCGCCATTTTGAATTTCGCTAATCTGACTTCAGATTCGTGATCAGTGACCCAAAAAATTTACGAGTACCAAGTTTCATCCAAATCCAAATGTTTTTAGTTTTTTTGCAGCACATCGAATACGCCAAATGAAAATTTTGCAAAACTGACTTCAGATTCGTGATCAGCGATCAAAAAAAAACCATATGGTACCAAATTTCACTGAAATCCGTTGATTCGTTCTCAAGATATCGTCATTTTTGTTGCGTTTTTTAGAATTTTGTTATTTGAATACTTCAAAAAGTACTAATCCGATCAAAGCCAAAATCTAATCAGTTCTAAGTTGAGAAAAGCCCCGTCGACTGAGCCCTATCTGATCAAAATCCGCGAACTCGTTCTCGAGATATCGCGCGGACAAAAATGTGGTCACATACACACACACATACACACACACATACACACACACATACACACACACATACACACACACATACACACACACATACACACACACATACACACACACACACCCAGACGTCAAACTGAAAATAGTCGGAGGTGATTCTTTGGACCTCGAAATGTGGAGATTTAGTAAAAACTCGACTTTTCATTTTCGGGGTGATCACAATAACTTCCTTTTTTCTCTGAAAACAGAGAAACGGGAAGTTAAAAATTTACTCGAAAGTGGTGTGAATGAAAATGAAAACGTATGCGCCATTTTTTTTTTTTTTTTGTACTAACACTGAAATCCTGTGAAACGCACAGAATAATCAAAATTCCGATTCTTTTGAGAGATTTTCAAGTTTCAGCATAAAAAAAACTAGATAAGGCAGAGGTGTAAAGTCGTATACGCCCTTTATTTTTATTTTTTTTTTTTTATCTTGAAAATGTTGTGAAAATCGGAATTTCAATTTTTTCCGTAATAATATGATGATGATGATGATGATGATGACGACGATAATGATGATGATGACGATAATAATAATAATAATAATAACAATTATTATCATAATATTATGATAATTATTATTATTATGATAATAACAATATGATAATTATTATTATTATCATTGTAAAAAATTTACTCGAAAGTGGTGAAATTTGTGAATGAAAATGAAAACGTATGCGCCATTTTTTTTTCTACCAACACTGAAATCCTATGAAACGCACAGAATAATCAAAATTCCGATTCTTATGAGAGATTTTCAAGTTTCAGCCCAAAAAAACTGGACAAGGCAGAGGTATAGAGTCGTAAACGCCATTTATTATTCGATTTTTTTTTATCTTGAAAATGTTGTGAAAATCGGAATTTCAATTTTTTCCGTAATAATGATGATGATGATGATGATGATGATGATGATGATGATGATGATGATGATGATGATGACGACGATAATGATGATGATGACGATAATAATAATAATAATAATAATAATAATAATAATAATAACAATTATTATCATAATATTATGATAATAATAATTATTATTATGATAATAACAATATGATAATTATTATTATTATTATCATTGCAAAAAATTTACTCGAAAGTGGTGAAATTTGTAAATGGAAATGAAAACTATGCGCCATTTTTTTTTTCTTTTTCTACAAAAACTCTAAAATCCTGTGAAACGCATAAAAAAGTCTGATTTCAGAGTTCTTTATGTGAAATTTTCAAAATTCAAAATTCAAAATTCAAAAAAAAAAAAAACATTGACAGGGCAACGGTATAAAGTCGTATAGTCGTAGTACGCCATTTTTTTCACAAATACTCGTGTCCTGTGCAACGCATAGAAGAATTGAAATTCCGATTGTCACAACATTTTCAAGATAAAAAAAAAATAAATAAAGGGCGTATACGACTTTACACCTCTGCCTTATCTAGTTTTTTTTATGCTGAAGCTTGAAAATCTCTCAAAAGAATCGGAATTTTGATTATTCTGTGCGTTTCACAGGATTTCAGTGTTAGTACAAAAAAAAAAAATGGCGCATACGTTTTCATTTTCATTCACACCACTTTCGAGTAAATTTTTTTCAATGATAATAATAATAATTATTATTATAATAATTGTTATGATTATTATTTCGGAAATTGTAATTATAATGATAATAATTTATTTATTTTATTTATTTATTTATTACAATATTTGCTTCTAAAGGGCGTGGCCCTTATAGCAAAGGGGGGAGGTACATATACAAGAAATTACATACAGTGCAACTACTAGACAACGGAGCACAATGTAGTATAGAACGGTTCGCCAACCTAGTGGGCAAGGTACAATAACTTAACCTAAAATCAGGTATTCCTCAATCAAAAGATAAAAAGAAAATAAACTAATACATACATAATACTAAATCCATAAACAAATTCACTCATTTAGAATAAAAGCTCTCAGGCGCATTGCGTTACAACTAAACTTAAAAACATTCCTAATGGCCAGGGAGTCCGCCCTGTCTAGGAGGGTCAGCAGGCTGTCCTCGTCAGGCGGCTCCCGGAGGAGGGCAGGGGCTAAAAGAAATTCCTCGCGCAGATGAGCGTAGATTGGGCAGGTAAGAAGTAAATGAGTCACAGTCTCCAACTCAAGTCTATTACAGAGCGTACAAAGCTGATTTGGGTCGAGGGAGTGCGCCACCCTGCCGTCCACTATCAGGCACCTGCGTGAGTTGGCCAGCCTGATTTGAGCAAAGACCCTGGCCATAGCGAAGGGAACCCTCTGAGTGAGGTACGCGGCAGGTTTACTGCTGAGTGATCTGGGAATCGCCAATTGACACGAGACGGAGGTCGCGAATTTGGTAACATCTGCGGCCCTAAGATGGTTTTCATACGCTCGGAGCGCGTGTCCCTGCATGCTTGACCAGTAGTCCGGGTCCAGGGAGTTCCACATGCAGGAGAGGTCGATCTTCGCCAAAAGCGAGTCCATTTGCGCGATCCAATTATATTTTATGTCTGAACCCTTGCCATTGCCACGCCTGAATGCGAGGAGGAGCCTATTAAAGCACCTCCGCGGCAAGCGGTGGTCAGGCATTACGAGTATCTTGATCACCCAACCCCAGGCAAGCTTTAAAACCCCTAGCGAAATTTTGGCGATTCCCAGCTCCAGTCTGAGTGCACAGTTCGTGGTGTTGCCAGGGAGCAGCAGCAGCCTTTTGAAGAAATCTGTTTGCGTTTTTTCCAACGTGTCTGTGTAACGAAGGCCCCAGACGGGTGCCGCATAAAGAAGAACCAAAGTCACCAAGCTATAATAGAGCTTTAGCTTGCTCTCCCAGGAGTCAGATCGCGCCCGCGCGAGAATGCGCACGGCCGCACCCGTGGCTAACTTTGCTTTTGCTACCGCGGCCTCAGCCGCCCTGAGCCCAAGCGTGGAGCTAACAAAGAGCACCCCCAAGTATATGTATGCGTTGACCACCTCGACGGGTTCCCCCTTCCATTGGAAGTTACATATTCTAGCTTTGCCTCCCGCTTTAAACGGTACAATTTTCGTTTTACTCACATTTACAGTTAAATCATTGATATCACAGTACTCAGCGAGCACGTTAAGTTTACGCTGGAGGTCATACCGCGAGTTACTAAAAATAATTAAATCATCCGCGTACTCTCTAAATCCGAATCAGCGGAAATTCCGCTATTACAATCAGTGAACAAAAATTTCACTGAGAATCAGCGAGTTTCGCTGAAGAAACAGCGAAAATCGCTCTACCGCGCTCGCAGCACTATCTTCCGCCGCTTCTGGTACTGACTACAGCCCTACACAGCGCAGTCACAGCACGTGTGGTTCCCATTTTCAAGCGTGTGTTTATTGACGGTATTTTTCGCCATAACACGAAAAAGTAAAACGAAGAACACGGAATTTGCCACATCAAAGTGTGAGTGTTATTTATTCAATACGTGGTAAGTACATTTCGATACTTTCTAGCGTCCACACGCCAATATTTTGTGTCATTGAGGCAAACATAACCTCTATCAATTACAAGCGTATGTTGTGTGTTCTGTGTTTGTAACCCAATTTATTAAATATTATCTTTTTTCAAGCCATAAAAAAAATCCGGTGATGAACGAGCCGCAGGACGACGGAAAGTATTCAATGCGAGAAGTCGAAAGAGAGCTTCTAGCATTCGGCGTTTCGAGGGAAACAATTCGAATATTGAAATTAGGTGTTGTTTCCTCCCTGCATGTCAACTTGATCAATATCATCCTTGACAATGCCTGAGGCAAAGCTGTTCTACTATTGCAGAGGTTCATTGAACCGGGAAAGTTTTTTTTGTCGAAAAATAAACAAATATTTGTAAGTTTTTATAATATGTATTGAAATAAATTACTGACCTGTTTGAACGATAAAATTAGGATTTTACACTTTTTCCACCCCTTCCTTTCATCTGACAACATGAGATTCGTGAATGTGAAATTTTTAATTGTCCTAACAGCCAACTTTAAAGGTTGTCAATGAGGATTCATTTGGAGGTAGAAATACCCAAAAATAAATCTTAACTGATGATCATGTAGAGCTGGTTGCTTCGAATTGGGAAGTGTTGGCGAGATCACCGATTCGAATGGTACGTTCACTGGTTGAATGAGTCAAATGAGTGAAGTATTGTTTCACTGATTCAAATAGTGAAACTTTCACTGAATGATTCAGTGATATAACTTTTCACTGATTCAAACAGCGATTAGTCGCTGATTCTCAGTGGTATACTTATAGCTATTTCAATCAGCGACTATTCGCTGACAATCAGCGAAATTTCGCTGATTCAGATTTAGAGAGTAAAGTAACATCAAGAGGTCATCTCTTTCCGAAATGGAGACACCCTCCAACCCCTGGTCTCTAAAGTATACTTCTATATCACCTAGAAAGAGGAGGAAGAGTAGGGGGCTCAGGATTTCCCCCTGTAGGACACCCTCCGTAACCTCGGCCCGTCTTGACAACTCACTACCCACCCTTACTTGAACGCTGGCTTTGTCGTACAAACATTTAAGAATTCTCAGAATCCTGCCACTGACCCCCAGTGTATCTAGTTTTGCCCAGAGCTTGCCATGAGGGACGGAGTCAAAGGCTCTTTTAAAATCCACAAATAAGCACCAGACTGTGTTGTTACCACGAATTAGCTGGATCTGGAGCGTCGCTTGGAGCGTGAAAATATTATCCACGCATCCCCTACCCCTCCTAAACCCCGCTTGGCATTCCGGAAAGAGACCGTGACGCTCTGCCCACGGCTCCAACCTGTTTTTTATAACCGCAGTGAAAAGTTTTGCAATGCAGCTTACTAGCGCTATACCCCTATAGTTGTTCGGGTCATATTTGTCCCCTTTTTTGAAAAGCATCATTAGGAGCATGTTCGACCATGCATCCGGGGTCGTCCCCACTGTTAGGATTCTGTTGAACATCCTCGCTAAATAGATGACCCAGTTGCCGGGCATTCGTTTGAGAAAGTCATTTGGGATTAAGTCAATGCCTGGAGCCTTACCTGCCTTAGCTTCCTTTAAGGCGATCCTAACCTCAGCTATTGAAATCTCTCGGTCCAACTCTGGGTTAGACACTGATTGGAAGAGCAAGATATCTAACGAGCGCTGCGGGTAAAGACCCTCGTAGAAAAGTGACCATTCCTCCAGGCTGATGCAGGCTGCGGGGGAGTGTCTGGGCTTGAGCAGGCTAACCGTCTTCCAGAAGTCAGAGGCCGATTTGACATTGGCGAGCTTGTTCCTAATCTCACGATGGAAGGCCTGCTTCTTCTTGGCCGTTAAAGTCTTATAGCTTTTCTTGCAGGTAAGGTAGGCATCCTTCTGTTCTGCCGCGAACTGCGTACGCTCACACTCCGCGAGCGCCATACTCACATCCCATTTGGCTCCCCGGCACTCCGCATCGAACCAAGGCTTGGAGGCGGGCACTCTAGGATTACCATGAGGTTTTTTGATAAGTGCAAGGCTACCCGCCGCATCCAGGATCGCATCGGCAAGATTGTCGTTCAGGGCTTCCACCGTGGACGCATCGAAGTCTATGTCCAACCTATCAGATTGCTGCAAAGCCTCGGCATAGTCTATGCTTTTATCAGAGTCCCACACAAGGCGCGGAGGTCCAGTGGGCGCCGCGCCGGGCAGGGCGGAGGTAATATCAGTGCTGTCATCCTGTTGGACTTGAATGACCAGGGATACCGGGAAGTGGTCAGAGCCACTCACCCCAAGCTCAACTTTAAGGTCCTCTACAATGTCGAGGTCATCAACATTCACCCAGAATTGATCAATGAGGCTCAAACCAGCCTCGCTGCAAAACGTATTTCGTCCCGGACAATCGCTCGCAGTTCTGCCATTAATGAGAAGGAAACCATTAGTACACATGAAGTTAGACAGCGCTCGACCCCTCGGGTTGACAGTTGTATCCAACGAACGCCTATGCGCGAAAAGGCACGTCCCTTCCGTGATATCGTCCGGCGCGACGCCCCCTGAACCGACTCTCGCATTGAAATCACCTGCCAGAACGAGTGGAGTACCCGCCCAGGCTACCTGAATATCGGCAAGAACCGCCGCGAGAAGGTCAAGGATAATATCTAGGTCTAAAGCCGGCTTAAAGTAAACCATACCAAAAATAATAAAATCCGCTCCCAGCCTGAGCCGGGCGAAGATCCACCAGTCGGTGATGCTGATCTCTTCTGCTTCGTTCTTGCTCAGTAGTAGTAGGCCGCCGCTGGGTCTTCCTCTCGTTTTATCCTTGGCTGCATTCGCCCAGAGACAGTTGAAACTAGCCCAGCGCGCCGGTAGGGCAGGTACGTGCCCGGTCGCCCATGTTTCGCAAATGCCGATAACGTCGGAGTTGGCCAGGCTAGCTTCCTCAAACAGGTTTGCCAGACCGTGAGCGTTCCAGATGGAGATTCTGTGCGGCTGTTGGCTTAGTTGTTCTTTGGGGGCTGTGCCTGTGTAGGGGGATTTCGTGGGTTGATTAAGTTCACCCCAACTTCATTCCAGCTATGCCAGACCCCGTTGATACTGAGTTTCTCCCTGCCTAGTGTTACAACGTTACCCTTGGCCCTCTCCGCTCTGGCGACCTTCCTGATGTGTCCATCGATAGCCCTCTGCATCTGGGTGAGGTCGTTGTCGATAAAAATTTCCCTGTCCCCGAGGACTTCCTTTTTCCTACTTAGGATGTCCCGTTTGATCTCCCAGGAGGCCAACTTCGCCAGGATCATGCAGGGTTTGAGTATGGTCTTTGCTTTGGATTTCAGGACCCTAGCTTCCAGGACACAGCCATCCTTCATGAAGTCGGTCCGGAGAAGCGAGGATACGCGTTCCATGACTGATTCAGGAGTAGCCTGGAGCCCCCTGATGATGATGTTCAGCTTCCTGCTTTCTCTGTCCTGCAATTCGAGTCTATGCTCCAGAGAGTTTACGCGATCTTCATCCGTAGGTTGCTGACTGGCGGTCAAAGCCTTGTCGATGTCACTCCGCAGCCCTCTCAACCGCTCTTCCTGCGCGGCGTTATTAGCCGCTATCAGAGCTTCCGCCTTGTTATCCTGTTCAAGCGCCTTTACCCTGTCTTCAAGCTGGGCCCAGCGTCCTTCGTAGCTCTTCAGGTCGTTACGGATGTCCGACAGCTGCTTTTGAGTGCTGAGCCTGTCTTTTTTTAGTTCTTCCCTTAGGTGATCATCTCTTCTCTTGTTCTCCTCCCTCATCAGCTGTATCTGCTGGCAGAGAAGTGAGATGGGATCAGCGGTGCCCTCGGGGCTCGAGTCAGCTGCATGGGCCTGCGGGGCGGCAGTCTCTGTCATCCCCAGATGGGCGGACTTTTTGGGTTGGCCTTGACCGTGAGGCATGTCGTCACTCTCTCTCAGGCGTTTAAAGCCTGTCCAGCATCCAACGAGAGACTTTTGCCCTTTCAGGTGTTTTAGGTTGCTTTCCTCCGTTGAGGGTGCGACCTTTTTAGGTCGACCTCTGTTCCTTTTTACCGGGCCCGGGCTGTCGTCAGGTGTCGCCGCGACGAACGGGTAGTGAAGGTGTACCGTCTCCGTCTCTTCCCTCGCGTCGAGTTCGCTGGCGGAAATCTGGCCGACCGTCGGTACCGTATCATCCGCTCCCGAGGGGCTGTAGAAAATAGTGTCATCCGCGGAGCGCTCGGCTGGCTCGGTCGGTGAGGCAGGTGCGGCTGGGGGTAGACCGAACGTAGGTAAAATCACTGGCGCGGGAACGGGACCGTAAGCACCATCTCCCTCCATACAATGGCCTGACCTAACCTCAAACCGGTTACGCAGCTACTAAAAACTCGTATAAAAATGTTCACCCAGCACTATAACTGTTATCATAAAGGTCCTTGCACTCTGCCCGGGTACACGTTAGTTTTTACGGGTCCGACCGTGGGTCAAACGTTTCAGAAACACTTCGCGTGGACAAAAAGGCGCGGAGCAACCTGTAGCACGTCTATACGCAATAAAGCCGGTACCGGAACCCCAATTATAATGATAATAATAATAATAATAATAATAATAATAATAATAATAATAATGATAATAATAACAATGCATTATTATAATTATTATGTATGTTTATGTATGTTTATGTATGTTTATGTATGTTTATTTATTGTTCCCCTCGGGGTTACATGGTTTCCGTCTCCATAACTTCATCGAATACATTACTACTTACAATTAGACTAATTTACAAATTTTTACAACTTATACATACCTTACATTTGTTATAACTATTAGTTATAACTATTATTCCGAATTATTTCCGTTTGAATTCCCGCTCAGCTGTCATAGCGCTGAACAAGGAACGGCGGTTCGTGAAACGCAGGACCGCGAGACGAAGGTTGGCAAGCGCTGCTCGGCCCGACTCGCAACGCGAAACGATCCAACATGGCCGCGGCCGGTGCTTTATACCGAGAAAAATTACAGTCTTTTTTTGGAAACAATTTTTCGTCTTCATCGTTGAGTGAAATGAACAAGTTTTGCGATATATGTGAGTGGAATTATATTCCTGAGGGCGCTCAATGGTTCGTTTCCACCCTTGTGATGCGTAGTCGGTGATATCAGTGAAAACAAGTGACGGTCCCCACGCTTCGCGAAACAAAAAAGCCTTATTTTACTCGATTTTGGTGAGATACACGTTCATGCAGCTACCAATTTGATTACAAATCGTCTAAGGAACCCATTAAACACCCCCCCGTTCATATCCGGCTTCATTATTTTTTAAATATGGAAATCTGAGTCCAGCATGCCCTTAAGACTTAGAAAATCTCTGTTCATAAAAGAATCTATTCCATTCTTAGGATATATAATATCTCGTGAAGGAGTTACACCGGATCCAAATAAATTAGCAATAATTAGAAATTTTGCGATACCGACAAATAAAGAAACACTTCAATCATTTTTGGGTACTTGTAACTTCTATCGACAATTTTGTATACAGTATGCTAGCTACGTTGAACGGTTCAGAGATTTACTAAAAAAAGATGCGAAATGGAATTGGACACTAGATCATACTAGAGCTTATCAAGCCTTTAAAGATAAATTTATCGATGTTGTAACGTTGCATCACAGAATACCGGGTGCACCATATAAATTGCAAACAGATGCGAGTAATAAGGGTATAGCGGGTGTTTTGTTTCAAACTGATAAAGAAGGGGACGACCATTTAACCGGATTGGTTAGTCGTTGTCTTTCAAGTGCCGAAGTAAATTATACCACAACAGAAAAGGAACTTTTAGCTATTGTTTATTCTGTTATTAAATTCCGAACTCATTTAATTGGCATAGAATTCGAAATCATCACCGATCATAAAGGTCTAGTCTTTTTAAACAGTACACCTTTTCTTAACGCACGACTTATTAGATGGAGTTTATTATTACAACAGTATACTTTTAAAGTTTCTTATTGTACTGGACGTGAAAATGTAGTTGCAGATTTTTTCAGCCGAAATCCAAGTGGAAGGTTTGACGATCAAGATAGCGAAGAGCTCGTAATAGCAATGTTAACGTCCAATTGGTCACCAAGTTTATTTTCTGAACAAAATATTACTTTGAATAACATCAGTCAACTTGTCGTAGATACGAAATTACCTATTGAATTTAGACAACTGAACAAATGGCAACTGAAAGATCCTGAGTTGAAACTAAGGTTTGATGAATACAAGACTGGAAATACCGATGATAGATATCTAGTATATAACGACGTGTTATTTATCAATAACAAAATTGACGGCAAATGGAAAATTGTTGTACCCGATAGTTTAACTAAAAATTTGATCAAACTAGTACATGATAATCTAGGTCATGTAGGTGTTTACAAAACCCTACAATATCTTAAAACCTATTACTTTTGGAAAAAAATGAACCGTGACGTGAAATATTTTGTATTGCACTGTGATTTATGTCAACGTATAAAACACCTAACGTACAGCATGGAAGGAGAATATCAATTAGTCAAAGCAACAAAACCTAATGAATTAATTACTGTTGATTTTTTTGGCCCCTTACCAAGATCGATAGGTGGTGTACAACATATTTTAGTCGTATTAGATGCTTTTTCTAAATATGTAACCTTATATCCAATGAAACGTGCAACTACTAAGATCAGTTTAAAGAAAATAATAGATTGTTATATACCTAAATTTGGCAAACCTGAAAAAATATTGTCTGATAATGGTACTCAATTTACTGCTCACCAATGGAGACGTGATTTAGAAGCTCTTGGGATAAAAATTTGTTTTTCATCCGTACGTCATCCACAATCTAATCCTACTGAGCGTGTAATGAGAGAACTAGGTAAACTATTTAGATTATTTTGTAATGAACAACACACTAAATGGGGAAAGTATATAACAAATATTGAAACGATTCTAAATGTCACTGTACATCAAAGCACTGGATTTACACCTCATGAATTACAGTTTGGAGAAAGTCCTATCGATAAAATTCAGCAAATAGTTAATTTTCCAAAATCTAAAGTAACATCTAATACAGAAAAAATTCTCTTAGCTAATGAACGAATTTTGGCAAACTTTCATAGACGTAAAGCACAACAAAAATCTATAGGGTAGAGTGGTCCGAAACCGACCGGTGGTCCCATCCCGACCTCTCCATGTTTCTCAGTACTTGTGCTAGCATGGAAACTGTCGATGGTGGCATTTGAAAGCTCTCACAACACCGACAATTTGGAGGTAGAGAGCCATCTTTTCCTCTCATTTTATACTATGGTTTCGCGCAGTGTTTTGTTTTGAAAGCAGTGAAGTTAATTTTGTAGCTGCACGGAACTTCAGTTTGAAGTGTTTCATTGTGTCGCGAAAAATCCAAAGGTGGGTTGTTTTGATTGCTTATGGCCTAGACTTAAAGACGCGCTATCATATTTAAATCACTTCCGTCGTTGTAAGTAAACGGCGAGTCATTATTCGAAAAAAGTCGTGGTGGTCCCAAACCGACCGCCAAGGAGTGGTCCGAAACCGACCCCTATGATTTTGTGCATCAAAGGTTTTCTAGCGTATTTATGAAAGTCGAACAGCGATTTAATTACTTCCGACGGTAATTACGCATGGTTTTTCAGAAATGGGGCGATTGTTCAAACGCAAAAAGCCAAAACGAGATCCGGCAATTCTGCGGCGAGCAGTTGACGCATTGGTATTCGGATTTTCGTTTCGTACAGTTGCACGTGAATTTGCAGTTCCTCGTTCGACATTCACCACGTTTACGTGCACAAAATTTATTACTCGTCATAGGCGTTTACGTGCTACTTGATTTCCATTGAATGCGTTTACGTGATCTATTGAATGAATCTGCGAGCTGGACTTGATTTTGACCCGCTTACGGTGTTTCAAATAGTTTAAGTTACGAAAATTAGTAGCCAATGACAGGTAATTCGATGTACGTAAACATGGTAATTGCCTCTTCCCTTGATTCACTGCAAAAAATAGGGGGTCGGGTTCGGACCATGGGGAGGTCGGTTTCGGACCACGATTTTTGAAGACGACCAATATGCAGACTTTCACTACAGCCTCGGTGTTTTAAACAAATGGTACCCGAAAACCTCGTCAAGTTGCTTAAAACCTAAAGTAACGTTCCCTTCGAAGAATCAAGATCTTGTTTCAGCAAAAAAATTAATTTGAGGCACTTTTATTGCCTTTGCCATCTAGGGGGTCGGTTTCGGACCACTCTACCCTATCAAAAGTAAAACTCGAAATAAATGATTTAGTCCTAATTCGAGTTCCAATTCAATCAAGTGCATTGGACAAAGTCACACAAAAGTTCTTTCATTTATATCAAGGACCATTTAAAATAATTAAAATTATTGGAGTTAATGCATATGAATTAGTGGATCCAAATGACCCAACCATTGTTAAAGGAATTTACAATAGAGTTAATTTACGAAAGTATTATCAACCTGCCTAACATACTGTTTGTACCTTCATTGTTTCTTCTTCTGAAAGTCCGAATCTCAGATTTTAATTATTATATTGTTCCTACCAACGTAATAGGTTTACGATAATTTTAAGACGAAACAAAATTGTGAATTTAATTTTAAGAGCATGGGCAATGAGAGATAGAGAGAGAATGTGAAAATGTAACGAGTATTATCTTTAATGATGACGATAATTTTAAGACGAAACAAAACTGTGAATTTAATTTTAAGAGCATGGGCAATGAGAGATAGAGAGAGAATGTGAAAATGTAACGAGTATTATCTTTAAAGATGTCTTTGACGATCCTGTAAAGATAATAGGGGGGGTTGATGTGACGATTTGTATATTATAAAACTAAGAAAGGACAATTTTAATGAGAAAAGTGGAGAGAAGTGACGTAAAGACATTTGAACTGCGCGCCATAATTTTGATTAACGTGGTTGCGAACAATAAGTGAACTGATAAGCGCGGTTAAAGGACTAACGCCGGAAGAGAAGAGTGGATTCGCTCTCTTGGGAAGACGATCGTAGAGAGCAGCCGTGCTAAATTTTACTCTACTATCACTATTTTCAAATAACAAGTATTATTGAACTATTTGCCTACATTTTGTTGAAAATATCAAAAACAATATTATCTACGTGAATAACATAAACATTTTGAGTGCTAACTCAACAAATATCGAGAGAAAACTCAAAAAATCATCTAACCCAAATTTCGAGAGTAAACTCATCAAATCATAATCCGACGATTATCAAGTCATCCGAAGACCTGGGGCTTAAAATTGAAATTAGTATTATTGTTAATAACGAAAACTACCTAAACAACGACAACGTAGAAGAAAATCTGGTTGAATGGAGTCGATAGAGAATTGATCCGGCACGTGTTGAATCACGTCGCACGTTAATCATCAGAACGGACATCTTGGACACATCTTTCACCAGTAAATCCGACGATAAAGATAAGTTTTCACAATAATATTGAAAAGGCGATTTCAACATTCTGTAAAATCTTCCCAGAG